>JANFOE010002173.1:0-330616 GCA_025667525.1 Glebionis coronaria
ATAACCAACTTTTTAAAGGACACATCAAATTCAAAGTATTGTTGCACATATTAACATAATGTTAAAGTAAATGTAGGAATAAGATTAATAGTTAGGTAAATTTTTGTATGTGTACCGTGGTTTCAGTCCAAAGTTTTTCTCTTGCTTCCTCCTTCACATCTTTCCACGATAGAATCTTCAATCCTATCTGCTCCCGAACCATGTCTCCTCAAAAACTGATAAACAATGATCTGTTTGGCCCTGATATTATATTCAGTGCATCAAAGTTTACATTTATCTTCATGACACCTGGTTTTCCATATTTTGTTCGAAACTTGGATAACCTAGTTATACCCCTCCTATTAACAACCTTATGTTTACTGATGTCTTCATCCTCATTTGATTGATCACCATCATCCTCTGATTCATGATCTCCTTGATTATGGTGATTTACATCATGATTATTAACCAAAGAATCATCATCATTAACAATATAATCTTGATCATCGTTTACAGTGTTCATGATTATTGACCACAAATCGATGTGTACAAGAACAATAAGTGGAAATGGTATGAAACTAAGGAAAAAGTAATTGAGTTTTGTATATTTTTTGATTTTGGAGAAAAATTAGGGTTTGAGATAGAGATGGAGTTAGAAAATTATTGTAACTGCATATGTAACTTAGCATGGACATTCAAAATTTTCGTAAAATTTTTGGCTCCAAATAAAAAAATTAAACAACAAAATATTTTGAACTCCAAATTGCCTCCAAATTAAACATTCAAAGTAGGTAAACTTTCCCTTTGAGTTCCTTGTGAAAATAAATTTTGAACAAATTATATTCTATTTTACATATTTTAACATTTAACCAAAAACCTTTGATAGATAACTGATAATTGCTTGAGTACAGATATTGAATTGTACATGGACTTAAAATACATATATTAACTAGTTAACAAACCCATATTGTTGATTACAGATAACTGATAATTGTTTCATAATGATAATAATGCATACAAATCTATTAAATTGTTACAACCTGTAGGTTGATAATACAACAGGTGCCTAGCAATAGCAGACCAACAAAACACAAAAAATTGTTCATATTAAACAGGGAGAACTAACATCATCCAACCTTCCTTTTGCCTTTGATGTTGCTCCCCTCTACAGCATTCCTTGACCGAACCTTCTTCTCAACAATTTCTTTCCAAGTTTTTTATTGGCTAGGCCAACAACGACATTTGGTCTTGGAGCTTTAGCTCTAGAAGATTAAGCTTTGTGAGTGTGCTTTGATCTGGGAGTGTGCTTTCGTCTTGGAGCATCAACTTGAGCAACTGATTCTTCATCGCTGAAGTCAAAGAAAGGGCTCCTTCTAATCCAATCTCTGTTTTCCCATTCCTCTTGATATTTGACCACATCATGTGTTTAAAACAATTAATCGATGGTATAAACGTATACACCTTTATGCATAAACACATAACAACTTAACTATATCTTGTTTGAAATTTTCTTATATCCTTTGGAGTAAGAAGTCAGCTTTGACTTTGAACCTGACATAGCATTAAGTTGAATAAAATAAAACTTCACACTGCTGTACATTCAACCATAAACTTTAAGTTTAAACAGCTTTACCTTTAGAATTTCTATTCTTCTTAAATTCTAACTCATAATCCTCATCACTCGTGTCTTTCCCCTCATCACTTATATCTTCCTCCTCATCACTAGAATCTACCTCGACATCATTAGTGTCTTCCTCCTCATCAAATGAATTTGATTCATCTTTTGCAGTAGGTTTGAATAGAATATGAGTTTCTAAACAGGGAGGACGAACTTTTTTGGAAGATTTTATGGCATTAGGTACGCCTAAAAATTGAGTTTGAAGGAAGGGAGGACGAACAGAGGGAGGACGAACTCGAGTGGACGAACTTGTGGCATTAGGAGTTTGAAACAAGGAAGGAAGAATAGATAAAAAAAAACTTGTGACATTATGTATGCCTACAATAGGAGTATGAAACAGTGGAGGACGAAAACAGGGAGTACTTGAAGAACTTCTTGGCAAACTAAAAATAGGACTTGTATTGCTAGGGGTGGGTGAAATTTAGCACTTTCAGAAGTAGATGATGAAGTGTCTGATTCAATATGAAATACTTATGCAAACATGTATATATTAATGTTAGTTATATGTCGATGAAGGGAGTGTTTGGCAGTATGTGTAGCATGGTTGTGGATGCCCTAATAACATTTGGATTTGGTTATGCATATGTTTGTATAGGGGACCATATCCAACCTATTGCAAAAAACCTAAAACAATATATTACCAAAATAACCTGAAACTATAACATACCATGGGACCATATCCAGACACATTAACAAAACCCATAACCTAGATTGAAACATAGACCATATAAACACATTAAGAAGGGTTAATCATGTAAATTGAATCACGTTAATTAAATATGACATAGATCCACATACATGCATTAAAAATAAGTGCAAACTCTAATATCATAACAAACTTACACTATTCGTATGAACCCTAATATTAAATTAAATAATACTAATTGTTGCATTACCTCTTTCCTGTTGTTTCATGTCATTTATGATTGTGTAGATTGGCGACTATTGTGTATGAGGTGTTATGTTTTTGATCGGTTATTGGGTGGTTAATTTAGGGTTCGTTCTTCCTGTGTGATTGTGAAAATGGTGGTGAAAATGGTGGTGGTTACAAGATGGTTACTAGATATTATTTGAGTTTAATAAAAATGTAAATATTAAATTTACTTAATAATAAAATTATAATTAACATTTAATTTTTAAAAGTTAATAATAAATAATAAATAAGTAAATAAAAAAGCATATACATTATATTTTTTATAAAAAACATAAAATTAAAATATTACTTTATTTTTAAACATAAAATTTATAGTTAAATAACTTAAATATATTAGGTTATAATAATGCTTGACAACTGCGAGATAAATATCTTTTGGTTTTTAAGCAGTATGTGGGATTTAGTTGAGGTTTATATCAATCACCTTGAATAATCATCTCAAACAATCTAATATGAGTAAGGTCAATTTTGAATAGTCAGTTTAATAAGGTTAGGGTGAGGACATTCTACTTTGGTATTGGATTATGGTTTATGGTTTATGGTTGAGTTTAAGGTTTATATATGGTTTAAGGTATAGGGTTGATGGTTAAGATTTAGGATTATGGTTTAGGATTAATGGTTTAATAATCTAGGGTTTATGGTTTAAGGTTTAGGATTAATGGTTTAATTAGCTAGGGTTTGTGGTTTAGTTTAAGGTTAAATGGTTTAAGATTTATGATTTAGTGTTTAGGGTTCATTGGTTTAAGGTTCAGGGTTTAGGGTTTAGGGTTTAAGGTTTATGGTTTGTGGTTTAAGGGTTAATTAATGGTTTAATGTTTATAGTTTAAGGTTAAATGGTTTAAGGTTTATTATTTAGTGTTTAGGGTTTTTTGGTGTTAAGGTTTAGGGCTTAGGGTTTGCGGTTTAGGGTTTAGGGTTTAAGGTTTATGATTAATGGTTTACTTAGCTAGGGTTTGTGGTTTAATGGTTAATTAATGGTTTAATGTTTATAGTATAAGGTTAAATGGTTTAAGATTTATGATTTAGTGTTTAAGGTTCATTGGTTTAAGGTTCAGGGATTAGGGTTTACGGTTTAAGGTTTATGGTTTGTGGTTTAAGGGTTAATTAATGGTTTAATGTTTATAGTTTAAGGTTAAATGGTTTAAGGTTTATTATTTAGTGTTTAGGGTTTTTTGGGGTTAAGGTTTAGGACTTAGGGTTTGCGGTTTAGGGTTTAGGGTTTAAGGTTTAGGATTAATTGTTTACTTAGCTAGGGTTTGTGGTTTAATGGTTAATTAATGGTTTAATGTTTATTGTATAAGGTTAAATGGTTTAAGATTTATGATTTAGTGTTTAGAGTTTATTGGTTTAAGGTTCAGGTCTTAGGGTTTAGTGTTTCAGGTTTATGGTTTGTGGTTTAAGAGGGTTAATTAATAGTGTACTGTTTATAGTTTAAGGTTAAATGGTTTAAGGTTTATCATTTAGTGTTTCGGGTTTTTGGGGGTTAAGGTTTAGGGCTTAGGGTTTGCGATTTAGGGTTTAGGGTTTAAGGTTTAGGATTAATGGTTTCATTAGCTAGGGTTTGTGGTTTAATGGTTAATTAATGGTTTAATGTTTATAGTTTAAGGTTAAATGGCTTAAGATTTATGATTTAGTGTTTAGGGGTCATTAGTTTAAGGCATAGGGCTTAGGGTTTATGGTTTAAGTTTTTTGGTTTATGGTTTAAGGTTTAGGCTGAATGGTTTAATTAGATAGGGTTTGTGGTTTAAGGGTTAATTAAAGGTTTAATGTTTATTGTTTAAGGTTAAATGGTTTATGATTTATGATTTAGTGTTTAGGGTTCATTGGTTTAAGGTTTAGGGTTTAGGGTTTAAGGTTTATGGTTTATGGTTTATTGTATGCATGATTATGATTTATGGTTTAAGGGTTTATGGTTTACGGTTAAATGGTTTAAGGTTTAGGATTTAGGTTTTATTATTGGTTTAAGGTTTAATTTAGGTTTATGTTTTAATTGGTTAAGGTTTATGATTTAGGGTTAGCATCATTCGAGATAGATGGGTTTGACATTTCATATTTTTTTAAAACATTAAGGTTTTAAAATAAATCAGATAACCAATTAATGATCGTTTATGTTACATTTAGATGTGAGCTTGTTGAAATAAGTCCTAAAACCGTTTAAGCACCCGACTTATATTATATAATTAATAAACAAGACTTATGTTATAATTATTGATATAATTATCATGATAATTAAACATGGCCATTTTATTTAAATAAGCTTTAGGTTAAAATAATTATTAATATAATTATTCATGTTACATTTAATTAATTAAGAAACTTAGCTTAATTAAGTTAACCAAGGTTTAATTAAATTAATAACATGCTTTAATTTAATTATCCTATAATCATGTAAAGTAAAGTTCAAATAATAAAATCATGAAATATTAATAATTAATAATTACTTATAATATCATGTATTATTATTATTAAGTAATACTCATATGTTAAGACTAAGTATTTAATATTAATAAACTTGACTATATAATAATCATGACTTATAATATATGCTTATTAAAACTATAGCTTATATCATACATTTATTTAATAAGCTTATACTAAATAAAGTCATTAATGTAACAAACATATAAAAAATACAAATTTTAAACCCGACTTACATTATATAAGCTCTAACTCCAGTCCCGACATCAACCCGTTTCGCCACACACACCCAACGTATCTAAAAAGTGAAGCATTTTCTTTGCATGCAACTTGATATATTGCACCGGTACCCCGTCCACTAATCACTCTCTCTCTCACACACACACACACGCGCATTCAATATCCGGAGGTCAAATAATGAATCAACCACCCACCCACCCAGCCACAAATAGTAACAAATCTTCAAACCCTGATAAATCTGTAGAATATTGATAAACTATGAATCTATAAAGTGGGTTGAAGATTCCTAGAGAGAGAAACTAGAGAGAGAAAGTGAGAGAGAAACTATGTGTCTTTTATTAAAATGAAATAAAGTGGAAATCAACAACCAACCCCTTTCCAAGGAGGAAATGGGTATTTATACTTCCAAGCCTTATTTGGACTTGGGCCGGCCCATGACAAGCCCATGGGCCGGTTTCTTACTTAACTTAATAAGTAACACTAACTACGAGCTATTACAACATAAATAATATTGTGGAGTGACCGATACTTCTAATATACGTTAAAACGTATTTCTAACAATCTCCCCCTTAGGGAGGTCACTCCACGTTACAAAGTTCTAAACCTAGCATACTATACTAAGTCTTCGTTCTTTAGCTCGTAGTCTTTTCTTCTTTTTCTTTTTGTTGTGAATATGTTTATTGATCTTTTAGGCTTTGGCTTGAGAGCATTGTTCTTTTGGCCTTTCACGTACAATCTTTGCCTTCTTGAGAATTTTGCCTCCTCGTGACTCCATGTTCCACATACTTATGTCTTTTTGTTGAATTCTCGAAAGCTTCAGAGTTTGGTACAACGGAAGACTTCATCTTGTACTTTCTTGAATTTTTGCTGAACTTTGATGCAGAAAAACATAAGCATGTGGGAACGACTTCTACAGGTACACCGCAACACCACCGTCTTTAACTGGTACACAGCAACGCCACCGTCTTCAACAGGTACACAACAACGCCACCGTCTTTAACAGGTACACAGCAACGACACGAATAAAATGGCTTTGACATTTTATTCTAATTCGGTAGCATTTTACCTCCGGTCGGTGAAGACCGTTGGACGATATTAGATATCGTACCCGTGACGGATAGTTTCTATTAAGTAACTTCCTGACAGGATTTCGCAGGTAAACCCGTTCTCTTTATTCGACCGTCCAAAGCTAACTGCGAACATAAAGAGTGAATCACTTGGATAAATTATCCTTGTGATTTTAAGCCGTCAATTCATGAAACCTGGAACAAGTGAATTTCAATTAAGATTTTCACCATCGTTGCTTTCCAGTTATCACGAGCTCAATTCATAAAGAATCTTGCACGTCACCTACCAAGTGCTGTTTGATGTTAACACCAGAAGGATTTCCACTCGTCACTGTGATCAATCAAGAGTCACTCTGAGTGTTTTGGCAAGATCATATGATAATACGTAGAGGCCTGGAACGAGTTTAAGTTCAATTAAGAATTAAACCACTGTTTCTTTCCAGTTTTTCACAAGATTGGTTCTAAAAGAACCGCACGTGTAACCTACCATGAGCTTGTTTGATGTTGGCTCAAGCAGGATTTCCATCTTCATTGTAATACTTGCGTATTACTCGGATGTTCTGGCAATATTACAAGAATACTGCGTAGGACTCATAAAAATCTCTTACTTTTCACAGTGTGTGAGAAAGCAAGGAATAAATGGAAAGTGTCCTAATGAGACTTTTGATGATCTCTTGGCTCTAGACTCGATAGTGCGTTTTGATTTAGTGAGCAATGGCTGGAGAGGAGTGCCACCTTTTCAATACCAGTCTATTCGGAGTGAATAAACCAATAGATAACGTGTTGATCTCCGTGTGATTAAAACAAATACCTTTTGAGAGATATTTGAGTTAGCTGGGAAGGGTTGTGCATTGCATCACTGGGTCCATGATGTCTTTCTTCAATATCGAGAATCATTAACAAAAATGACCTCAATAGCATATGTATTGACCCGGTTTCTGCCTAAAGTTGTAAGGAGGGCTTCTTTCTTTACACCCTTTATCTTTACATTTCTTTTTCATTCTTCAACCCCTTCAGTACTTACCAATACATCATCACTAGCACCTTGTTGTGATTGTTCCAGTGCTAGCATCAGTAATTAGTCGTTACTCAGCTACGTTCACATTCTTTCTCCATCTTTCCTAGGACTTCTAATTCTATCTAGGGAGTTGTCCCTGGGAAGATTCCATCGGCTCTGATGAATCATTGGATTAAACCTATTCCTACCACCCTTTTGTCACCACATTCGTCGTGAATTAAGCGTGTTTTGGGAAGGAATTGCCACCATGAAAAATCATTGAAAATCACCTAAAGTACTTGTGATATTGAAATCAAAAGTTTTGTACCTTAGGTGTTTTGTTCATCAAAAACGCCCCCCCTTAACACGTGCTTTACACATATTAAGTTGGATAATCGTTAAGTCTTTTTCATCTTTTAGCCAAGTATCATTTAAATCTCCTTAATCCCATTTTCTCCCCTTATCCAAAATGTTAACCATTAATATTTGGGATATTGAATGGATTAACCGGTCTTTGGGTAAAAATTGAAATCGATGTTTGGCCATAGAACATATTAATGCTCCCCCTTAAGTTAATAAGGGATAGTTGTAGTGCTTTAGTATGCTCATACCTTAACACTACATCAAGCCGTACAAGCACAATATTCACAAATATACATATTCACAATTGAAAACCAATATAAAGTGGACCTGAAATGTACGACCCATTAGATGGATCGTTGCAGTAGCTTGTGGTGCACTAAATATGGTCTACCACCCACGAATCTTTCCAAGCTTCTCATCAATCTACGTTCACGGAGCTTTTGATCAATCTTCTTGATCACATACTTCGCCATTTGCCGATAACCCTGATGCCAATCCTCAGTCATCTCTGGTAAAGTCCCACCCGAATTAAGATGCTTCAACTTTCCTCTGACGTATAGGAGAGTCCCATCACTGTACTTATAAAGCTCACCCACCCTCATAAACTTCATTAACCCTCGACTGTTCAAGTAGAAAATGCCACAATTCGGAACAGAAATGTCGGTATAGGGACATCTATCTACATGTTGAGGTAACACTTGATTCACTGGACGGGTTAGGTTAAGCTTCCTTTGGTAGCTTTCGACTCCCAACTGAAGATCTTCAACTCGTTTCTTGATAACAACGCTTCGTGTGAACATACAAAGTGCTGTATTCAAGGCAATGATGTCTTCACGAGGAATATGTGTGAGTTGATCCCGGGTCATCATAAGCAACATATCTTCGATATCCTCAAGGCGAATGATAGAAAAATCTCCCTGCTGGATTTTGTATTCTTTGTCATCCTCCCTTTTCAGACGAATCTCCGTCACATGATAATAGCCATTCTTGGCTTCAGTTTTCAGCCCTAAAATGCTGGAGATGCGAATATCGGATCTAACATTGCTTCCTGAATTGGCTAAGCAGCAACCCCTATACGCCCTTCAGACTCGTTCGTCCCAATGAGATGCACCTATAACAGCATACATATCATAATTACGATTTACCTTTGGGACCCAGAGTCGGTTTACCTTTTCCTCGATAAAGGGTATTGTTCCCCAGTTGGCAGCTTTCAGCAAGGTCAGGGAGGTTGCGTACTTTGATGAACCCTTGAGGAGATAAACAAGATCATTGGTGACGAAGAAGTCAAGAGCAATCTGATTATCTTGAGAAGGATCAAGTGGAGGTGGAGCTCTTTCTGATTCATGAAGACCTGGCCGTTGAACGGTATTCAGAGCTTTCAGGATCTCATCAGCATAATACTCGAACTCCATTCGGGTTAACCGGGTTTTGGCGCGAATTCTCTTATCCTTCAGCGCTCTCTTCACCAAAGACGGAGTAACCGAAGTCTTATACTCATGAGCCAGAAATGCACATAAGTCAATCGGACTGCGGATACGGAGATATAAAACATCTCTGTCAGCGTCTGTGATTGGATCATATTGCACCGCTGCCGTGATCCAAGCCTGTGGCGGTGCAGTCTCGTCAATCTCCAACGTGTCTGCCCAGTCCCGTGTGCTTGATTCAGGAACAGTAGATTGTGGTTCTTGTTGTAGAGGAGTGGAAACGTGAACATCTGCTGGTTCTGATTCAGGCATCTCGGCGGTGTCATGAATGGGCGAGTGTTGTGCAACTTCAGGTTCAGTTACCGATTCTGCAATCACAGGAGCAACAACAACAGAACTAACAGGGTTAGTAGTAACAGGTATAGATACAACGATAGATGTACCAGGAATCGATGACGCCGTAGTAGCATTCACATCATGGCGCCACTTAGATCGTCTTGATTCCGTTGAGGTGGATTTTTCTTTATCCGCAACATCTTTCTTAGACTTGGTTCCAGACTTAGCAGGTTTCTTTGTGCTGGCAACCTTATCCCCCTTTTCAGGCTGTTTACCCCCATCATCATCTTCATCGTTATCCTCGTTGCTCCCCTTAGCACTCTCCTCATTACCATCACCACCATCATCACCATCATCATCATCATCATCCTCATCATCATCACCATCATCGTCATCGTCATCATCCTTTTCTTCTTCTTCTTCATCTTCTTCTTCCTCTTCTTCTTCACCAGTACCCTCTTCCTGTTCGCTTTCTTCCCTTTCTTCCTCAGGCAGAATGTGGTAAGGTACCACACTTCCAAACGTTTTGAACAACCGATCATCCTCCTTGATAGCGTCATTTAGGGATTTGTAGAGAGCCCGTTGAATCCTAGATTTATCAAAAGATCCAACTTCCCTCATACGAGCTTTAAGGATCTTCTTTAATTCAAAATCCGTCAAGTCATATGCAATTTTGTAGGCGGATTGAGAAGGATTGGATGACTTGATCATCAAGTTATCAGCCGCGAGTGTCTTCAACTCATCACGTAGTTTTGGCATAAGGGATTCAACGGATTCTTTCACTTTGTCCTCAATAGAAGCTTCAAGAGTTTCTTTCTGCTCCTTGTAGTTATCCTTAATAGCTCGAAGTCTCGTAAGTCGTGCTTCATACCTATCAGCTTCAGCCTTTTTGACCTGAGCAAGTTCTGCTGCATGAGCTTTACGTGTCAACTCCATCTCTGCAGTGAACTTGGCTACCATCTCTTCTTGGGCTTTCTTGGATGCTTCTTCACTTTGAATTCGTCTATGTAGCTCTTGGCGAAGTTCATCCATCTCTCTTTTTTGATTATCCGTATGTTTATCCAACATTTCTGCCATTACAAATACAACCATTGAAGATGATGCAGAGCTACTTTGGGTTGGTTGAAGAGGCTCAGTTGTGACTACGGTACTAAGGATGGGAGTTATTGGTGGTGGAAGGAATGGTGTTGAAACCGGTCTGGTTGGTAAGGGTTGTATTGGTGGAGGTTGTGTTAAAGGTTGAGTAGGTACCATGATTGTAGGAGCACCGGACTCCTTTTCAACACTTGCTGAAACGGGGATGGATGTCTCCTTCGAAGTAGAATACCGTTCAGGTTATCCAAACTTATAAACATCCTCTGGCTCCTCGTACTCTTCTTCAATATTCATCTGAGAACCCGAACCACTACCACCCGCATCTCTCCTACTCCTTTCAATAGCTATCTTCATTGCTTTTCTCTCAGCCTTGTTAAGAGTAGGATCATCAACATCTTCATCGTTGTGGAGAACTAACTCATCAGCCGTACCCTTTCCCTTCTTAACTTCAGTCTTCTTCTTTTTGGCTTTGGGTTCAGGTAAAGCTGTTTGCTTGCGTTTACCTTTGCTCTTAACCGTGGTAGATGAGTCTTCTCCTGCTTGAATACTTGCTCGTTGATTCTCGATTTCTTGTAGCAAGTTCTTGTAGTCAGTAGAAGCAATAATCTCATCGGTCAGGAGATGACTGGGAATGGGACCAGGAATAACCATATTCGAATGAGTCTCCTGCCTTAAGTCTACCAAATCATCATCATCCATCGTGTGGTGACGACTACCTGCACGCTTGTCAATGGAAGCATCGTTCTCCATAAAATAACGGATGATTAGTTTTATAAACCTAGGGTACTGATATGCTTTGGCCTTAGACTTCGTGTTGGCAAAGAGTTGGAAAATAAACTCCTCCCATAGTAATGATGCATAGTCAATACCCATACCTCTGTATACCCTATAAAATAGCTTGACGATTGGTGGACGAACAGCATCAAATCCGGTTGTTTTGGGTGTGAGACATCGGCTTAGAATCCCAAAAATAGCTTTCCATGGTTGACCAACTTTGGCAGTAGTAAACTCAGACACGGTTCGTATGTCAAGACATCCAATGGCAGTGAACATTTCCATGATCTGGTCCTTAGTCGGGTTGGCTGAGAATGATAGGCCTTTGAGTGACGGCCGAAATCCAAAGATCTTCCTGAAGTCTGACACATTAAGCGTCTGCTGCTTGTTGTCCAAGGAAAATGTGATTTTGTTCGACGTCCTCTCCTTGGTAGCCCAGAACTCGTAAAGGTAGTCATAGGGCACTGAAGCACTTCTCCTTAGCGCATGCTTGAGATGAGAGTTATCAAGTATGGCTGTACCTACCTTAAATCCATTATGGGTAGAATGAGATACCTCCTTCAAACGGAAGTTGTTTGGAAGAAACTTTAGAGTCTTGGCTTCGGCAATGGTGGTGGCTCTGGCGTCTTGTATTTGTTGTACTGTTGGGTTAGTCATCGTCTCTGCTTAAGATAAAACACAAAGGTTGAAACATACAAATATGAATATCATTATGATTTTAAACCTAAGCATTGAACATATGACCTAATCCCTTAAGCTTGTAAAACACTCAAACATCTTCTATTCGGAATAAATCTCTATGCGGAATAAAGTACTTATTCGGAAAGATCAGTCTATGCGGAATAAAATTTCTATTCGGAAAGATCTGTCTATGCGAAATAATATTTCTTATTCGGAAAGATTACTCTATGCGGAATAAAAACTCTTATTCGGAAAGATTACTCTATGCGGAATAAAATTCTTATTCGGGAAGATCAGTCTATGCGGAATAAAATTTCTATTCGGAAAGATCTGTCTATGCGGAATAATATTTCTTATTCGGAAAGATTACTCTATGCGGAATAAAAACTCTTATTCGGAAAGATTACTCTATGTGGAATAAAAACTCTTATTCGGAAAGATTACTCTATGCGGAATAAAAACTCTTATTCCGAAAGATTAGTCTATGCGGAATAAAACTTCTATTCGGAATGTTCATTCTATGCGGAATAAGTGCCTTATTCGGAAAGATCATCCTATTCGGAATGAATAAACACTTATGATTTTTCTAATTAAGCACGAATTCAGTTGATTCAAGTGTTCTAAAGGCCATATCCGTTCATTTTGTTCTATTCCGAATCAATCCCAGGCAAAACCCCCAATTAATTAAACCCTAATTTTAAGCAGAAACTTTATTCGATTGATTCCAATTAAAAAGAGGTAATTAAATTGATTTGCATGAATGTTAAGCCGATTTAATACCTTTTTGAAGATCTGGATCTAGAAGATTAACAGTTTGAGATGATTTGGTTGAATTCGTGTGGTTGTGTGTTTGTATGTAAATGGCGGCCAAAGGAAAAGAGAAACAGAAGAATGAAGGAAGGAAGAAACGGGGGGGATGAGTTTTGACTTGGTCAAACTTTCACATGTTTGATATATTGTCAAATTTAACCCCTCAACTTTTCTTCTTTCTTCAATCAAAATTCTTTTGTTTTCCAAGTTTTAATTCTTGTCATTTTTGACCCTATCTTATGTTAAATTCCTGAGCCTTAGTGATTAACCTATCTTAACACACGCACAAATCTATTCACGACAAACTTATGAGCAACAACAAGACAAGTGCCAAAGCTATCCAACCATTTAACCATTGAGCTACTTGAGTTTCCTCGAAAACTTTTGAAGATCTTTTTGATGTGAAAGATGATTTAACATTTTCTCCCCCTTAAACGATGACCCGTTTTCTATTTAAAGAGCTGTAGTCATTGTTTAATAAGGCACATGATGAAAACATTTCCAATTAATATCTTGAAAAAGATTGATTCGTGGTGGCAATAAAATTTCTTTTATTTTGACAAATTAATGCACTGAGACGTACACTAACTCGTGTTAGACCATGTTGTAAAGTAAACTTGATCCCTTTGCATGATTTGGCTTGTAAATCATGCCCGAGAAAATTAATTCCCGTTGTAAGCCAACGTTTTCCAAGGAAATACGTGACTTTAATGCGAAAAACCGGGTTGTAGTCAGAAATAACTACAAGCCATAATGGGCATGTTTTAAAAATGTACAACTTTTATACGGACTCTATTTATGGCACCGTGTCAATATTGATCGACATTTCTAAAGCCGTAAATATTAACGTACTAAAAGACATGCCCGATTTAAAAACGAAAAAATATTTTTGGTTTTTCTTGATTTTATAATTTTTATGGTTTTTCTAGGTTTTATATTTTTTATGGGTTTTCTTGGTTTTATAATTTTGTATTTTTCTTTTGTGGTTTATATATATACGATAATATACATGATCACGAACAAAGGATACGCCTGAATAGTTTACCACCACTATTCAGTTGATTCTTCTGCCAACTCTTTGAGAGTCGCTGGAGTGAATGATTTCATGCCAAGCTTGTCGATCAAAAACTCGATGCGTCCTCGATCTAAGGCTTTGGTGAACATATCTGCCAGCTGGTACTCAATAGTGACAAAATACAGCTCGATCACTCCGTTCTCCACCTGCTCTTTAATGAAATGGTAGCGAATGTCTATGTGCTTGGCCCGGGAGTGTTGAACATAGTTGCAGCAAAGGGCAATGGCGCTCTTGTTGTCACAATACATCAGGATTTTGTTGAATCCCAAACCGTAGTCAGTTAATTGTGATCTCATCCAAAGGACTTGAGCACAGCAACCGGACATGGCGATGTATTCAGCCTCCGTGCTAGAAATTGCAGCGCTTTTCTGCCTTTTTGAAGACCAACTAATCAATCTATCTCCAAGGAGTTGCACAGATCCAGAAGTGCTACGCCTCATGTCTTGACACCCAGCATGATCGGCATCTGCGTATGATATTAAAGCAATAGAGGAATCTTTCGGATACCATAGACCACGATGAAGTGTTCCTTTGAGATACCGAAAGATCCTTTTAACAACATGTAGGTGCTTTTCGGTAGGCCGAGCCTGATACCGGGCACACATGCATACGGCAAATTGCAAATCAGGCTTGCTAGCAGTCAGATATAGAAGGGTGCCGATCATCCCACGGTAATGTTTTGGATCGACAATAGTCCCATTCCTATCTTCATCTAACTTGGATTTCTCCACCATTGGAGTGTCCACGGGGTCACAATTTTCAAAATTATATTTCTTTAAAGATTCTAGAGCATATTTGGATTGATTAATAAAGATGCCTCTGGGATTCTAAGAAATTTGTAATCCTAAGAAAAATGAAATTTTTCCCATCATTGAAATCTGAAAGCGTGTGGACATTATCTTCTCAAAGCGATTTGACAATTCTATGTTAGTGGCAGTAAATATTATATCATCAACATAAATTTGTACCAGAATCATGTCGTTGTCCTCCTTGAGAGTGAATAGAGTGGGGTCCACCTTGCCTTTCGAGAAGCCTTCCGAGATGAGATATGTTGATAGGAGATCGTACCACGCGCGTGGAGCTTGTTTCAACCCATAGAGAGCCTTCTTAAGCTTGTACACATGATTAGGAAACTCTGTACTAACGAACCCATCCGGCTGACTAACATAGACTTCTTCCCGTAGTTCACCGTTCAAAAATGCCGTCTTCACATCCATTTGATAGACGATCATGTTCATATGAGCAGCATACGCAAGGAATAGTCTAATCGCCTCCAATCTTGCCACAGGAGCAAAAGATTCTTCAAAGTCTATACCCAAGGCTTGTTTATATCCTCTAGCAACCAATCTAGCCTTATTCTTCAAGACTGCACCCATCTCATCAAGTTTAACCTTATAAACCCACAACAAAGTAAGGATGTTAGCCTTGTCAGGGAGAGGAACTAATTCCCATACTTCAAGTCTTTGAAATTCATTTAGTTCCTCTTGCATGGCTTCAATCCAAGATGATTGAGTCATAGCATGTTGCCAGTTTTTAGGTTCAACTTCGGAGAGAAATGCATCAAAGTAGCAATAGAGTGCACTCTCTTGTAATTGATGGCGTGTAGAGACTGGTCGATCAAGATTACCAATGACATTCCTAATTGGGTGATCTTTTGTCCATTTGGTGCTATGTTTTTCAATCCTAGGTGGTCTGGAGTGAACAATAGAAGGAGCTTCTTCTGAGGTAGACGCAGCTGAAGGGTTTTCAGGTATCGCAGCACCAAAGAAAGGAAGCTCTTGTAGGTGAGCATATTCCAAATCGTGATCAATAGAATCCCCTTCAACATCATTAGGCACAAGTAAGGGTGACGATTCAGGTGTAGTTTGAGAATTACTTGGTGAAGGTGCATCCGGTTCAATGTTAATTGAAGATGCATTGGATAAAGCTTCATTTGCAGGAGCAATAACTTCAGGGATTGGAGCTATAACTGGAACTTCATCATTTGGGGGATCAAAGAATTCATCAAACAACGGTTGAAACAGTTTATCCCACTCGGGCCTTGTAGGTGGTAAAAATGATGTAGAAGTAGGATTATTGGGAACTAATCCGGAACTAATAGCACCGGTTCCCATGTCATGAAGCGCGGGTTCAGAGCTGCGTTGCTCAGAAGCCATCGCTGTCAGCTCATCGAAATCTGCGTCCATAGTTTCTACGATCTTACCAAGACGACGGTTGTAAATTCGGTATGCTTTCTTGAAGGGTGAGTAACCAATGAAAATACCTATATCGACTTTCGGTTGAAGCTTGCCCAAGTTCTCACTATTAATGTTTGGATAACAAAGAGCACCAAACACATGAAAAAATGAAACATCGGGTTTACGGTCATGTAGAAGCTCGTAAGGTGTTTTTCCATGGCGTTTCCGAATGATAGAACGGTTTTGGGTGAAACATGCAGTAGATATGGCTTCTGCGCACAAGAACAATGGAGCGTTCACATAAATTAGCATAGTCCTAGCAGCTTCCATAAGCGTACGATTCCGTCTTTCAACGACACCGTTTTGTTGTGGAGTGCGTGCAGCGGATGTTTCATGTGAGATACCAACTCCTTCATAGTAATCACGAAGAGTCTGGTTGACGAACTCTGTTCCATTATCTGTACGAATACGGCGGACAGTAGTATTCAAACGTACCTGAATGAATTTCAGAAAAGTGATGATAGCCTTCGGTGCTTCATCCTTTGTACGTAGAAATCTAACCCATGTAAACCTGGAGAAATCATCCACAATAACCAGAATGAATTTCTTACCGCTCACACTTTCAGTTCTCATTGGCCCACAAAGATCCATATGCAAAAGATGAAGTTTTTCTTGATTGGTGTCT
The DNA here is from genome assembly GCA_025667525.1 of Glebionis coronaria. Taxonomy (NCBI): domain Eukaryota; kingdom Viridiplantae; phylum Streptophyta; class Magnoliopsida; order Asterales; family Asteraceae; genus Glebionis; species Glebionis coronaria. Next base: position 16,734 of record JANFOE010002173.1, read on the forward strand.
TCAGCTTTGGGCTTGTATGATTTCTTGGTACTTTTCCCCCTTGAACACGCGGAACATAAATGGTCTCTGTGAAATTTGAGCTTTGGAAGACCACGAACTAATTCGTTTTTAGCCAGATGATTAATAGCATCAAAGTTAAGATGAGATAACCTGCGATGCCATAACCATGACTTGGTCTTTGATGCTTTAGAGAGAAGACATACTGGAGAGGCGGCCATCATGTCTTGTAGGGACAACGTATAAAGATTTGCACCACGAGATCCCTTCAACAAGTCTTTTCCGTCCAAGTTGCGGATGAAACAAGTGTGTTGTCGAAAAGCAACCTCTAGGTTGGAATCACAAAACTGTCCTACTGAAAATAAGTTATGACCAAGACCTTCTACATAGTATACCCTAGAAATCGTAACGTTTCCAATCTGATATTCACCATACCCCATTATCTTTGCTATATGATCATTTCCGAATTTAACCGTTCCAAGAAACTTGCTGACGAAATTTCGGAGCATCGAGCGATCTTCGGTCATATGCTTTGAACAACCGGAGTCCAAATACCATAGGATGATTTGGACCACCTGAAAATATCACCACACGAAGACAATGTAGAGGTATCGGAATCTGAGTGTTCCTTGTTATTAGCAGGTACAGATTTAATAATCTTAGATTTGCTAACTTTAGGTTTCTTAGATTTCCTAGCCTTCTTCTTCCTAGTTGGTGGTGTAGATTCTAGTTGGCTTAAATCCTATGGTATTTCTTCACTGATAGGCACTATAGTGGGAGCTGACCTAATTAAAGGGCGCTGTTTCCATACTTGAGTGCTAGTGTGCCTAACTAAAGGACGCTCAGACCTAACCTCAATGGATGCATTCCTAGTTAAAGGGCACATTGTTCCATCTAATGTAAAGGTCCTACCAGTGGGACGCCATTGCCAGCCAACTTGGGCACGAGTTCTACCCGTTGGCTTCCATTCAAGATCATTCCTAATGGTATTCATTTCATTCACATGATCAATAAGACACAAATCATGACGTTGGGAAAACATACATTCATTACAATTCCAACATTTCAAATTAGAATTCACAAATGGTTTAGGCTTCTGCACAGGCGCAGAGCTTTTAGTCTTAACATGATTCTTTTTATTTAAAACTGAACTAACATTCCTATGGTGAGCTTCTACTTTCTTCTTGTTGGTACTACTAGTAGAGGGCTTGATCTTATCTTTCTTGAGTGGCGATCCTTTAGCCTTAGTAGACTCTTTTACTCCTATAGAAGGCAAAGTGGGAATATTAGCAACAGATTTTAAAGGTGCCTTACTTGATGGTGCCAATGACGGTTTTGCTCCTGGGGTCTTATTGAATGGAGTTACAGCAATGGGTCTATTAGTGAGTAGTGCAGAACCTGGTTTACCTATGTATTGCAAATAAGCTAAGCAATATTGAACTCGCTTAATATATTCATGGGCTGAATAATAGTAGCTACTTGAGGGATCTAAGGCATAAAGATCGTCTAAAATATCCCTAACAAGATCTACATGCTTAATGGCATTCCTCATATAATCATCGTAGGTAACCGGGTTTCTCTTATGAAGCGGGTTCTTATAGAGCACTACTGACTTGGTTGTTGGAGCACTAGTGGACGGTGCAGAGTTGGTAGCTAAGTTATCAACCGCTTCTTGTCGGGTGAGAAGAAGTGTCTCCTTTAACTCGGCCAAAACCATGTTTTTGTCAATGAGCAGGATGTTTAAGTCAGAGATTTCCTCACATTTATGGTTCAATTGTTCAACATAAAATTGTTGCTGTGCCGCATTAAAAGCGAAGCGTTCTTCTAGTGAACCATAAAGTGTGGACATTCCCTGTCTTGCACGATCCATCTCCCCTAGAATAGACGAAAGTCTGATTTCTAAGTCCTGGTTTTTAGACTCTGCAGCCTCTAGTTCCAATTTTAGTGTTTCATTTGATGACACATCTCTCTTCAATCTCATAATCTCTTCCTCTAATGCCTTAACTATTGCAATCATCTTGTCACTCGTCTCAACACCGTTTTCATAACTATTTGTTATCAAAAGATCCTCATTTTGAGTTTGTTGTTTCAGTTCTAAAGATATACAATGTTGTTCTAGTTTATTAAAGCGTTTTGAAAGTAAATTGTAAGAATCTTGTAGCTTTAAAAACTCAGCGTTAGATTCGTGACAAGAATGATTATCTACCTCATTTACAGTATCAACAACATTTACAGAGAGATCACAAACATCATCACATATATTCACAGCAGCACATTTAATCATAGCGGATGTAAGCTCATTCGAATAATTAACATTTATAGTAGTAAGCACATCACACGAAATTACTTGGGACAAGAATCGGTCATATTCAGATAAAATCTTTTCCTTTTCAATCAGTTGTAGTTCGTAAGCGGTGTCCATTTCATAAAACACTTTTTGAACTTCTCCAATTTCAAACTCAAGATTTTCTTTAAGAGATGCAAAACTTCCTTTTAGACTTTCGAAAAATGGATTGATCTCATTCTTAAACACCTCGTTCATGTGTTCGAAAGTCCATTCTCCGGCGTTTAGGCCATTTGAAGTCGTACATTCCAAAATGACCTTGTCAAAATTAGTAAAGTATTGATTAATCTCTTGCAAGTTTAACCATACAGTGCTAACAGGTGAAAGATCCTTTGGAATTTCCTTAGGACCTTCCATGTTGACAAGTGTAGGAAATGTACTAGGGTTTTCTTCATTCAACATGTAGGTTGGTGCTGTAATGAGATCTTTGTCCATATGGAAGCGAATTCTAAAATCCGTTTTAGCAAGCTCCTGATTCATTTTAAAATAATCACAATCTGGATATTTTGCAGAGTTGTATGACCGATTCTCATCAACTAGATCCTTATTGGTGCGATCATCGAAAATATTAATCGGGTCTAAGACCAATCCTAATTGGGTTGCATTATAAAGTCTAGGACTATGGATTAAAGCTTGTTTTGCATACCGTGGATTAGGGGGAAGGCCTTTTTGACACGATAAGTTAAATTCTCTAAACGAAGCATCAAATAAGTGCACTAGTTGAGAGGCAGCGTATTGTCTTAAAAGCAAATAATCTAGACTTCTAATCTTATTAGCCGCATTAATTTCCATTTCATTCTTCTTAGACTCTAGTAATTCAAAATCCGTTTGAAGTTTTTGAAAATTAGTGACCGCTAATTCTTTTTCTTTAAGTTCGTTAGAAAGATCTGCTCTTAAGGTTTCAATTTCCTGCAAATGACCCATTTGTTTGTTTTGAAAATGATCATACTCGGGATTTGTTAGAACACTAGACGAAGGCACTAATTCCTAAGTTTGAACTTTCTCGTTGCTTAAGGCAAGCTCATCAGACAAATTCTTATTCTTAGCTAAGGTTTCTAAGAGTGCAGCATTCATTTGGCTAAGTAATGTAGCAGGAACCATGACCAAATCTTGTTGAGCAGGAGTATGCGTATGCGAAATAACTCCCGGTTGTGTTTCACTCAAAGTCTGGGGACTCACATTGATATTACTATCATTGATTGTCTCCTTATTTGAAAGACTCACCACCGAAGACTCATTCGAATCAGCACTCTCTTGCACAACTTGATGTGGTTGAATACTAGCATCAGTGGTATTATCAGTGGTATTAATAAGTACCTTAGATCTCTTTTCTGGCCCTAGGCTAGAGATAGTAGCCATAAGAGCTGCCTGTGCAGATTGAAGTTCATCGCAGTCTGAATCATAAGCATCAAGATCATCTACTTGGTATGCTGCATTCTGTGTAGTGACAACGTCTTGTTCAGCAATCCCTGGATCAGCAAGAAATGCAAGCTCCTCTTAATCAAGTTCCATTCCTTGTGCCTGAGCATTCACCAGATAAATCTTCTCTGCAAACCATTGACCATCCCTTCTCCTCTTGGGTTTCTTGCAATCCCTGGACATGTGTCCTTCTTCCTTGCAGTTGTAGCATGTAATCATTCGCAACTTGCCTGTGGAATTAGCCCGTGGAGGAGTGTTGACCATTGGAGCTGAATTGACCGTGCGTGCATTAGTAGTTGATGTAGTAGGTCTCCCCTGATAAGGTTGAATAGGTTGAACCATTACCCTGCCATTCTCAATAGTAACTTGTTGGCGAGAATTGGATGAATTCCTCAGCTGATTGTTAGTAGGAGCTGATCCTCGAAATCCTCGTTTGCTCAATGTCTTAGTGAGATAAGTAGACAAAGTGGCTAACATTTCAACTGGTTCAGTTCCTTGTTAGAACTCAGGAATGGGAACTTCATCATTATCACAATACAATGCTTGGTCTTGTTGAGGAATACTCATGTGGTCAGAATAGCTTGATGGATATGCAGCATTTTCTTGATAAGAAGGATATGATGACTGACCATAAGGTGCAATGCTTGCTGGTGAATATGGGTGAGGTTGTGAGGTATAGTGTGAAGCTTGTGGTTCTCCCTGAGGTGAAGGTGTACTAAACCGATATTGTTGCTGATGTGAGGTGGGTGGTTGCGGCAGAATCGAATATTAGGGGAAGCTTGGAGTCATGTACGGTGATGGATGATAGGCTTGGTGTCCCATGATATAAGGAGTGTTGTTGTAGGACAAACTTGGTTGATTTGCCATTAAAGCTAAAGAATCAGGGTATATACCTCGAGGCGAACGGTGCATGATCACATGTTTCTCATGCTGCTGAAGAAAAGCATAGATTTGATCCAAATTGCACTTATGCAAATCCCTGGTTAACTTAACATCGGTAATATACTCACCCCATTCAGCTTGAGGTAAAGTATTCAAAAACTTGGTGTTAACCTGGAATGGAGCAATCACGAGATTGTATACATTCAGATCATTCATGAGAGTAGTAAATCTGAAGTAATAGTCGTGTAGCGTTTCCCCTGGGCTGTACGTGAATCTATCAAACAGATCATACAACTGACATTCCCTTTCCTTTTTGGTAAGAGACGTACCTTGTAGCAACACCTTTAGTCGTTCCCATAAATCCTTGGCAACCGTATATTGACTTACCATGCGATAAATATCATGCAGAAGAGCTTGGAGAAGAGTCTGTAGAGCCTTTTCATCAGCATCAGCAATGAGTTGTTGTGCCGGTGTTAGTTCTTCATATTCTCTTGGTCGAGTCACGTTATTCACCACAATGGTACCATAGTCGAGTGGACCATTCAAAATCGATTTGACCATAAGCCTTCCGTATGTTGGTTTGCCCTTCAGGTATTGCATCATGCGGCCCTGCCATGCCTCAAACACCTCTTTAATAAGCATCGGTGGACGATTATCAGTTCCCGTTATGATTGAGATATCCGTAAGTGATGTCATTTGAGGCATTAATGAACTCGGATTCATTGTGATCACTTAAAAGACTCAAAGATTATCGGTTGATCGAGCAGTGAAGAAAGGTTGAGAATTTGTGTTGTGTAGTTGAAATCAAGATTAAATCCACTAAAGATCGTCGAAAAAAACAAATCAGAAAAAATACCCCTTGAACTTGCTATTCGGAATACTCCCTATTCTGAAAAACCTTTATCCGGAATAATCCTTATGCTGAATACCCCTATTCGGAAAAACCCTTATGCGGAATAACCCTTACTCGGAATAAACCCTATTCGGAATGTTCCTGCTATTCGGAATATTCTTCAATTCGGAAGGTTGGCTATTCGGAAAGATGTCTATTCGGAATGTCGGCTATTCGGAAAGATTGCTATTCGAAAAAATGGCTATTCGGAAAGATGGCCTATTCGGAAAACTTTGCTATTCGGAAAGATTTTGCTATTCGGAAAAATTGCTATTCGGAAAGCTTTTTCTATGCGGAATGTCTATTCGGAAAATCCTGCTATTCGGAAAACTCTCCTATTCGGAATATCTATTCGGAAAACCTTTATGCTGAATATCTAATATTCCGAATAGAACGTCTATTCGGAGTAATCTGGGAATATTAAGTTCGAGACTTTGAATAGAGCTTTAAATCCGATTTTTTGATCAAAAACCACAAAAAGTTTTAAGATTTTTACCAAAATAAGCTAAACCGAATCCTTATCAATTAATCGCAATAACAAAAACACCAAAAACAACAAGATTCAAGATTGATTTTTTCTAAAGATCACTAATTGATTCAATAACTAAAAAAGCAACACAATCCTTACCTTAAATCACCCCATGGCTCTTGATACCAAATGTAGAATATTGATAAACTATGAATCTATGAAGTGGGTTGAAGATTCCTAGAGAGAGAAACTAGAGAGAGAAAGTGAGAGAGAAACTATGTGTCTTTTATTAAAATGAAATAAAGTGGAAATCAACAACCAACCCCTTTCCAAGGAGAAAGGGGTATTTATACTTCCAAGCCTTATTTGGACTTGGGCCGGCCCATGACAAGCCCATGGGCCAGTTTCTTACTTAACTTAATAAGTAACACTAACTACGAGCTATTACAACATAAATAATATTGTGGAGTGACCGATACTTCTAATATACGTTAAAACGTATTTCTAACAAAATCAAACCTAAGTGACTGGATGGATATTGATTTTACAGATGTCCCGATCACTGCTGAGATGATTGATTATGTGATGGATAAGTAAGGAACCAACTGGAGAAATGATGATCCGATTGCTAACACTATTATTGAAGACTTGATGTAGTTAGAGTTTAAAAAACAGACTAAAGGAAAATCAAAACAAGGTTAGGGTTTTTACTTCGCAACAATATTATTGAAGTTTTGATGATTTGTTTTTGTTTTGATGATGTTGCATGTTATGAAAATACGAGTAATTGATTCTGTTTTAATATTTGTTATATAGATGACAAGGCAGATGTGGCTATGAAGGTTGATGATGCTATAAAGGTTGATGAAGCTATGAAGGTTGATGAAGCTATGAAGGCACATATTAAAGGTCAATTTTGTGCCATTTTATGTTTATATGTCTGTCAGAAAGGCGTTAGATTGATCAACAGTTAGTGTTTACTATGTAAAGTTTTAGGAGTGGTGAAAATGATAAATGGTTCAAGTATTCTGTTGTTATATGATGATGTAGATACGTGAGATAAGAGGTGTTTGGTTTAGCTTATATAATGGGCTTATAAGCTTATTTGCTTATATAAGCTAATAAGCTCAAACCAAGTGTTTGGCTAAGCTTATATAAGTGGACTTATAAGCTTATATATGGGTGTTATGATAAGCCATAAAATGTGGCTTTTCAGGAAGGTTTGGGCTTATATAACATATTTACCATTTTACCCTCATGTTAGCTTAAGCTTATATAAGCCATGAGATTATAAGTTTATTAAACATAGGCATATATAAGCCAAAAATGGATTATATATGCCAATTATATATGCTAAAAAACACACCATAAATTTTTAAAAACGGGGTTGGTCATACTTGAAACCTTAAACGTTTGAGTTAAGATTAGGTTTGATTATCTTGATGTGAAAACGTATAGACTTCCTGGCCAACTTTTTTGAATCTAAGATGGCATCAATAGAACAACCTACATCTTTTCGTTTACCCTTTTTTATGTAAGTACCTCTTACTATGACCGTGTCATTTCCCTTTTTCATGGTCCTTGTTACCATCTACTACGGTCTTTAATAAACGACCCTTTTCTTTTATGTTGATTGGTCGAAGGTTTTTCTTCCCAGTTCCCACTTTTGGGGCTTCATGAGGTAGCATGATATCCGAGTCACCACTATGAAGGCTCTCACTTTTCAGTTTCAGTTTCGGTATCCAAATACTCTTTCTAGTTGAGTATCTATATACAGACTTGTGTGGTTTATATCATGCATTTAGTATTTGGATTTATCCATGTGTGGATTATATTTCGATACTGAAACTCAAAGTGAAAGTGAGCGTGTTCAGAGTGACGACTCGGATAATATGATGCCAAAATAAGCGCCAAAATTTACAAATGGGAAGGAAAACCTTCGACCAATCAACAAAAAGGAAAAGGGTCGCTAAGTAAAGACCTTAGTTGATGGTAGTGATACCCATGAAAAAGATAATGCGACGGCCATAGTATGAGGGGCTTACATAAAAAAAGGGTAAACGAAATTATGTAGGTTGTTCTGTCGATGCCATCTTAGATTCAAAAATGTTGGCCATGAAGTCTATACGTTTTCACAGCTGCATTGGTTCAGTTACTATGTTGTTTATATGTTGGTTATATGCTGATGTAGATACAGGAGCTAACTTAAAGAAAAAAGAAAAAGGCAAGGGACCGACAGAAGCTGATAAAGCATCTGATCCTTTTAATCTACATAATAGGGTGGAAAAGCTTGAAAGGAAAATCAATCTTTTTAAACAGACACAGTTGCAGGGAGGTTAGTAAACTAAATTTTAACCTTTAGAGAAATATAGTTATTTACTATCTTCGGTATCACATGTATGCTGTAAAGTATTACAAATCCACATAAACGACATCTCAAGCCCGTTTGCTCTTAGAGGTAAATATCGCCATGATTCCTCTTTCTCGTGAAAATCATCATCTTCGTTCCCAATATGTGAATCTAATATGCATTAAAATCTTTTTGTTTAGCCCTTTTAGTAAAGGACCTCTTACTTTGGCACTCATATTTGCTTTTTCATGGGTATTGATGATATTGATATCAATCAAAGACCGAATGCAAAGGTCAAATTTTGAGCTACTTACATAAAAAAGGATAAACGAAAAAGAAGTAGGTGCATATTGGATTCATATATTGGGTATGAAGATGAACATGTTCACAAGATAGAGGAATCTTGGAGATATCTACCTCAAAAAGCAAACGAGCTTAAGATGTCGTTTATGTGCAGCTGTTAAACTTTAGAGCAGACGTGTGATTATGTATTTGTAGTTAACTTATGCAGTATTATGATTTTTGTTAATTGATGTAGATACAGGAGCTGACTTGAAAAAAAATGAAACGCTTCAATAGAAGCTGATACCACATCTAATCTTTCTAACCTACATAATAGGGATTGTTAGCCCTATATTTTATATATTCAAACAAGAATGTAATAGGTCATCTTAGTCATAAATGGTCTTGTATTGTAATAGGTTAGTCGGGTTAATCGGGATTGGTATTTAAGCTAATATTGTATAAGTTAGGGGCTCTAAGCCCAAGCCCAAGCCCAAGCCAATCCCGGCCCATGTTACTAAACCCACGGCTCAACAAGCCTAGGGTATATATACCCTCTTTTATGTGTGGAAGAGGGTGTTGGTTACATTCACTTACTCTCTCTAAGCAATGTTTAACCTTCCATAATCTCTCTACTTTCTCTCTCTATCTTCATCTATTTCTCTCTCTAAATATCATCTTTATATTATGTTATGGATTGAAGTGGGATTAAAATTTGGTATCAAGAGCCTATAGTGGATAGGTGATTGAAGATTCGTGGTTGTGTTCTTATTGATTTTGTGAGGTATTTGATCCATAATCCTTGATCCATTTTTTTTTGTGTTTTTTTATGGTTTATTCTTGATACAAATCATCAACATAGTTGTGGTAGATATTCGGTATTGTTACTTTGGATAAAAACACAAAATCTTTGGGTATTTGGATCATTATTTGGCTTAAAATCACGAATTGGTGTGTTAGATCCGAGAAAACAACATAAGTCGGCCAAACAGTAGGATATCTTCGGAATAATTGGATTATTCTGAAGTTGTTAAGAGGGTTTCTGTATTGCGAACTGATTTATTCCAAAGTGGTGTTATCTTCGGAATTACTGGTCATATTGCAAAGTCGCTCATAGGGTTTCTATTTTGCGAAGTCCAAATTTTTAAGGTTCCGAAGTTTGCTAGAAGATTAATTCCGAAGTGCACATTGAGTTTATTCCGAAGTTCTTTCTTTTAATATTCTGAAGTTAAACTTTGAATCAATTACGAAGATATCACCAAGTTTCCAGTATTCCGAAGTCAAAATCTCACATTCCAAAGTTGATTTTGCGAAGTGGATTGCATTGAACATTATTCCGAAGTTTGTTGGGAATAAATTATAGCCAGTCTACTTGAGCGCTGACAAGAGTAAAACAAGCGTTGACAGGAGTAAAACAAACGCTGACAGATCAAGCGTTGACAAAAAGAAGTCAAGCGTTAACACATTGAAGAAAAGCACTGATGGAACGATATGATCTACATGTTTATTATATTCTAGATTACTTCTAGTAAAGATAGGAACAACAATGTATTTTCTATATTTATATTTACCTAGAATAGTTGATACGTAGATTATTGTACAAGGCTTCTTATGTCTATAAAAGAAGACCTTTAGGTTAATGTTCAATATAAGTTTTCATACGTTAAACACATTCATTGTAAGCAAGTTTGATATCATTAATCAAAGTGAAAGTTTGTTTACATTTTGTGTGTTCTTGTTTAAGTGTTAATTCCGCATAACACTTAGATTGTCATATACATATACAAAGGTTTCTCTAAGTGTAGTACTTAATCTAATCTCGTATACATAAAGCTAAATCGATCCAAGTTTGGGATCAACAAGTGGTATCAGAGCTTGTTGAGGAACTTTTGATCTTAAAGAACACAAGAACCCTAAAATCACCAAAACCCTAAATTTCTCAAAATCCTAAACAATATCATGTCAAATCCATAAATAACCTCTTCCTCACCTTTGCCAAACATCAAGATTCCCATGCTTGATGCAACCAACTTTGAATTGTGGAAATTCAATTTTGAGCAATATCTGGGGATCTATGACTACACTCTCTGGGAGATCATTGAGTATGGAAACACATTCAATAGAGTTGAAAAGGTTGCTGCTGCTATTGCTACAAGAACTGTTGTTGCTGGATGTCCAGAAGCAGATAAGAAAGAAAAACCTGGTGATGGTAGAGCTGTGTCTGCTGAAGACATAGCAAAGAGAAGGGTTGATATGAAAACCCTAAATATTCTGAAAGTCTCTTTGGGACAAGAGAACCAGCATAAATACAAAGGTTATGATTCTGCTAAAGACCTTTGGGCAGCTCTTGAAGTTGCATATGGTGGCAATGAAGATACTAGGGAAGAAAAGAAGAAGCAACTCATGCATGATTATGCTGTTTTCAAGTCTCAACCTAATGAGAAGCTTAGCAGTATGAGAAGCAGACTGCTTGACATTACAAGCAAATTATCCTTCATGGGGACACAACTTGGTGATGTTGACATTAATGCCACTTTTCTTAAAAGTCTTGGTGATGCGTGGAAGATTGAGGCAAGATCCATACTTGCCAACAACACTCACAAAAGTTCTACTTTTGATGACATCTACAACAAACTAAGGCTGTTGGAGAATGAAACCCTATTGGAGCATGGAAGTAAGTCTACTAATAATAATATGGCCTTATTCTCACATATGAAGGTCAATTTAATCAGAAGGACTCTTACATGCATCCAGTTACTGGATCATCATATGTCAACGCTGGAACATGTCTTGTCAACGCCTCCTATTCAGACGCTAACACATACAAAAGTGACTCACCAAGAGTTAAACCTGCTGGTTTGGATCTAGATACTGTATGTGCTTATATTGCTTCTTTGCCCAATGGTTCAGTGATTACATATTAGGACCTTGAGCAGATAAGTGATGAGCACTTGGAGGAGATGGATATTAAGTGGAACATGGCTATTGCTAGTATAAGAGCAAACAGATGGAACAGAAGGTTTCAGAAGAAGATGACCTTCAATGCAAAGGACACGGCTAGATTTGATAAATCCAAAGTTGAATGCTACAATTGTCATCGTATGGGGCACTTCATGAGGGAATGTAGATCTCCTAGAAGATCTGATGCTGGCAAACCCTCAAGCCAAATGGTTAAGGCTCAGGATCCTAAGGCCATGGTTGAAGTTCAAGAGATTGATGGTATGGGATGGGATTGGAGCTATTTGGCTAAGGATGTGGAAGAGGATAAAGCCTTGGTCGCTGAGATTGAAGAAGAAGAGCATGTTCAATATGCTCTCATGGTACACTCCTCCTCTTCATCTGATAATGAGGTATAAAATGATGCTTTTTGTAGTAAGGGCTGTAGGATAAATACTGAGAAACTTAACAAAGAGGTGGTAAGGTTGTTAGATGATGTGAGTACAGAGAGATGCAAACTGTCTAACTATCAATTAGCTCTCACTCAAACTGAGAAAACAGTGTCTGAATACAAGAAAATGGAATTTGATTTAAAGGATAAGATAAATATCTTAAAACATGAGTTAGATGCTAGTAATGATGTTAGGAACATCATGGAAAGGGTTAATAGTGAATTACAGGCTAAGTTAGATGAGGCCATTAAGAATAAAGATAATGTTGGCCTTAAAATTAAGAGATATGATAGGGCCACACAAACCCTAGGAGAATGTGTGAATAAACAAAGGGATCCTAAGGACATGACTGGGATTGGGATGAAAGACTACTCTGTGGTTCCACCACCAGCTGGTGACTTCTATGGTGTCCAATAAAAGGACCTATCTTGGACTGGTTTACCAGAACTCCAAGAGGAGGAATTCATTCCTCCACCAAGAGTCATTACCCCAGTTGAAGAGTATCAACAGAAGTTGACTGACTTGAATGAATGGAAGAAAGCTAACCCTACCTTATTTTTTAAGGGTGGCTTATTATGTGAAAGTCCTAATGAGTCAACCCCTATTAAGGTTACAAACCCAATCACTGGTAAGGTTGTTGACCTTGGCTCAAACACTGTTAGAAAACCTAGTGTCAAGTATGCATAAATGTATAGGAATACTAGGTCACCTAAAAGCCAAGTTAGTAATGATGGAACAGGTTTCTTCTCTTCTAGACCTAGGGTTGTGTCTAGAAAATCCTGTTACACTTGTGGTAGCTTTTCATATTTAGCATATAAGTATGTCAACGCTTCCAAGGTCAACGATGTTAGAAAGTCAAACGTTATCAGACCCAAACCTTGTGTGCAGCAAAGTCTACAAGTTGTTAGACCTGCCCCATTCTTCACTAGAGGGTCTAACACTCATGGACAAAGACCATTTCAAAAGAAAAATACTTGGTCTAACAGGCAATGGGTTTCTGTAGCAAACCCTAGGTTCAACGCTGACAAGGGTAATTTCAGCGTTGACAAGACCAAATCCAACGCTGACAGAAACGTGACCAGACCTAAATATTTGCAACCATAGGGTAAGGGGTCTAAAGCTTCTTCAAGCTTGACATGGAGACCTAAGAAAGATCAAAACCCTAATGATAATGGGATTTCAATGACCTGCAACAGATTTAATTACATTTCAAAGGTCATTACAAAACCTATTGGGGTTAACTGGGTATTTCATCCAAAGAGGGATGAACAAGGGGTTGTTATGAGAACTAAGTCTGTTCTTGTTGAACAACCAGATGAATCCAAGTCTGCTAAGGCTTGGGTTCCCAAAGAAAACTAACTTGTTTTCTTTATGTGCAGGGCATTCAAAAACAGGTCAATGATTATGGATATTGGGACAGTGGATGCTCAAGGCACATGACAGGGAAGGAGGATTATCTTACTAACTTCACTCCCATTAAGGATGGTGATAAGGTTTACTTTGGAGGCGGATATGGTACTATCACAGGCAAAGGAACACTTCTCACCAAGAACTTGCGTTTTGAAAATGTATTTTTGGTAAAGGAACTTGACTACAATCTTTTTAGTGTATCACAAGTTTATGATAACAAAATAAAGTTCTGTTTACTGATACTGAATGTTTGGTGTTAAGCAAGGATTATAAGATCCTTGATGAGAAATATATTAACTATAGAACACCTAGACATAAAGACATATATAATGTGAATCTGAATGGGATTAGAATGAATAACAATATGCCATGTTTTTATGCTAAAGCTTCAGTAGATGAAAGTAATCTTTGGCACAGGAGACTAGGGCACATAAACTTTAAGAATATAAAAAGGCTGGTGAGACTTGGTTTGGTTGATGGTTTGAATAAAAAGGCTTTCCACAATGACCACTCTTGTGTTGCATGTCTTAAAGGCATGCAGCACAAGGTCTCATTCAAGTCTAAACAGGTGCATTCTAGTACTAGACCACTTCACTTGCTTCATATGGATCTATTTGGTCCAACCAATATAGAAAGTTTGAATGGTAAATCATATTGCTTTGTCATCACAGATGACTTTTCTAGGTTTACTTGGACTTTCTTTTTAGCTATGAAGAGTGATACAGCTGACATTTTAATTGACTTTATCACTCAAATTGAGAAGAAGACTGGTAATGAAGTTAAAATGCTTAGGAGTGATAATGGTGGTGAATTTAGGAATAAAGTGTTAGATGATTTTTGTGCCAGAAAGGGATTACTAGGCAGTTTAGTGTTGCCAGAACCCCACAGCAAAATGGGGTTGCAGAAAGGAAGAATAGAACCCTAATTGAAGCAGTCAGAACCATGTTAGCTGATGCTCATTTCCTTATAGCTTTTCGGGCTGAGGCTGTTAATACAGCTTGCTATGTTCAAAATAGAGCATTGGTCAACAAAATACAGAACAAAACACCTGATGAGTTACTTTGGGGAAGAAAACCAAATATTGGTTTTCTTAGACCTTTTGGTTGTCATGTAGTTGTCTTAGATACTAGTGATGCCTTAGGTAAATTTAGTGCAAAAGGTGATGAAGGCTATTTCATGGGGTATTCAGTGCAGAGCAAGGGATATAGGGTTTACCTTAAGAAGGAAAAACGTATTCTTGAGAGAGTACATGTTAGGTTTTTAGAGAGTAAACCTAGTGATCCTGAAAGTGGTCCAAATTGGTTGTTTGACTTGGAACCTTTATCTAGGACTTTAAATTATATGCCTGTCACTAATCCAGACATTGTGAAGGCAACTTCAAATGTTGTGGAAGAACAAGTTGTTGATGTTTCAGGTACACAGGTTCATGAAAAGGTTAGATCACAAGCAGAAAAGTCATCTCCTATACTAGAGTATGTCACTATTCCCATATGGACAAATGCTTTTGCTGCTGTTGCTGCTGCTGTTGGAAAAGATAATGGTGGTCCTCAAGTACCACCAGATAACAACATGCATGGTCCTTCAGGCGCAGACAAAGGTAAATCTAGCGCTGACAGGACAAATTCAGACATTGATGGCTCAAACGTTGATAACAACAGTTCAAGCGTTGTTAGCCCAAACGCTGACAACCAAGGTTCAGGCGTTGACAACACTTTTGCACATCTTTTCTCTTCTACTTTTGAACAGGGTGAACCTTCCAATTTATATGAAGAGGTTTTTTTTGGTAAAGGGCAACAACCCCGGTAAAATATATTAACCAAAAAATCACAGTTAAGTACAGATGGAATGTGGCTGAAATACCACATTAACCTCAAGCTAAACGCTTGAACCTCTAAAGTCACATGGACACCATGTAACTTAAGCTAAACAATACAAAACCAATCACCCCAATTGGGTAAAACCACCTACACAGACACGAATGATATATAAACATAATCATGAGAGCATAACTTCATCCGAAATATTCCACCGTTGAAACAGACGTGTACCAGCCTTCGTCTTCTTAAAGCGATATGACATGAGCCTGGAACGAACATACGTGACAATGCAATTAATCAGCTGAGCAACCGACCTCTTCGATACCTTGAATAACCTACTATTCCGCTCCTGCCACAAAAAATAAATAGAAGCCGCAAGGACAACCTTGGATAAAACACTCTTAGATGTCTTCCTGTTTGCACTCGGCTCTAGCTGGGAAACAAGCACATACACTGAAGTATTAAAAGTCACCTCCGCCTTTGCACAAATAGCCTTCCAAACCTGATTAGAGAACATACATTCAAAAAAGAGATGGTCATGTGAATCGGGTTGCATATCACATAACGGACACAACCCACTCAAAGTTGGCGAAACATTCCATGCATGCAACATATCTTGGGTTTTAAGACGTTTGAGCATGACCAGCCATAAGATAACCGCATGCCTAGGAATGCATGAGGAAAACCACACAACCGACGACCAAGAAACATTGTCAGCTCTCGGCCTAAGTTCATGCCAAGCATGCCAAACGCTAAACGTAGATTCAATGCCCAAACCTAGATCTCCACACCAGTTTATCCTCCGTCAACGAAATAGGAACATTAATAGCCATAACAAAAGGGTATTTCTGTTGAATATAGTTCGGCCAATTTAAATTCCCTTTAAGTAGAAGACAACTAACCTTAGCATCAGCCTGCAAACCCGACCGATACATATCACGATGAGTAATAACATTGGCTAACGGACTATCATCACACCATTTATCAACCAAATCGAGGTCTTCACCCCGTCCCCAATTTTATGCCAAATAAAATCACGTACATAAAGACGAAGCTAAAGAATTTTCCGCCAACTCCAAGTCATATTCCCACGAATAGATAAGCTCCAAAAATTCCTGTCCTTGAGCTTATAAGAAGAAATCCATTTCACCCATAACGATTCCTTCAAGGATAAAAATTTCCAAATGTGGGAAACCATCAAAGCCTTGTTAAAATCACCTAAACGCCGAATACCAAGACCACCCTCGGATTTGGGAAGACACACATTATCCCATGCGACTTTCGCCTTACCTCTACCAAGAATACCATGACACCATAAAAAACCCCTCATACGCTGCTCAATCGCCATAAGGATACGACTAGGAAGAATAAACATCGACGCCCAATAAACATGCAACGAACCAAGGACCGATTGAATAAGTTGTAATCTCTCTGCAATGGACAGCGATTTATTCTTCCAATCATTAATGCGAGCATCTACCTTTTCAAGTAACTCCTTACAATCGCTATACATAAGACGAGTAAATATCAGTGGGACTCCAAGGTACTTAACCGGTAACCTTCCTTCATCAAATGGCAGAATCTGAAGAATAGCAAGCTTGACATAATTTAAAACATTACATAAATAGGCAGTACTCTTAGGGAGACTAGGAGCTAATCCAGAACTATCCTTAAAAACCTCCAACGCCTCCTTAATAATAAGGGCCAAAACCGCATCACCATGAGCAAAAATAAAGAGGTCATCAGCAAAACATAAATTGATCAACTTCAAATGCGAACAATACCTATGATACGTAAAACGGTCCTCCTCCTCCACTTTCCTTCGAAGAATGAGAGTCAAGATTTCCATAATCAAAGTAAATAGGTACGGAGATAGTGGATCCCCTTGTCTAAGACCACGCTTACCCTGAAAGAAACCATGAATAGAACCATTAAGGCAAATAGAGTAAGAAGCCGTCGTAACACATTCCATAATCCACAAGATCATCTTCTCATGAAACCCAAATCCACAAAGAACACTACGAAGAAAATCCCAATATACCGTATCATAAGCTTTTTAGATATCCACCTTAAAGGCACATCTAGGAGAACCCCGATCCAAGTGATAATTATGCATAAGCTCCTGGGTCAACAAAATATTATCAGAAATACTTCTACCTGGAATAAAAGCCGATTGATTAGGGCTATCCAACAACACCAAACTCTCTTTAATACGATTAGCAATGATTTTGCTAATACATTTGAAGAGAACGTTACAGCAGGATATAGGAAACTTGGAGGATGAGATTGAAGAGAACGTTATATGAAGAGGTTCATCCTTATGTTGATGAAAGAGAGTCTGAAGAAGAAGATATTGGCAACTTGGAGGATGAGATTGAAGACACCAGACTTTTTGAAGGAGGAGTTCTCACTTCTACTATGAAGAATCACCCTACTTCTCAAATCATTGGTGATATTATGACTCCTGTTCGGACTAGAAGATCTCATAAGGTCTTGGTGGATTTATTTCCAATATTCACAAGAAGGTTGATACCCCTCTTGTGCAAGCATGTTTGTTTGCCTGTTTTCTGTCACAACAGGAACCCAAGAAGATATTCGATGCTCTCAAAGAACCAAGTTGGGTGGAAGCAATGCAGGATGAGCTTCCCTAATTTGCAATACAGGATGTTTGGGAGCTGGTTGATTGTCCCAGATATGTTAGACCTATTGGGACAAGATGGGTTCTAAGAAACAAGAGAGATGAAAGAGGTATTGTGGTCAACAACAAGGCAAGATTAGTGGCTCAGGGATATACACAAGAGGAGGGGATAGACTATAAAGAGGTCTTTTCACCAGTTACAAGGATTGAAGCTATAAGGATCTTTCTAGCCTATGCATCCTGCATGGGCTTCACTGTCTATCAAATGGATGTCAAGAGTGCCTTCCTCTATGGAACAATTTTTGAGGAGGTATATGTGATGCAACCTCCTGGTTTTGAGGATCCAGAGAACCCAGACAATGTGTATAGAGTCAAGAAGGCTATGTATGGACTTCATCAAGCCCCAAGAGAACGGTATGGTACTTTGTCTACTTATTTGGTGGACAATGGATTCAAAAGGGGCACCATAGATCAGACACTGTTTACAAAGAAGAAAGGTAAGGATGTTCTACTTGTTCAGGTCTATGTTGATGATATCATTTTTGGGTCTGCTGATCCAAAGATGAGTGGGGATTTCTCCAAACTGATGACAGACAAGTTCAAGATGAGTGCTATGGGGGAGATGAACTTCTTTCTTGGGTTACAAGTTCAGCAGAAAGAAGATGGTATCTTCATCTCCCAGGATAAGTATGTGGCTGAGATCTTGAAAAAGTTTGGCTTTTCTCCACATGAAAAAAGGGCTATGATATTCTGCTTTTCAATGGGTTCAATTTTATTCTCTCGATATCCTCTCGAATTGATTTCCGGTTCAATGTGCGACTCAGTTGTTCTTGGTTAAGAAAAAGAGAAGTTGATTATCTATAATTAATTAAAAAGTAAATGCGAAAAGTATTTAAAAACAAACTAAAGACAAGTGCAAATAATAAAAGTAAAACAAGGTGAATATTAAAAACTAAAAGTTAAAACGATATTAAAACTAATAGTAAAACAAATAATAAAACGTAATTTAAAGCGAAACAATTAATAAAAATAAAACTAAACGAAGAAATTAACTATCGACTCGAAAACAAAGTTTACTAAATGAAAAAGGAGAGAATAAAACTAAAATGGTACTTTAAAGCTAAACGAGGCAAAACCTAAAGCGGGTACTTAATAAAAGATAAAACTTGAACTTTACAAAAAAAATATTAATTTTAAAATTAGACGAAAAAATTAACTAAAAATACGTAACTTTCAGAAATTAAATCGGAACAACTTTCAGATTAAACTAAACAACTACGGAACAAAAACAATAAATAAACAAGCTAGCAGGCAGCTAGCTCAAGCTAGCAACCTGCTAGCTCAAATTGGCGCCAAACAAGGGAAAGCATGCTGGCATGCTGGCAGGTCAAATTAATTGTATCGTAATATTATCATTTGTATCGGAATGTGGTTGTAGTATCGGAATAATTTTGTTTTTGTGTCGCAATATTTCTTTTTTTTTTATTTTTTTTTATTTTAAACTATCGAAATGTCTAAAAAATAAAAACTGTCGGAATAACTAAAGTAGCAAAATCCATCGGAAAGTGGCTATAGAAAATTGGGCAGCATTTCGACTTAAAGAAACCTTAAACTCCGTCGGAATATGCGATCGCAATGAGCGATCGCAATCCCGATCGGAATAAGGGGGATGAAACACAAGCCATCGCAAAGTAGAACCAAGAATGGTTATTGCGATGGAACATAGGCTGCCTGTCGGAATGTGTATAAACCCTTATATTTCGATGGTAACCAATAAATTTAAACAACTTGAACAACTTGATAAACATAAATTTGAAAGTTTTTAAAAGATGAAATTCATAAACTTTATAAAAACACAAAATAAGCAAACTTTAAAATATAAAAACTTTTAAGAAAACTTAAAACAAATAAGCTAGACACAAATTAAGCCAATAAGCATGTCAAGCTCAAAGCTTGATTCGTATGAAAACTTAAATGGAAATAAAAAGACAAACTTTTTAAGGAATCAAACATAAAAATCAATAAAGACGTGCATAAATTGAATTCAATTTATATAAAAAGCTAAGAAAGGTAGAATAAGATTAAGATTAAACCAAGAATTAAGCTATCACAAGTAAAGATTTGATTAAAAACAACAAGAAAGGAAGATGAAAGATTGGGATCCTAGTGAGAGAAACTGTCACTTTCTCTCTCTAGAATCACCTACAAAATAAAAAGGAAAACTAGACTAATCTAAAACTAAGCAACCCTCCTAAATGAGTTTAGGAGGGTATTTATAGGAAATGGGGAGGTGCATGTGTTGCCTCTTCTTTCTTTCTTTCTTCACGTCTTCTCGTCTTTTAAGTTCTTCGACTTTATCGACTTTGTCTCGGGATTAATTAAACTCATCTTATAATTTGTTTATTTATTAGACTCGAGTTCTTCGGTTTTTTTATTAAACTTCCGTCTTTGACTTTTTCTTCGATAAATCTTCGAATTGGTCTTGGACTTCCGTTCTTTTTCCACTCTTGATCTTTCGACTTCGTCTTTTGTCGTTTTCTTCTATAAAAGCCTGAAAATGCCCGTGTTTTCTCCACTTTTCACCTTTTCGTCCTAAATCACAATAAAAACACAAACCACGCATAATTCCGACATTTACGACATAAAATACACGTTTTGGCTTGGTTATTATTGTAATTAAGTGGTAAAAAGATGGGTGTTTTCACACCTATCGAATCCCCTACACTTAACCATTGCAATGTCCTCATGCAATGCTTAGCAATAAAGCAAGGTTTACACTTTCCATCATAATCAACCTACCTTGGCCTTTATTAAACAACTAAAGAAAATCAAAAAGATAGAAAATAACAAGATGAAACAAAGAAGAAACTTGTAAAGAAATATAAGACTTACATTAGGGCTTGTATGTCATGAATGTTTATCACCCTCAAGTTTCACGTTCCCCATGCCAAGCTTAAAAACAAGATCATTGTTAGTACAAGTTAGCATAACAAACATTTACTCATGTGGTTCAATTAATCACTTAAACTCCCTTATTCCTACGAGTATCTCTTATATTTTATTGATGTCTTGAATGATCACGAGGATGCATTGTTGACTTATTTCGATAATTTATTTATGCTGAAAGCAAAGTAGGACGATTTGATCAATAGTTAGCTAAAGGACAAAATCTCTTAAAACTGCTTCTCGGGATATCAAAAAGTTCATATCTTGGCATAACTCGGTTCACGATTTGAGACCTTTCTCGGGCCGATATTTGGCATGTACTTCATACTTCATATCTTGAGAGACGTGCTTGAGATAATGGTCTTCTCATCGTAATAGAGTTTCTTCACTTGGAGACTTTTGAGGGGTACTCCAACTTTGTTGACCACGACTTCATGATTATTCTTCAATCTCTAATTGGGATTTCGAGATGCAATGATCCGCCTCCTTTTCGGACTTGGATCTATTTATCCTCATACCTTGTTAGGGTCTTTTCGGATAGACTTCTCCATGATCTTTATGGGAGTTGATTTCTTTTCGTCGTGAGTCTTGATCCTTCATATTGATTTTAGGAATAATGCTTTTCACATCACTTTTGGATCTTCAGCAATAAAATGGAATCCTCATGCCTTGTTAGGGCCTTTTCGGATACGCCAATCTTCGCGCCCCGCTTCATAAGTTATGCCTTGGCTATGAACTCTTATCATTACCGAGCAACTTTTAAACGATCTTGGGCTAGAAGCTAAGTAACTTTTCAAATCGTACGACCTTACTTATTGCAGATAAATTATTAGCAAGTGATGGGAGAAAAAGATCATAATTAACTCACATAAGTTAATGAGAGAATACCAAACTTGTAACCAACTCTATCATTTCTCGTTCTCCATAATTTAAAATCTCAAGGAATGAGACTCGTGGATGCTTAGCCTAATAAACCAATTAAGGTCTACATGGTTAAGGATACTAGCTAGAGTGAACTTGGATAAGTAAACTCGGGTTGAGTCAAAATATTCACAATGGGCCTAATATGTCTAAGATATCTAAACTTGCTAAAACCATTTTTATTAAAATGCTAGAAAGTAACAAAAATAAAGGGGACTACAACTAGGCCAAAATAGATTAAAAATTTTGAAAAATGTCGAAAAATTGATATTCCGGTTAAAATGAGGGCAAATACAAGGAAAAGGCCACTTAACTTCGATAGAAGTCCCCCTACACTTAATATAAACATTGTCCTCAATGTTTAAGCATGTGGGAGTAAACTCCCCTACACTTAGGACATTGTGCACTTTGTTTAAATTTCGTTAAGGAAAAGACAACTAAAGAGATTCCTATTTTAATATTGAGAAATATAAAATAGTGAATCGAAAAGAGTTGATGATAGAACCGTGAAGAAGGGAACACAGAATCACGGTTCGTCAAAAGTCATCAAGAGTGTGTCTTTGAGGCTCTAATCCCTGCATATGATAAGAAAGAGAACAAGAAACACCAACGGGGCTCCCCCTACACTTATGGTGAAAATAGATAGATAATTGGGTTGCCTCCCAAAAAGCGCTTGTTTTTGTTAACCGAGTCACGAGCCTGACTCGTCCCCGAATTAAATGGTCCATGGGGAAGCCTCGAATGTAATACCGGGATCAAAGACCTTGTCCTCGTTCCCGGTTGATATCAACAAAGGAGAGGAGGGGGGATAAGTCTTGAAAGGGAGAAAGGTCCTTTCAACATACGTATTGTATGTGAATTCAAGATCCACGGGAGGTGGGTTGGGTATAGTAAGCAGATTGTCCTCCCCCAAAGACAATGGATGCTGAGCAAACGGCAAAGCCGTAATGGTATCAATCATAGCATAATCAATGTCACCTCCCGGATCAAAGCACTCATCCTCATTTCCCGGTGTAAAACGAGTAGAGTAAAAGTGATAAATCACCCGCTTGGGTGTGCACGTGGAAGGATGAGGTGGTAATATAATATGAGAGGTATGAGAACAATTACCTTCCACCTGCGTCCCTTTTTCAGTAGAGTCAAGTCTTTCCATCTCTGGGATAGAAGGTATAGTGTCATCGTGTAATAAATCCTCTAGAAAAAGTATATCTCCCTCCACATCAGAATACCCGGATATGTATTCCACGGGTGTATCAATATCAAGAAACTCATCGATCTCAGGAATGTGAGGGGTAGGTGAAGGAGTCTTACGTTGCTTTAGAAATTCCTCCTCGTCGAAAATAACCTCAATATCGTCATCGCTCTCCTCTTTATCTATAAGGCTAATAATATGCTCAGGGATATGAGTACTTGTCTGATCTCGCTGCTGTAAAAATGACTCCATACAAGTTTGCAGCGTGTGTAAAAGCTCTTTCGTTTGCTCTTGAAAAGCTGTAGCAAGATCGTTTCTTTGTTCTTGAAAGGCTGTAGCAAGATCGACAATTGGTTCTTGGTAACTCATCCCGTGACGAGGCTGATGATCGAGTGAGTGCGGTGGGGGCTCAAAATTTTGAAAACCGGAATTATAGCACGGATGTGGCTCATATTTGTTCATCGGTTGAGAAGAATTAGAAACCGGGTTTGGTTCATAATAATCCATAGGTGAAGAAAACTGAGGATCCGGATTTTGCTCATAATAATTCATTGGTTGACAATAATAGGTATCGTGAGAACCCCCACAGTTGTTGCAAACCGAGTATGGAGAAAAATCAGGTACGTCTTGTGGATAGCTATTATCATTGTCATAATTGTAACCCGGTTCTTGCCCGTGTCTATACGGGTATTGAACCGGGCACGAAACATGCCAATGAGAATCGCTTCCACAATAGATGCACGGGGGAACAGGAGGTGGGTTCAAAAAGAATGAATTAGTCGAGTTGCACAAGGGACAAAATCCGGATTGTGTGTAGTCGATATCGTTTCCACACTGCTCACATGTACACCATTGACAAGAGTTGTTCCCAGATAATTGTTTCCCACACCAGACGCAATGGACATAAAAATCCATAAAGAAAGATAGATAAGCAAGAAGAATATTTTTGGTGCAAAACTTTGAAAAAGAAATGCTTTTTATGATTTTTCAAATATTTTTGGAATTTTTGAAAATTTTTTATTTTTTAGTGTTTTTGAAAATTTTATGAAAAAGTAACGTTCACGGGGAACGGATCCCAAAATCCAAATTCTCACAAAAAACTTTTGATCTTAACGAGAGGAGCCGGCAGCGGCGCCATTTGATATTCTGCTTTTCAATGGGTTCAATTTTATTCTCTCGATATCCTCTCGAATTGATTTCCGGTTCAATGTGCGACTCAGTTGTTCTTGGTTAAGAAAAAGAGAAGTTGATTATCTATAATTAATTAAAAAGTAAATGCGAAAAGTATTTAAAAACAAACTAAAGACAAGTGCAAATAATAAAAGTAAAACAAGGTGAATATTAAAAACTAAAAGTTAAAACGATATTAAAACTAATAGTAAAACAAATAATAAAACGTAATTTAAAGCGAAACAATTAATAAAAATAAAACTAAACGAAGAAATTAACTATCGACTCGAAAACAAAGTTTACTAAATGAAAAAGGAGAGAATAAAACTAAAATGCTACTTTAAAGCTAAACGAGGCAAAACCTAAAGCGGGTACTTAATAAAAGATAAAACTTGAACTTTACGAAAAAAATATTAATTTTAAAATTAGACGAAAAAATTAACTAAAAATACGTAACTTTCAGAAATTAAATCGGAACAACTTTCAGATTAAACTAAACAACTACGGAACAAAAACAATAAATAAACAAGCTAGCAGGCAGCTAGCTCAAGCTAGCAACCTGCTAGCTTAAATTGGCGCCAAACAAGGGAAAGCATGCTGGCATGCTGGCAGGTCAAATTAATTGTATCGTAATATTATCATTTGTATCGGAATGTGGTTGTAGTATCGGAATAATTTTGTTTTTGTGTCGCAATATTTCTTTTTTTTTTATTTTTTTTTATTTTAAACTATCGAAATGTCTAAAAAATAAAAACTGTCGGAATAACTAAAGTAGCAAAATCCATCGGAAAGTGGCTATAGAAAATTGGGCAGCATTTCGACTTAAAGAAACCTTAAACTCCGTCGGAATATGCGATCGCAATGAGCGATCGCAATCCCGATCGGAATAAGGGGGATGAAACACAAGCCATCGCAAAGTAGAACCAAGAATGGTTATTGCGATGGAACATAGGCTGCCTGTCGGAATGTGTATAAACCCTTATATTTCGATGGTAACCAATAAATTTAAACAACTTGAACAACTTGATAAACATAAATTTGAAAGTTTTTAAAAGATGAAATTCATAAACTTTATAAAAACACAAAATAAGCAAACTTTAAAATATAAAAACTTTTAAGAAAACTTAAAACAAATAAGCTAGACACAAATTAAGCCAATAAGCATGTCAAGCTCAAAGCTTGATTCGTATGAAAACTTAAATGGAAATGAAAAGACAAACTTTTTAAGGAATCAAACATAAAAATCAATAAAGACGTGCATAAATTGAATTCAATTTATATAAAAAGCTAAGAAAGGTAGAATAAGATTAAGATTAAACCAAGAATTAAGCTATCACAAGTAAAGATTTGATTAAAAACAACAAGAAAGGAAGATGAAAGATTGGGATCCTAGTGAGAGAAACTGTCACTTTCTCTCTCTAGAATCACCTACAAAATAAAAAGGAAAACTAGACTAATCTAAAACTAACCAACCCTCCTAAATGAGTTTAGGAGGGTATTTATAGGAAATGGGGAGGTGCATGTGTTGCCTCTTCTTTCTTTCTTTCTTCACGTCTTCTCGTCTTTTATGTTCTTCGACTTTATCGACTTTGTCTCGGGATTAATTAAACTCATCTTATAATTTGTTTATTTATTAGACTCGAGTTCTTCGGTTTTTTTATTAAACTTCCGTCTTTGACTTTTTCTTCGATAAATCTTCGAATTGGTCTTGGACTTCCGTTCTTTTTCCACTCTTGATCTTTCGACTTCGTCTTTTGTCGTTTTCTTCTATAAAAGCCTGAAAATGCCCGTGTTTTCTCCACTTTTCACCTTTTCGTCCTAAATCACAATAAAAACACAAACCACGCATAATTCCGACATTTACGACATAAAATACACGTTTTGGCTTGGTTATTATTGTAATTAAGTGGTAAAAAGATGGGTGTTTTCACACCTATCAGGCTACTACTCCTATGGATAGAGAACACCCTTGGGGAAATATTGGAGATGGGAAAGATGTTGATGTCAGGCACTATAGATCAATGATTGGATCATTGATGTATCTTACAGCCTCCAGACCTGATGATAGGTGTGAAAACACCCATCCTTTTACCACTTATTTCTTGCTAAAACAAGACCAAAACGCGTATTTAATGTCATTTGTTTGGAATTATGCGTGGTTTGTGTGTTTGTTGTGTTTTCAGAGCCAACCGGATAAATATTGAAGAAAACATAGGATTGCATGGGTTTTATCAAAGAAAAAGACTCAAGACGAAGTCTATTGTCCAAGAGATGCAAAAGATTTGAAGTCAATGGGCCTATTTGAAGATTTATCGAAGAAAAGGACCAAAGATGGAAGATTTACATATGTCGAAGGAACTCAAGTCTATTAAACGAAGAAATAAAAAGACGAGTTGAATTTAATCGTCAACAAATCCCGAATCAGAATCGAAAACGTCAACTTTGCTGAAAAGACGAGAAGACGAAAAGAAAGAAGAAAGCCCACTCACCAACCAACCACTTGGCCTATATAAAGAAACCCCTTCACACTTTTTGAGCTAGTTTTCATTTTCCAGTTCTTTCTTTTCTTTCGTAGGAAGCCAACACCATTAAGGTGTTGGTGATTTTTCATTTTTGTTGAATCCTTAATCTTGTAAGTTTTTAATCTTTCCCTTTGTTTGTTTAACATTAAGCTTTCAATATAATCCTTCCATTAATCTTGTTCATCTTCATCTTTTAGATTCCAAGTTTTAAAGTTCTTATTTGGTTGATTTGATCTTCAAAAGTTATTGGGTTTTGTGTTCTTATTGTTGGGATTTGATGTTTATGGTTGATAAATGATTAGTGTTTAGTTTGGTTTAAATATTTTGGTTAAATTTGGCTTGTTTTGATTAAAATCGTATTACCCTGTTCTTTTCTGTTTACTGTTCTTCGTCCCCAGTATTCCGGATCAACCGGATATTCCGGATCAATCACTTTCATTTTTTATTCCGGATCAAATTAATTATTCAGTATCAAGGCCTTTCATCCGGAATAATCAATTATTCCGGATCAACCCCATTATTCCGAGTCAAAGTCTTTCGTTCGGAATATTCATATATTCCGGATCAACTTATACATTCCGGATCAAGCACTTCCTTTCATTTATTCCGCATCAAATTTATTCCGGATCAGTTAGTTCAACCGGAATAATCAATATTCCGGATGAGTGACATTATTCCGAATCAAGGTTTTTAAGAAAGTTATTCCGCATCAACTTCAATATTCCGCATCAACCATTACATTCCGGATCAACTTCGATATTCCGCATCAACCATCACATTCTGGATCAACTTCAATATTCCGCATCAACCATCACATTCCGAATCAAGGATTGGATTTTTATTTATTCCGAATGAGCATCTTTTTCAGCTTTTCTTATTTTAAGTTTATCTTAAGTTCTAAGTCGAGTTTCTAAATTCAGTTTTATTTACTATTTTGATTAGTCGTTTTTAATTAATTGTTTTTAGCTTGATTCCTTTTCCGAAGAATAGAAAACCAAACCCCCTATTTGTCACCAAGAACAACTATTCTACTTTGAACCGTGATCAATTCGAGAAGATTCCGAGAATTAATCTGAACCCCATGCATAATCATTATATCAAATGGCGCCGCTGCCGGCTCTTCTCGTAAAGATTAACAGTTTTTGAGAGAAATTGGATTTTGGGATCCGTTCGCCGTGAACGTTACTTTTTCATAAAAATTTTCAAAAAACCTAAAAAAATATAAAATTTTCAAAAATACAAAAAAATTAAAAAACATAAAAAGCAAAAATATTTCTTGTTTGCTTTGTTAGTTCTTTTGCAGGTGTATGCGCACTCGATCAACGTCTTATCAAGAGCCCGCGCCTCTCGAAGACTTAGACATGGTCGGTGTACACAACAACAATAACAATCCACCTCAAAACAACAATAATAACAGCAACAATGAACCTCTACCGGACAATCGCCCTATGATTGAACTTTTGCAAGCACATGTAGAGCGCAACAATGATCCTATTGTCATACCCGCGATTGCAGCCAACAACTTTGAGCTCAAATCAAGATTTATTCAATTGGTCTCTGCTCAACCATTCTTGGGGCGTACCATTGTTGATCCTCATGATCACATCAAAAGGTTCCTGCAACTCACAAATACGGTCAAATTCAATGGTGTTCCACAAGAGGTAATCCGCTTACAACTTTTTCCTTTCTCCTTAGAGGGACAAGCCCGACATTGGCTTGCAAAGGAACCGCCACAAAGTATTCTGACGTGGACGGACTTAGAGACCAAGTTCATAAACTACTTTTTCCCACCCTTTCGTACTACCGCTTTGCGGAATGAAATTATTAGTTTTGAACAAAAGTACGATGAGTCTTTTAGTGAATCTTGGGACCATTTTAAAGACCTTTTATGAAAGTGCCCACAACATGGTTTTACCAAAGTGCACCAAATTAATACCTTTTACAATGGTTTAAGCATGAATGATCAAGATTCACTAAATAGTGCCTCGGGGGGTAATATTTTGGTTAAGAGTTCTAATGCCGCTTGGGATATTATCGAAAATAAGTCTCGTGTGCAAACCAAGAGTGTTCGAACCAATGCCGCTAGTGCTAGTACTCGTGACAACGACAAGAGACTTGACAAAATTACGTCGCTTCTTGAATCGCTTCCTGCCCAAACCGCTAGCAACACCAACAGCGTCAACGCTAAAAACGCTCAAGTCAATGCTGTAAGCCAACCATGTGAAATATGCGGGGGTCCTCACTCTTACACTACTTGTACCTCCACCCAAGACTATCCTTCTGAGAATGTTAACGCAGCATACGATACCTATCCTCCGGCCGCTTATCAAGCTCGTCCTCAAGGAGACCGTAACTTGCTAAGCTATCGTTCCAACAACTTTCTTTCACCGCCCGGTTTTCCTCCTAACAACCCAAACCAACAACAAAACCTCAATCGCCCTCCTCAACAACAACCTCGTGCACCATACCAACCACCTCAAAGACAACCATATCCACCTCAAAGAAACAACCAAGTTTACCAACAACCTGCTTATCAACCACCCGCCTACAATGCTCCTCCCAACCAACCCACCGCATTACACCAAGATATTGGAACCTACATGAGGACTAATGATGTGGTCGTGGACAATCTTCATCGAGAAGTGCTCAACTTGAAAGCAGACATGGTGAAACAAGGGAACGATCTTCGAGCTGATATGCGAAACACTTTGGCAAGTCAAACGAATGACTTAAGGAACATGATGGCTGGTTTCTTCCAAGGTAATCATTCCTCTTCTTCGGGTATTCTTCCGAGTAACACCGTTGCGAATCCAAGAGGGGAGATGAAAGCAATCACCACTCGCAGTGGCAAAGGTACCAAGGAACCCGAGCTTCCTATACCTCCACCGGTGATTGTGACTAAGGAAAACGAGTCACCTACTCATATTCCTCATCCTTCTACTTCCCCAATTCCTCCACCCAAGGATGTGAGTGATCCTACTATTCCAAAGCCTTCCTCTTCTTCTGATATACCTTACCCCTCAAGGTTGAAGAAAGAGAAGCTCAAAAGCAAGGACGATATTCAAGTTTCGAACTTTCTCAAAATGTTTAAACAATTGAATTTCAACATCTCCTTCGCTGAGGCTCTCGCTCATATGCCCAAATATGCGAAAATGTTCAAAGATCTTCTTAGCGACAAGGAGAAGCTTCTTGATATTGCTAATACCTAACTTAACGAGAATTGCTCTCTAGTGCTCTTAAGGAAATTGCCAACCAAACTTGGTGATCCGGGTCGCTTCTTAATCCCTTGCAACTTCCCGGGAGTAGAGAATTGCATGGCCCTAGCCGATCTAGGTGCCAATATTAACTTAATGCCTTTAAGTGTTTGGAAGCAATTATCTCTCCATGAGCTAGTCCCCACCAAAATGACTTTTGAAATAGCTAACCGTACGGTTGCTTATCCAGTGGGGATAGCCGAAGACGTTTTTGTAGGAGTCAACAAATTCACTTTTCCTGCCGATTTTGTCATGGTCGACTACGATATGGACCCTCGTGTGCCCTTAATCGTTGGACGTCCATTCTTGATGACCAGTCGCACTCTCATCGATGTTGAAGCGGGTGAGCTTATCATGAGAGTGGGTGACGATAAAATCGTCTTCAAAATGGGAAAGCTTTCTAAACAGTCTTATTCATACGAGAGTGTTAATTGTATCGACGTTCTTGATGAGGCTTGTGAAGAACACTTCAAAGATGCTTGTAAAAGTATTCCTACCTCTCCTCCCAATGTTGAGACCGTTTCCTCTATTGATTCATCACTTACTCTGTTTGGAGAAAGTTATTTCCTTTGGAAAGATTTTGAAGCAACCATGGGAGATGTGAACGTAGAATATGACGATTCTCCCACCGATTGGGATGAAGACATTCGTCTCATTGAGAAACTTCTCAAAGAGGACCATATTTCTCCACCATCTCCCAAGGCTATTGCTATCGATGAACCGACTTTAAATACGCCTCCCATCGAAAATCCTCCGGATTTAGAACTTAAGGAGTTGCCGTCCCATCTCGAGTACGTGTTCCTTGAAGATAAGAAGAAGTCGCCCGTCATCATTGCTAAGGACTCGAAAGAAGAAGAGAAATCTCGCCTCATCGCCGTGCTTAAAGATCATAAGAAGGCAATTGCTTGGAAAATTTCTGATATCCGCGGAATTGATCCAAACTTTTGTACTCACAAGATTCTCATAGAAGATGACTTTAAACCCGCAATCCAGAGCCAAAGAAGGGTTAATCCTCGCATTCATGACGTCATCAAACATGAGGTTATCAAACTTCTTGATGCCGGCTTGATTTACCCTATTTCGGATTCGCCTTGGGTAAGTCCCGTCCATTGTGTGCCCAAGAAGGGAGGAATAACCGTTGTTCCCAATGAACACAACGAGTTGATTCCCACTCGTCTTGTTACTGGGTGGAGAGTTTGTATCGACTATCGCAAACTCAATGATGCCACGAGAAAAGATCATTTTCCTCTTCCTTTCATGGATCAAATGCTCGAGCGTCTAGTAGGTAATGACTATTACTGCTTCTTAGACGGTTTCTCCGGGTATTTTCAAATTCCCATCGATCCCAAAGACCAAGACAAGACCACATACACTTGTCCCTACGGAACATTTGCTTACAAACGCATGCCTTTCGGTTTATGCAATGCTCCTGAGACGTTCCAAAGGTGTATGATGGCTATCTTCCATGACATGGTTGAAGAAACTATGGAAGTCTTCATGGATGATTTCTCGGTTTATGGCGATTCTTTCTCTCCTTGCCTTGCCAATTTAGAACGTATGCTTAAGCGGTGTGAAGACACTCGCCTTGTTCTTAATTGGGAAAAATGCCATTTCATGGTAAAAGAGGGCATCGTGCTAGGACACAAAATCTCCAAAGCCGGTCTTGAAGTGGACCGTGTTAAAGTCGATGTTATTGCTAAATTGCCTCCACCTTCAACCGTGAAGGGTGTGAGAAGTTTCCTTGGTCATGCGGGCTTCTACCTTCGATTCATCAAAGATTTTTCTAAAATCGCACGCCCGATGACCCACCTCTTGGAAAAAGATACTCCTTTTATCTTCTCCCAAGAGTGTACTGAAGCCTTCAACCTTCTTAAGGATAAGCTAACTAAGGCACCGGTCTTGGTTACCCCTAATTGGGAGCTTCCCTTTGAGTTGATGTGCGATGCTAGCGACTATGCTATTGGAGCGGTTTTGGGCCAAAGAGTGAACAAACACTTCCAACCAATCCATTACGCTAGCAAGACAATGACAGGGGCTCAATTGCATTACATGACAACCAAAAAAGAGCTTTTAGCTGTTGTCTATGCTTTTGAAAAGTTCCGCCCCTATCTTGTCCTTTTACCACAATCGTTTATACCGATCATTCCGCGTTGAAGTACTTGTTAAATAAACAAGATTCCAAACCAAGACTTCTTCGCTGGGTTTTGCTACTTCAAGAATTTAAAATCGAAATTCGTGATAAGAATGGAGCTGAAAACCTAGCCGCGGATCATCTCAGTAGACTTGAGGATCCTTATCAAGGGGATCATCCGAACAAAGAGATCAATGACTCTTTTCCCCTGGAGACCTTAATGTCTATCAATTCGTATCAAGATGAAGCCCCGTGGTTTGTGGACATTGCAAACTACTTGGCGGGTGGAATTCTCATCGACGGGTTAACATCCCAACAAAAGAAAAAGTTCTTCAACGACATTAAGACTTACTTTTGGGATGACCCGTATCTATTCAAACAATGTGCTGATTTGATTATTCGCCGATGTGTTGATGGACCGGCAGCTTTCGACATTCTTGAAGCTTGCCACAAAGGACCCACCAGTGGTCACTTTGGTCCCAATTACACCGCCAAAAAAGTGTTTGACTCGGGATTTTATTGGCCCACCATTTATCGTGATGCTCATGAGATGGTTAAATATTGTGATGCTTGCCAAAAACAAGGCAAGATCACACATAAAGATGAGATGCCTCAAAATTTCATACAAGAATGTGAAATCTTTGATGTATGGGGTATCGACTTTATGGAGCCATTCCCTTCATCTAAAGGAAACAAATACATCCTTGTAGCCGTTGACTACGTTTCTAAATGGGTTGAAGCCAAAGCTTTATCCACCAATGACGCAAGGGTGGTTTGTAACTTTTTGAAATTGCTGTTCGCTAGATTCGGTGTGCCTCGTGCCATTATTAGTGATCGCGCGACTCATTTTTGCAATGATCAATTCGCAAGAGTCATGGCTAAGTATGGTGTAAATCATCGTCTTTCCACCGCCTACCACCCACAAACTAATGGCCAGGCTGAAATCTCTAACCGAGGATTAAAGCGAATTCTTGAACGAACCGTGGGAGAGCATCGTGCCTCATGAGCCGATAAACTTGATGATGCTTTGTGGGCTTTTCGTACCGCATACAAGACTCCGATTGGTTGTACACCATATCGTCTCGTGTACGGGAAAGCATGCCACCTCCCCATTGAGTTGGAGCACAAGGCTTACTGGGCCTTGAAGTGGGCTAATTTCGATATCAACAAAGCCGGTGACCTACGTACGATCCAACTCAATGAGCTGAATGAACTCCGGAATGAGGCTTATGAAAATACTTTTATCTATAAGGAAAAGACTAAGCTCATTCACGACTCCAAGATTAAAAACCGGGAGTTCCAAGTAGGAGACAAAGTTTTACTCTTTAACTCTCGGTTGAAAATCTTTTCGGGCAAGCTGAAATCTCGTTGGTCCGGCCCATTCACCATTGCCCAAATTTTTCCATATGGTACTCTCGAGCTCGCTCAACCTAATGGACCTAATTTTAAGGTGAATGGCCAACGAGTGAAGTTGTACTTTGGTGAGGACATCTCTCATGAGATGATTCCATCCCTCACCACGTTTCCCATGAACTAATTTTGGGTCGAGTCAGGCTCGTGACTCGGTTATCAAAAACAAGCGCTCCTCGGGAGGCAACCCGAGTATCTATCCTTTTCCGTTTTAACCTCCTAAGTGTAGGGGGCCTATATAGGTTTTTTGTGTTTATGTGGTGATGTGATTACAGGGATGAATGCACTCTTGGAACCTTTGAAGAACCGTGCTCCCGTGTTATCCGAAATCCGGTTCTATCTCTCAACTATCGTGATTCAATTTTCTTCATACTCACATTTGAAATTGATCACGTTAGTCGTCTCTTCCTTAACTTGATTTAACCAACGTGCAAAATGTCATAAGTGTAGGGGATACTTTTCCCACATGCTTAAACATTGAGGACAATGTTTATATTAAGTGTAGGGGAGACTTCTATCGAAGTTTTAAGTGGACTTTTCCATGAAAATGCCTTCATTTAACCGGAAAATCATCTTTTTCAGCATTTTTTCAAATTTTTAATTAACTTTGGCCATTTAGTCGTAATTTTTAAATTTTTATCGTTGCTTTCATATGTATATATCCCGGAATAAAGTAAAAAATATTAATAAAGTGGTATAGCTAGTTTTGAAGTCTTTGACATATTAGGCCCGTTGCGATTATTTTGACTCAACCCGAATAGACTTATCCAAGTTTATTCTAGCTAGTATCCTTAACCATGTAAACCTTAATTGGTTTATTAGGCTAAGCATCCACGAGTCTCATTACTTGAGATTTTAAATTGTGGAGAACGAGAAATGATAGAGTCAATTATAAGTCGGTATTCTTGCACAAGCACACTTGGTGTGATTATTTGCCTATTCTTCCATCACTTGCTAATAATTTATCTGCAATAAGTAAGGTCGTACGATTTGAAAAGTTACTTAGCTTCTAGCCCAAGATCATTTAAAAGTTGCTCGGTAATGATAAGAGCTCATAGCCAAGGCATAACTTATGAAGCGGGGCACGAAGATTGGCGAGTCCGAAAAGGCCCTAACAAGGCATGAGGATTCAATCTTATTGCTAAAGATCCAAGGTGATGTGAAAAGCATTATTCCCAAAATCAATATGAAGGATCAAGACTCACGACGAAAAGCAATCAACTCTCATAAAGATAATGGAGAAGTCTATCCGAAAAGACCCTAACAAGGTATGAGGATAAATAGATCCAAGTCCGAAAAGGAGGCGGATCGTTGTATCTCAAAATCCCAAGTAACGATTGAAGAAATAATGATGAAGTCATGGTCAACAAAGTGGAGTATCCCTCAAAAATACTCCAAGTGAAGAACTCTATTAATGAAGAGAAGACCACTATCTCAAGAACGTCTCTCAAGATATGAAGTATGAAGTACATGCGAAATATCGGCCCGAGAAAGGTCTCAAATCGTGAAGCGAGTTATGCCAAGATATGAAATTTTTGATATCCCGAGAAGCAGTTTTAAGAGATTTTGTCCTTTAGCTAACTATTAATCAAATCGTCCTACTTTGCTTTCAGCCTAAATAAACTATCACAATAAGTCCAAAAATGCATCTTCATGATCATTCTAAGACAAAAATAAAATATAAGAGATACACCTAGGAATAAGGGAGTTTAAGCATATAATTAAGCCATGTGTGTAAGTGTTTGTTTTGCTAACTTATAATAACAATGATCTCGTTTTTAAGCTTAGTTTGGGGAACGTGAAACTTGAGGGTGATAAATCTTCGCAGCACCGAAGCCTTAATGTAAGTCTTAGATCTCTTTGCAAGTTATTTCCATGTAACTATTTTCAAGTGAAAATGGTTTTCTATCCTTTTATTTCCTTTAAAGTTTTAATTTCTCTTAGTACTCTAATTTTTGTTTTAGTAGTATGTTAATAAGGCCAAGGTTGATTGATTATGAGAAAAGTGTAAAATTGCTTTATCACTAAGCATTGCATGAGGGCATGGCAATGGCTAAGTGTAGGGGATTTGATAGGTGTGAAAACACCCATCCTTTTACCACTTATTTCTTGCTAAAACAAGACCAAAACGCGTATTTAATGTCATTTGTTTGGAATTATGCGTGGTTTGTGTGTTTTTTGTGTTTTCAGAGCCAACCGGATAAATATTGAAGAAAACATGAGATTGCACGGGTTTTATCGAATAAAAAGACTTAAGACGAAGTCTATTGTCCAAGAGATGCAAAAGATTTGAAGTCAATGGGCCTATTTGAAGATTTATCGAAGAAAAGGACCAAAGATGGAAGATTTACATATGTCGACGGAACTCAAGTCTATTAAACGAATAAATTGAAAGACGAGTTGAATTTAATCGTCGACAAATCCCGAATAAGAATCGAAAACGTCAACTTTGCTGAAAAGACGAGAAGACGAAAAGAAAGAAGAAAGCCCACTCACCAACCAACCACTTGGCCTATATAAAGAAACCCCTTCACACTTTTTGAGCTAGTTTTCATTTTCCAGTTCTTTCTTTTCTTTCGTAGGAAGCCAACACCATTAAGGTGTTGGTGATTTTTCATTTTTGTTGAATCCTTAATCTTGTAAGTTTTTAATCGTTCCCTTTGTTTGTTTAACATTAAGCTTTCAATATAATCCTTCCATTAACCTTGTTCATCTTCATCTTTTTGATTCCAAGTTTTAAAGTTCTTATTTGGTTGATTTGATCTTCAAAAGTTATTGGGTTTTGTGTTCTTATTGTTGGGATTTGATGTTTATGGTTGATAAATGATTAGTGTTTAGTTTGGTTTAAATCTTTTGGTTAAATTTGGCTTGTTTTGATTAAAACCGTATTACCCTGTTCTTTTCTGTTTACTGTTCTTCGTCCCCAGTATTCCGGATCAACCGGATATTCCGGATCAATCACTTTCATTTTTTATTCCGGATCAAATTAATTATTCAGTATCAAGGCCTTTCATCCGGAATAATCAATTATTCCGGATCAACCCCATTATTCTGAGTCAAAGTCTTTCGTTCGGAATATTCATATATTCCGGATCAACTTATACATTCCGGATCAAGCACTTCCTTTCATTTATTCCGCATCAAATTTATTCCGGATCAGTTAGTTCATCCGGAATAATCAATATTCCGGATGAGTGACATTATTCCGAATCAAGGTTTTTAAGAAAGTTATTCCACATCAACTTCAATATTCCGCATCAACCATTACATTCCGGATCAACTTCAATATTCCGCATCAACCATCACATTCCGGATCAACTTCAATATTCCGCATCAACCATCACATTCCGAATCAAGGATTGGATTTTTATTTATTCCGAATGAGCATCTTTTTCAGCTTTTCTTATTTTAAGTTTTTTCTTAAGTTCTAAGTCGAGTTTCTAAATTCAGTTTTATTTACTATTTTGATTAGTCGTTTTTAATTAATTGTTTTTAGCTTGATTCCTTTTCCGTAGAATAGAAAACCAAACCCCCTATTTGTCACCAAGAACAACTATTCCACTTTGAACCGTGATCAATTCGAGAAGATTCCGAGAATTAATCTGAACCCCATGCAAAATCATTGTATCACCTGACATCATGTTTGCTGTGTGTGCTTGTGTACGCCATCAAGTGACTCCCAAAGAATGTCACCTTTATGCTGTCAAGAGAATATTTAGGTACCTAAGATGTTATCCTAGTCTTGGCTTGTGGTGCCCAAAGGATTCACCATTGGAGCTGATTGCATATTCAGACAGTGACTATGGAGGTGATAAGTTAGATAGAAAATCCACAACTGGTGGATGTCAGTTTCTTGGGAGCAGGTTGATATCTTGGCAATGCAAAAAACAAACAGTGGTGGCTAATTCTACAACTGAAGCAGAGTATGTGGCTGCAGCTGCTTGTTGTGGACAAGTTTTGTGGATTCAGAACCAGCTGTTGGATTATGGGTATAATTTCATGCATACCAAGATATTTGTTGACAATAACAACACACTATGCATTATTAAAAATCCTGTGCATCATTCTAAAAATAAACACATAGAAATTAGACACCATTTTATAAGAGATTGTTTTGAAAAAGGTTTAATACAACCAGATAGGGTTGACACAAAAGAAAATATGTGAGATTTACTAAGTAAACCTTTTGATACTGAAAGGTTTCAATACTTGGTAACAAGTATTGGAATGATCAATCTCACATAATATGTGTTTTGGAGTCTTTTTGTAAAAGTATGTACAGGATAATGCATTGTTATTGGTCTTTTTGAGGATTTAGATTTTCCACTATATTTTTCTAACACTGACAAAGGTTGCTTTAACGCTGATAAGTGTTATTGTGACGTTGTCAACAATATATTTGTCTAACGCTGACAAGTGTTTCTTTAACGCTGACAAGTGTTATCGGGGCGTTGTCAGCAACGACGTTAGTTTTGTGGTTTTCAATCTAAATGTGCAGGTGGTGTTAGCAGTATACCATTGGATACAGAGTTGCTTATGGATCATTGGAGAAGCATTTGGACATGTTTTTATTTATGGATGATGGTTGGAATTTTCAATTCCTATCTTGACATAAATTTTTTATGTTCATGCATATTTTTGGCAACATTTGTATTATAGTTTAAGGGGAGGTTTTAGGAACCTTTAGGAATTTTTGGGTATCCATATGATACTCTTATCACAATTCTAGATTGTGTCGACAGGTGAGTATGAGTTAGTTTTACTAAATCATGAGGCACTGTAGCATGCAAAGTTGATATACTATCCATGCTGCCAAGACATTTTTGGCCTAGAATTGGTTGTGGTCTATTGGGAGACTTGGGAATGATTTTATAATGGGTTTTATCAGGGAGTAACAAGGAATTTTATAAGGTAACTTAGTTGTTAAGAGTTTTGGTTAGCAAGGGACACTAGAGGACTGTTATGTCTATCTTGCATAAGCAAGTGTGCATAACTGGACAGTGCTTGCCGCCCTATAATAATTATCAACTTTTTGGTTATCTTCTCTAGGATAAATTACTTTGTTAAGGTCATTTTTCATTTTTAAACATTTTTATTTTTGGACGCTGACAAGTATTTTTCCAAGCGTTGTTGTGACCAATTTAGACGCTGACATGGCTTTGGCAAACGTTGACAAGAATATAGCCGTTGGGCGTTGATGGGTTATTTTTTACCGTTGACACTCAATGGGACCTACCTAGTTGTTACTTTTTGACATATTTTTGTCCGTAATTTTGGGAGCAGATAACTCTCATTTAATGCATGAGATAAAATTATTCTTTTTCAATATTTTCATGATTGCATTTTGAAAATACTTGCCTATTTTTGGGCCAATCGCATGCATTTTCTTCTCCTATATATTTGGCTCCTATTTTAAACAGGGTACCTATTATTCTTGTCTAACACAATTTTTCTCCTATAACTTCATCTTTATCAATCATTCATAACAGCTTTCAACAATGGCACCAAAGTTTAAACCAAGTGATTTTGAATTGGTAGCATATCTTGAAGTCAACACAACATGGTAGCACCAAAGTTTAAACCAAAGTTTAAACCAAGTGATTTTGAATTGGGGTTCAGAAGTTAACACAACATGGTAGCATATCTTGAAGCTGATGATACTCTGTTTCCCCCAGTATACACAAATGGTGGCGTATCTGAATGCATCCCCTATTAGGTATTCTCTTTCTCATGCACCACTCATTCATGTCACACATATTAAACAGTTTTGGAACACTGTTAGTTCCTCAACAGTTAATAGAGTGACTACATTATCTTCTATTTTTCATGGGCGCACATGGGTGGTTACTGAAGCTTTGGTACGCTAAGCTTTGCATCTTGATGACGCTGATGGTATAACCACCCTCCCCATTAGTGAAATAGAATAAGGACTAAGGGCTTTGGGTTATCCTTTTCCTGCTGAAGGAACTTTAAATAAATATCATAAACAGGAGTTTCCCCCAGCCTGGAAGTACCTAATACATGTCCTCTTACAATGTTTGAGTCCCAAGTGTACTGCAC
The DNA here is from genome assembly GCA_025667525.1 of Glebionis coronaria. Taxonomy (NCBI): domain Eukaryota; kingdom Viridiplantae; phylum Streptophyta; class Magnoliopsida; order Asterales; family Asteraceae; genus Glebionis; species Glebionis coronaria. The sequence goes on from JANFOE010002173.1 coordinate 56,229, forward strand.
ATAATGAGATCAATAGATCTATTGTATGTGCTATTGTGTGCATTGCTACTAGGCAAAAGTTTAATTATTCAAAAATGATTTTTGAGGGCATGTGTAAAAATAAAGGGAACAAAATGACTTTACCTTATCCCAGATTTTTACAAATGGTTTTTTGATGTGCAAAATTACTACACAAGGGATCATGATGATTTTTATGAGATCCCTGTGCAAAATAAAGCAATTTTTATGAAGATGAACTCACCCCCCCCCCCCCCATCGTGACCTACCCCTAACCCCAGCTATGATTGCTGTCATTGAAGCAGCACAACCACAACCAGACCCCAACCCCAAATTGACCCAATACCTGAACCATCACCTTCACCACAACATATGCAAATTGACCAAGAACCCTTCAATGCTGACACATTAAATGTTGGCGTTGATGTGCCTATTTCAAACGTTGACACCACTCCTTCACAGACCCAAACACCTCTTAACCAACCAACATCCACCCAATCCACATCTTCTTCTCCCCCAAAACAATATAGGTTACAAAAACGCCAACGGACTACTGGAGTGTTCTCCTCTAGTGGTCCTAGCCATGTAGCAGAGAGAACCACCACCACAAGTGTGATTGGTGTTATAGATGCGGCTGGGACTATTGGTTCTGGCTTAGAAGCTGGCCAAGACAGTCCTACCATAATTAAGACCTCATCCATGCCCAATGAATCTAACTTGGGAGGTCAAATACCCATTTTAGAAGAGGGCAGATTGGAACCAATGACCCTAATGGAATTGACGGCTGTCTGCATAAGCTTGCAAAAGCAAAATGCAGACTTGGTACATATTGTCAGTACACAAGGCCTTGAACTCAAGCAATTGAGGGAGAGGATTGTTATCTTGGAGAATGCTAGCACAAGGAGAGGGATGGAGGAATCTTCCAAAGGGGAGGATGAACAAATAAATGTGAGTGATAAGGGCTCTCATGATGGTCAATCTTTGGATGTTGCTGAGGCCCTAACAAGTTTGAAGAAACAGACAGGTTTTGATACGTCTCTAGTCTCTCCTACAAACTTAAATTTGTCATTTACAGCCATGTTGGAGGAAATTGCAAGAGGCGCTGAGACAGGTACTTTGGGCGTTGACAAGACAGATTTGAACGCTGACATGAGTGTCTTGGGCGCTGACAAAGCAAAAGTGAGTGTTGACAGACCTGCAAATGAGGTTGATGTATTCCAGTCATCATCCTTCATCAAAGAGGTTTCTTCACAGGTATTACCATCTATCTTATCAACAGTTGATCCATTAGATAAGGGTAAGGGTATTATGGTAGAAGAAGTTGTTCCAAAGAATGCAGCACAAATTGAGTTTGATAGAAGGTTGGCTGCACAAATTGTAGAACAAGAAAGAAAGCAGGTGGGTGAATCACCTTTTGTTGTCACTTCAGAAGAGAAAGAAGGAAGTGATGAAGCCAGTTCAGACTCAAGTGTTATGATCATAGAACAGCCAGAAAGACTTGAGTATGGTGATGAGTTGGCAAAAGAGAAGTTGAATGAGCTGAAATTGCTGGTTGATTTTGATATGCCAAAGGTTGTTCAGATGTATCATGCTTGGGAAGATAGGTGTATGGAGAATCCACATTTGACCATTTCAGATCAGATATGGGGTTTGGAGATTCTTCTCAGAGTACAAAAGGATTGCAAGGTCATTCTTAAACACAAAGCAAGCAATGTTCTCTCAAATTTGAAAAGGGATAGAAGGGAATTGTACTGCATGTTGCTCTGGTGTCATGGAACAGGGTGGACTTATAAGAGGTTGATTGGATTGACATTTGATGAGTTGGAGTGCAGAGCTTATCCCATTTGGGTTAGAGTGCAGGAAGAAAACACTCTAAGACTTCTTTCTGATGAAAGAAAAGAAGAACTTGCAGAAGAAATGGAGCTTAAGAAGGCAATGTTTGTTCCCAGATCAGTGAAAAAGGGAGTCCCTCTTGAGTTTCCCAAAGATATGGATCCATTAAATCCAAGTGAAGCTGTTATAAGAAAGAGCCTCAAGCTCTCACCATTAGAAGCTTCAGACATGGTACAAGTGTTACCACTTGATTCCAGAAACCCTATTATAAGCTATGAAGAAGATGAATGTGGGTTTTGGAAGATTGGCAGGTATGGAAAAGAGGTTCACACTTTTACCACCCTTATATCTTTGTTTGCAAGTTTTGATAGAGAAGACTTGGTGGATCTATGGAGGTTGTTAGAAGCCAAGTATCAGACTGAAGCACCAACTTCATTCAATGGAATAAAACTGTTGTCAACATTCAAGAGAATGTGTGGACCAAGAGATGAAGATCCTTCTATTTGGAAGGATCTTGAAGATGATCTCAGTGGTCTTCAATGGAGATTGTATTCAGCTGCTGGTGTTTATTATTTGAGTTCTACGAAGTTTGCTGAGTATCTCCTTGTAGATGGTCAGTATTTCATGTCCAAGGAAGTCTTGGAGAAGATGAAGAATACACAACTGGAAATTGATTATTCAATTGACGTGGCCAAAGATTTGATCAGATTTATTTACTACCAATATAAGAAGGTTTGGAAGATTCCTCCTAGTCCTTAATGTTTATTCAGAAACTTGATTACTAGAGTAGATATCAAGTTTAGGGGAGGATTGTTGGGAATAAATTATAGCCAGTCTACTTGAGCGCTGACAAGAGTAAAACAAGCATTGACAGGAGTAAAACAAACGCTGACAGATCAAGCGTTGACAAGAAGAAGTCAAGCGTTGACACATTGAAGACAAGCACTGATGGAAGGATATGATCTACACGTTTATTATATTCTAGATTACTTCTAGTAAAGATAGGAACAACAATGTATTTTCTATATTTATCTTTACCTAGAATAGTTGATACGTAGATTATTGTACAAGGCTTCTTATGTCTATAAAAGAAGACCTTTAGGTTAATGTTCAATATAAGTTTTCATACGTTAAACACTTTCATTGTAAGCAAGTTTGATATCATTAATCAAAGTGAAAGTTTGTTTACATCTTGTGTGTTCTTGTTTAAGTGTTAATTCCGCATAACACTTAGATTGTCATATACATATACAAAGGTTTCTCTAAGTGTATTACTTGATCTAATCTCGTATACATAAAGCTAAATCGATCTAAGTTTAGGATCAACAAAGTTAATTTTGCTAAGAAATATTCCGAAGTGAGATTGCGAAGTTATTTTTCCAAAGTTGATTCCGACGTTACGATTCCGAAGTGAGATTCCGAAGTAGGATTATTCCGAAGTTCTTATTGTGAAGTCATTGGGATTCCGAAGTGAGATTCCGAAGTAGTATTCCGAACTTGGTATTCCGAAGTACGTTCGATTCCGAAGTAGAACTGCAAAGTCATTATTCCGAAGTACCATTTTTGGCGGGAAAACCATAGTAAATTTTATTTTTTCCTAGACTGTTTTTAGGCAATTTAAGCTTCGATTTTAAATTTTGGCGATACGAAAAAATTTGCAACCCAAAATTCAAATTTTCGGACCAAAATTCAAATTTTTAGGCCATTTTAGGTTTTATTTTTCGTCAAAATTTTTCACTTTTCAAATTTTTCCCCTACTAGTTGTAGGATATTTCTAACTCGCTTTCAAAATTTGATAATTCAAAATATTCGGTTTACCGTTTTTGTCGGACTGAGGAACTTGTTGTCGGACTGAGGAACTTATTGTCGGACTGAGAAAAAATCGGAATTTTCGGAATTTCAACCACGATCGAATCACAACACATCTACTAAAGATCCATAATCCATTCACATCATATCCTCTTTGTGACATCCGTTCAATGGACACTAAGATGAATAAAGAGGAGATGCAGAATCCAGAGGTTCAGACAAATACTGAGACTCCAATAAGTAAACCTTCTAATAAGGATTCTACCACCAAAACCGTTCATGCAATCAAATACAAGATGTCGAAATCAAAAGAAAGATGCATGGAACACTTAATGTTGCTTCAGTCACACCTTCAGGTTCTTTCAAGAGAATACCTAAAAGGCACTCGTCTTGAAATTGGATTCAAACGGGTATTTGTTCTACTATTTGGTCAAGATGTTGAGACATTCACCAGAACGATGCTACTTAATGTGGACCATCTTCTACAAGAACTTGACAGAGATGATTTTCACGAGATTATATCCATGGAGGTCCTTTTAGCTCTCAACAATCAGTTCCAGCAATTCATTGACTCAAGTGGCTTATCCAACAACGATCGAGAGTTCGCAAGTACATACTTTACCAAATATACTCTCGTAGATCCTCAAGCGTTCAAAGAGACACTTCTTCAACATTTGAGTAATCTAACGAAGTTAATTGCTGAAAGAACACGAAATCAAAGGCAATTTGAACGAAGGGTGAATCAAAGACTGATGCAGACGAAAGATAGCAACGTCGATAAGGGTCAAGCATTGGATGCTTGTTCAGTTGATACAGAAAGCAGCGGGACATAATCCGAAAAGCAGCATACCAGCAATAGCTTACGGAATGATCAAACAGCAAATGATGCGAATATCAGATCCATTTATGATGATGAGCCAATGGCTACGATATAATTAAATGCTGAATATGATGTTCCTCAACATACTGAGCAATCTGAACCCAGTTTTGACATGTATCTAGTGGAAAAGGTTGATAGCAATACCACACCTGATTCATTAGAAACGAGTACTAATGGAGGAGAGAGTGCCTAGGATGTTGATTCTAAGATTCACGAGCTTGAAATTCTGTTAGCTCAGAAGACAAAAGATCTTGAGGATGCCAAACTCCATTTTTCAAAGAAAAATAACAAATTTGAGGCGTATTTTGAAAAACTTGAAAAAGCAAATGTTGTTCTTGAACAAAAATTGGATCGTAAGATTCAAGATTCCAACGCGGAAAAAGAACATTTTGTGAAACAAATAAATTTGTTAGAATCAAAGTTGGCTTTTCATAATGCAAGTCCTCCGCCTGCTTCATTAAGTGAAATATCTGCGCAACCTATCGACATTGTAGATAGTAATGATGCGAATGCTGATAACGCCATATTTGATCATATGAAGATTAAGTTAGAACAACGTGTCGCTCAATTACTTCTACAAAATGAGCAATTAAAGGCTCAGATTCAGGAAAAGGTTTTTGCACTGACAGTGGTGAAAAACGAACTAAGGAAGATAAAAGGAAATAGTGTGGATACTAAGTTAGCAAATCAGTCAGTCTTGGGGAAACCTCCTTCTCAACCATTCAGAAACCGCTCAGTTGCTAGACAACCGAATGCGTTTACATCTGAACGACCCAAAACGTCGAACCCGAGGTTTGCCTCCTAAGTTGACGTGCATAGAAAATTTCCTAAGCCAGTCACTCCACAATCTAGACCCTCCTTAAGAAAGTCTGCTTCTCCAAAACCTGATCACATGAATGCTTGAAGAAACTCTAGATCTAGCTCCAAGAACATGCCTAGGCGTAGTTCAAATGAGAAGGTCATAAAAGCTATCTAGATGATGCTAAGAACAAGACACAAGCAAGAGATAGGACAAAACCACAACCTAGGAGCGTTGATCACACATCTAGGAATTCTAGACACTTCTCTAATGTGCATAAATCTGCCAACCCTAGGAACTCTAGATCCTTCTCAGATGCTAAGCATTTTATTTGCACGAAATGTAACAAATATGTGTTTAATGCCATTCATGATGATTGTATCACTAAAGTCCTGAACAAGCTGAACCAAAAAGCTAGAGCACCTCAAAGACGGAACCCTAAAGGAAATAGGTTTTCTCCAACTAAGTCTTCCGCTGTGCATGAGAAACCTATATCTCCTAGACCTTGTCTTAGGAGGTTACCAACGGGTAGAACCTTTAAAACAATTGGTCTTACGTGGGTTCCTACTGGAAAGATATTTCCCTCTAGCATGACAAAGGTTGACAGTGAACCCCCACATGGTTCTCACAATGAGATCACTAACCCAAATGCAAGCATACAAACTACTGATGCAAGTGCAGGTATCGATGTCACTTTTCAACGGGACCACAAAGGTCAATAATTGTAACCCGTTCAACAAAAGACACTCTTAGAGTTTGGTTGCTGGAGAAGTAGATATCAGAGAAACAAGTGTCTCAGGGGCTTCACAATTAAGCTTCTACATTGGTTTATAGTCAAATTACAGACTGTAACCCGGGCTCACACGACAGGAAAGTTCATCCCGATGATGACTTATCCTCAAAACGAGAAATTAATATTTCTCGGTCACGAGCATCTATTAAAACTATTCGAAAGTTTTAAGCTCGTGTACATGACTTCTAAGCGCATCACAGCTTAGGACTCGGACCTCAAATAAGGAAAGTTTATCACGGACGATAACTTATCTTTCTCAACGAGAAATTAATATTTCTCGGTCATGAGCTTCTCATAAAAACATTCAAAGTTTTTAAGTTCATGAAAACGACTTCTAAGTAAATGTCAGCTTAGAACTCAAACTTCAACTTAAGGAAAGTTCATCACAGATGATAACTTATCCTTCAAAAAGGAAAATTAATTTTTCTCTGTCATGAGCTAGTCAGAAAACAATCAAAGTTTTGAGCTCATGAAAAGCGGACCCGAAAGGGAAGTGTAAGTTTCAGTGCGCTTTCCCTAAGTAGTAGAAGATAAGTCTTCTATCATGATTTTTTTAAAACCGTTGAACACAATTTTCAAGAATTTCTCAAAAGATTTTTCTAAATGTTTCAAAATAGTATGTTCAACACTCCCTTCCTCATAAAATGGTTTTTATATCTCAAAAATGTCATATGCTATTTTGATCAATTTTTGAGAGGGTGCGTTTGATGAGACTGCTTTTATACATAGTCTCATCATCCAAAATGGGCTTAAAATGCATTAAATATCATGAAATATGCCAAATATATGATTGTATTTGTTACATGTGTATTTTAGGTACGGATATTGAGAAAATCACAAAAGATCACAAGAATCAAAGAAAAACGAACACGGGAAAAGAAGCCGCACAATGAACCGGACCCAAGTGTTGATTTTCCAAGAATAACCCTTGAATATTTGAAGATTGTACAAGAAGGGTCCTCCAATATTGAAGAATTGACACTTTAAACCCTTGTTTATTCATAATTAGAAGTTTGGTCCTTAAAGTTTGTCAAATTGCAAAAAGGACCCTCCACTTTGAAGAATTGGCAAGTACAGTCCCTCAACAAAGCTAAATTGTCAATATTAGTCCTCCTCAAAGTCAAACATACCATGAAGACCTTCAAAGTTCAAAAATGTGCAAGATCAGTCCTTCAAATATCAAAGAAATACAAAACAATTCCTTATAAATCTTTGTGGAAAAGTTTTGTGGCCAAAATAGAAGTTTTGAAACTTTATTTACAAAGGAACCCAAGTTTCAGGCTGAAAAGAAGGAAATGAAGACAATGTGCAAGATTGGGGACCAAGGCTACCAAGACAACCATACTTACCTTAACCACTCACACGCTGCCACCTCACCCACCAAATCCCCACAGCCAATCAAAACCCACCGTGGTGCCACCTCACTATCCACTAATACCAGATTTTAAACTTAATATCAATTAAGTTAATTTGTGCTCCTAACACTTTTTAAACCTTAATCAAGATCAAAATCCGCCACTATTTACTCAAGAACACTTTTGGGTGTTTCTTGATTACTTGGGATTAAGAGTTAAGATTCTACAGAATTATGATTAAGGCCATATTAACCTAAACCCAGCTCATAACTTTGTTGCCACCTCACCCAAATGGTCACATGAATCACCCTTGCTGCTACTTTTTGGAAGAGGACAAGAACTACCAGAAGATCAACGCCCCACAAGAAATGCTTCATACCTAAGCACATTTGGACGTATGGGATCACAAAACAACAAACATTGTCACATGTAACAACTTCAATTCCAAAATCAGTCAACAAAATTCAAAATACACAAGGGCATACTTGGAACTTCATAGCTAGGGTTTTATTGTTTCCTTAGCATTCTAGAACTATTGTAAGGTCTATAAAAGGCCATTAGATGAGTAGCTTAGTTCTTGTTCTCGGTTTTTCATTTGTCAAACCTTGTAAATCCCTTTCCTGAGTTTATGAAATTGTGGTATTGTGTTATGATTTGAAACTGAGTTCCATTGTCTTGTTATTGTGTTGAGAAGTTGTTTGTCATGTTTTTGTACTTAATCAAAACCTTGAACAAGTCCAAGAGTTCCTATAAGCCTGTGAGTCCTTTGTTCTTGCTGTGGTCAAGAATTTGGCTTGTGCTTGGTGAGGATTTTTCATTGAGGTGTTTCTTTAAGTGACATAAGTCACAATTCAACTAGCTTAAGCAATATTGGAAGTTGGTTATACGTTTTTATAACAAAAATCTGTCTAAGTAGTTTGCTAAGTACTTTTGATTCAACAGCTTGTAGTTCGAACTTAAGGGTGATCATAGCCTCCTAATCTTAGTTGATTAAGGGGTAGTGAGGCCTTAAGGAAAGGTATAAGGCTTGTGAGAGCCTAAGTGTTGCAAAGGCTTAGGCTTTTGTCACCTTGAATCCTGTTATTTGTGCTAACCTAGGCTCAAGCCTTTGGTTGAGCTTGTTTCTTGTTCTTAGCAGTGGAAAGTTGGTGTTTGTTCTTGCTAGCACCTCAGCTCTTTGATTCCAAAGTGTGGATGTACATTTTGGAGGTTTGAATTCTCAATTTTCATTTTTCTGTTTAAGAATTTGGTTCTAAGTGATTTTGTGATTCTGCTATTGCATGTGTTGTTTTTATGCCTGAATCTTATTGATTATGCTTCATGTTGTTATACACTTTTGCTTTGGTAAATCTTTGATTAAAAAGTGAAAAGGGTGTTTGGGATTGTCTGCTTTGTGGTTTTTATGCATGTTTGAGTATTTGTTAGGGCTGCTTATTGTTGATATCTGTTATTGAGGCAATCATAACCGTCAACCCACTAGTCATTTGGCTTCGTTTTAGTTTAATTCATAATCGTAACCGTCATCCTTTCTCTTTTTCTTTTCTCATAATTATAATCACAAAGTTAATCATTTCTTTACACAACACACTTTCCTCCTTGAGAATGATCCTCACTTAATTTGGTCATTAGTGCTTGGTTTTCCTAAACCGACACTTAATACTTGCCACTTTTACGCCTTTTTCCTAAAAGGACGTATTACTACCTCTATCAGCGTTTTAACATCAAAGCCTTTAATGTTGTTGGGTACATCTTTGATATTGTCATATTTTATGTATCCAACACATTCCGAAAATGATATGAAATTGTCAAATGTAATATATTATATCGGAAAAGGCATCTCATCTCCGTACCTCAACATATTTTGTTGTGTCGTTTTTCCAAAATATTGTCAAATTTTTGTTTCAAGACCCACATATATTGTTGAGGGGGAGCAACCCGATGATAAAAGTTCCATGATTCATGCTTGCACACATCTTTCTCTCCCATCGGATTTTAGAAAATTATCATATTTTAATCAATTGGTATCTCTAATATTATGTTTTTATATTAGAGATAGGGGGAGAAAATGTGATTAAAATGTAATATATCGCAACATGTGATCTTAAAGACTCAAGTGAAACTCTTTCCTTCACATGCTAAACAATTTCGAATATCGATTCATGTGTGTAGGGGAAGTATGTCGAAAATGTAGAACTTTCAAAGTGTTAAAGTTTTGATTTTTATCAAGCACTTTGAATGGTTTTCAATGGTTTTACGGTTTCTAACTATACCCAAAACAACCTACTATCCACGACAGAACGATGGAGTCAAAAGGTGGTTTAGAATAGGAAACTAAGTCCTATGATCCAACCAAAACCGGATGGATCTACCCAAAGACATTCATAGCTAGAAATAGTTGTCCTCAAGAAAGAATGAGTTGAATGAAGCTGAATGCGGACTAATTACTTAAGTTAGCCGTGGAACAATCACAACAAGGTGCTAGTGATGAAGTATTGGTAAGCATTGAAGGAGTTGAATATTCCATGCAACTTAGGCAGAAACCGGGTCAATACATCTATTGAACACAAGTCATCATGGACCCAGTGACGCAATACACAACCCTTCCCCAGCCATTCAGGTTTCTCTCAAAAGAAACTTGTCTCATTGTCACGGAGATGAACACGTATCTATTGACTTTCTCACTCCGAGTTAGTTAATATTAAAAAGGTGGCAGTCTGCTCCAGCCTCCGATTACCAAAATGCACTTATCGAGTCTAGAGCCGAAAAGAGATCAACCAATCGAACTTGTGAGAAATGGAATGCAACTAAGTTTGGATTCTTAATTGATTCAAACTTGATTTCAGGTTTCTTCGCAAAATCTGTGTGATCTTGCTAGAACATTCAGAGTAACACTATTCAGTGTTCACAGTGACGAATGGAAATCCTTCCAGTGTCAACCTCAAACATCACTACGGTAGGTAACTCGCAAGATTCTCTATGAATCAAGCTTGTGACAAACTGGAAAGCAACAATGGTGCGATTCTTATAGAATCAAACTTGTTCCAAGAAATCTGAATTGACGACTCTAATCAGACGGATAATTTATCCTTATGATTCACTCTTTACGTTCGCAGTCTGCTTTGAGACGGTCGAGTAAAGAGAACTCGCTACTACCACCGGGAAACCCTGTCAAGGAGATTCTTAATTGAATCCACCCGGTCACAGGTACGGTATCTAATACCGTCTAACGGTCTTCACCGACCGGAGGTAAAACGCTACCGAGTTAGGATGAAATGTTCAAAGCCATTTTATCCGTGTCTATATATGTTGCTGCATATCAAGATGGTGGCGTAGTTGTGTACTAACCGAAGTCGTCTTCACATGTTCATACTAAAAGATAAAATCTTCCGCAACTCTAATGAATATTTTGAAGGATGAACTACTACTATACTTCTATGGGAATTTGTTAGCCTTTCAAAGTCAACAAAGTGTGAACATGTCGATTCAGAAGTCACAAGAGCATAAGATGGCGATAATCAAGATACCTAAGAATGTAATAGGTCATCTTAGTCACAAGGAGCACAAGTTGAAGATCTCAAGCACTCAAAGTCAAATGACAAAGGCTCAAGATAAAGATTACAAAAGCATGAAGGAACAAATCCGTTACAAACAAGATACAAGATCAAAGAAGGAAGATCACCTCCACAATAATGTATTCACTCAATATCTTATGCATTTAAAGGTGACCGATACATTGGGGGAGATTGTTAGCGCTAAATTTTATATAGTCGAACAAGAATGTAATAGGTCATCTTAGTCATAAATGGTCTTGTATTGTAAGAGGTTAGTCGGGTTAACCAGGCTTGGTATTTAAGCTAATATTGTATAAGTTAGGGGCTCTAAGCCATAGCACAAGCCAAGCCCGACCCATGTTACTAAACCCACGGCCCAACAAGCCTAGGGTATATATACCCTCTTCTATGTGTGGAAGAGGGTGTTGGTTACATTCACTTTCTCTCTCTAAGAAATGTTTAACCTTCCATAATCTCTCTACTTTCTCTCTCTACCTTTATCTATTTCTCTCTCGAAATATCATCTTTATATTATGTTATAGATTGAAGTGGGATTAACAAGGTGGAAAAGCTTGAAAGGGAATTCCAACATTTTAAACAAAGACTGTTGCAGGGAGGTTAGTATATTGACTTTTAACCTTTAATAATTTTGTATATGAATGTTTTATTGTTTTGAGTATTTGGGTAGCTGTTAGTATCTGAATTTATTAAAATTTGTCTTGTAATTTACAGATGTTATCATGATTGATTCCTCTGAAAGCTCTAAAGAAGATACATTATCATCTGATGAAAGCTTTGAAAGCTCCGGGGAAGATTTGATGTCATTAGATGAAAGCTTTGAACATGTGAACACTAAAGACTTCCAGCACCCATTTCATGATGACCAGGATGAACCTTCCAAGTATTCCAACACCTCTGTAGATGATTGTAGTTCGGACGAGACTTGGGGAGAGACTAATTCACCGTCCAAGAAGAAAGGCAAAGCTATTGGCTCATCCAGTCAGACTGCAGGCAAGGCGAGTGGGTCCTCCAAACAGATAGTCAGTCCAAGTGTTAGCAAGGGATGTACACCAAAAGTAGAGTCATCTTCTCGGTCTCCATTTTCTATAATAGAAAGGCCCCCACCTATCAGAAATGCAGTATGTTTCCTGCCTTGTAAAAAATTTAAAGAATTTGAAACAAAGCTAGGAAAAAAGAAGAGGGGGTATGCTATGGAGGAACCTGTAGGGGGTAGGCTATGGAAGAACTTGTTATCTATGTTTTATGGATGTTTCTGATGAATCTTCTTTAGACTATTTTGGTTAAGTGTAGGTATAGTTTATGTAAACAAGTTTAAACACTAATCTGCATGGATGGGTGTATCCATTTGATGAGACTGCATTTATACATAGTCTCATCGTCCAAATCGGGCTTAAAACGCTTAAAAATGTCATAAAATACCCCAAAATATGCTTGTGTTTGTTCATTGTGTATTTTAGGTACGGATATTGTGAAATCAACAAAAGATCAAAGGAATCAAGCAAAAACGAACACGGGAAACGAAGCCGCACAAAGAACCGGACCTGAACAATGAATTTCCAAAGAAGTCCTTGAAGTTTGAAGATTATACAAGAATGGTCCCTCAAGAATTGAAGACTTGTCATTTTATACCCTTGTAAAACTCAAATAATATGTGGGTCCCTAAAATTTCAAGATATTCCATGAATGCCCCTTGAAGATAACTCAAATTGCTTAAATGGTCCTTGTTATAAAGTTTGAAAACTTGTTGTGCCAAGTTTGACAAGTCAGCCAAACTTATTACAAAGGAATGGAAGAGTTGTGGCTGCCAGATTTCATTTGACAATATTTTGGGAATGGGAGGACTAAACTTGGCCAGACAAGTAACTTACATCAAATAAACATAAACCACCACGTCACCCCACTATCACCCTTCTCCTAATCACACACAACCAACTCACCATGCCACCCTACGTAACCAGTCAAACACTCACTTAACTAACAAATATTAGTTAAGATATTTAAATCGTTTGTTAATATTTGTTTTTCCCTCTAAAACAAATGTTGTTCACCCATCCTCTCCCTAATCTCCCATCATAGAACCATAATCCCATAAATCATAAACCAAAGGGGTTTAGGTTTATATACTCCAGAACCCTAATTCCACTCAACCTCATCCAAACCCACCAACAATCACCCTACCCCGTGACCTCCTATGGCCCACAAGTACTCCCCTGTCACCCCCAAATAGGCAAAGAGATAATCCTTTCAGTCAATCAACGAACCAAAAGCAAAACTTGGTCCCAAAGGCATTTTATCATCGTCCAAGATCAAGAATGCAGCTGGCACATCACATGCTACCAATTTGACCAAGATTCAAATTTTCAGTCAAGAGGCAATTTAGGGAATCAAGCAGCTAGGGTTCTAGTTTTTTTATGTCTTCCAGATAGTTCTTGTTATCATTATATATGGAGCTTACAACATGTGTAAGCCCTTGTTCCAGTTTTTCGTCTTGTAAATAATTTTTTAATCAATAGTTTAAGTGTTTTAAAAGTCCTTGCAAGAGTGATTTTGAGTTCCATTTTATATGCTTTCTTAGTTTAAACAATTGTTATATTAATTTAGTTTAACAAAAAAATATTTTTGTTCAAAGAATTTTTGGCAAGAATCTGTTTTTGAGATCCCACATTCATATAAGTCTTGTGAGAGTGACTGACAATCACCTCTCACAAGGATTGTGTGGGTTTGGTTAGTTCAATTTTACTTACCAAAATTTATTTTAGAAGTTTTCTTGAATCCAAGGTTTTGGTGGTTCTAAGTTTTCAACATTGAAATCTTGTTTTATTTACTTTCTTTACTGTGCTAATCACTTCCCCGTAAGCTCATATCAAAAGCTACTTGACACACAACCTTTGATTCAAGCTTTTTGAGTTGGTGCTTTGTTTTTCTTAGTAGACTTCACAAGAATCGAATCCATTTTCTTTTCTTTATATCAATGCACCCTGGTACTGTTGTATTCCTCCAACAGGGTTCTTGCACGCTCAACAAGCTCTTCATACTTAGAAAGACCACAAAAGCTGGTGGCATCCTCCTCTAATAAGGTGTGAACTCCCTTTTTGAATCTTTCTTGAAAATTTTGAGAATTGTGTGAACTTGTTCTTGCTTATTGAACTTTTGTTAATAGTGTTTATTTTCTGTTTAGTTAAGGTTAAGATCTGATTTGTGTTTGATGTATTTGATTTCTAGTTGAATTGCATGATTCTAGTTTGTAAAAATGTTGTTATCAGATTATTAAGGGGGTGTTTGGTTTTACTGGTTTGAGTAACTTGAGTGACACAAGTGTTTCTAAATTGGTTTGAGCATCTCTCTATTGGTCTGTTTTCACTAGTTTGTAACTTGGTTTAAGTTAGATAAGAAGAAAATGAGGTTTGCATGTTAGTCTAAAACCTACTTAGAAATCAGTAGGTTCTAAATAGATTTGGTTTTGAGTTTTAGATTTCCAAATCTTGTAACCAGTTAGTTAAACTGTTAATTTAGGATTGTTAGTAGTAAATTTGTAGTTTGGTCAGTTTGTTTGGTAGTTATTGAGGCTTGAAATTCTTCTAAGTACCAACTAGATCAGCAAAAGTGCATCAGACCTACCATAGCCATCACAGTAACTCTATTTTGCTCATTTGTGTGATTTTTGTGTATTAAACTTGTGTGTTTTCTTGCTTATCTTGACTCCCCACACTTCCATGAGTGTGGGGGTGCCATTTGGTCCAAGAAGCATCCAGTAAACAAGCCACAAATCGTCTATTTATTGTTTCTGAGGTCAAGCAGTGGGAACAAAGTTCCCACTGATAGTGTAAAGTTAACCACTGCTGGGGTAAAAGACAAAAAACCACCAGCAGTCACTATTAGTTTTAGTACCTTTTTGTCTTTAGTGGACTTAAAGTAGAATTTTTCAGTGTTTTTAATTTTCTTATGTTTGTTAATTTAATTTAAGAATTTTCAAAAAGTTAAATTTTATTTTCCTGTTCATTTAATTATTTTTAGCATTATTTTCATTTTTAATTAGTTTTAATCAATTCTTTTTTTGTCTTTTAGTGATAAAAAGTATTATTTTTCAGTTTTTTCAATTTTCCAAGTTTAAGAAATATTTTAATATTTAAAAAAAAAGAACTTTATTTTATTAATTTCTAGAATTATTTTAAGTTTTAAATAGTTTTTATTTAATCTATTTTTGTCCTATTAGGTAAAAATTAATTTTTTAAACTTTTTACATTTTTCTACTGTTTGGCATTATAAAATAGGATTTTTTAAAAGTAAATTTTTTTTCCCATTATTTGATTATTTTTTATGATTATTTTAGTTTAAAAAGTGTTTTTAGCCATTTAAAAATAGAAAATAGTTTTAAAAATTTAGTAAAAATACTTTTTAGTGTTTAATTAATATAAGTAAGATATTTGTTTGATAAAATAATATTTTTGGCTTTTTGTTAATTTTATTTAATTTTAAGGATTTAATTAGCATTTAAAATTGAATATTTAATTAATAAAAAGTTTTAAAATTTATTTATTGAATTTTTATTCTTATTTATATTATTTTAGACTTAGTTTTAATTTATAAATTGTTTTTAGCATTAATTTTTAATTTCGTCGCGTTTTACGTATTTACGTTCACGTTTTTACGTAATTCGTCGTAGTTTAATCGTAGTGTAGCTCGTCTTTTAATTTTCTCTCTTCAATCCCTAAAATGACACTACTACAAACATTGTTTTTATTTAATTGGACTAATACACACACGCCTCCTTCGAGAACGAACTTGTACTTTTTGTCTTAACTGTTTTCCTAAACCGTTGAATTTAATACTTGCCCGCTTTGTATTCCTTTTTCCTAAAAGGGTACATAAATACATACACCAATTTTGGCGCCGCTGCCGGGGAGGTGTGTATAGTCATATATATATCGTGTTTGTGTAGTGCGCTTTTTCTTTTCATTTTGGAAAGCGTAAATATCGTACATACTCATTTTTGTTATTTTTTCTACTATATTATAATATCCAAATAAATCGTGTTTAGTTTCCTAAATTAAACACAAAACAATATTTTACTATATTACAGTAATCATATATTCGTTTTCGTTTTTCTTGTGAATATTATTAATATATTGTATATGTATCACAATAAATTTACAATATCTCCAAAAGCGTGAAAACGCAACCTTAATTGGGATTTCATCACTCAATTATTGTATTCGAATCCAAAGTAAAAATCAAAAGGAAAAATAGATAAATACTTTCGTGAGGCTTAATTTTGATTAACACAAACTATAAGGTGGGTATAAGGCGGTTGTATTTCACGACCTAAGGAAAAAAGGCTCTTAAGTGCTTAGCGCCGCCTCGTTTCCCCCGCTTGCTTGTGCGTGTTTTGAGAAAAAGGGCTAATCGAGGGTTTGCCACCAAAGTATTATCTACGTATATTATATTTGCTTGCTTTCAAAGATTAAACCCTCTTGAACGTTTTGGTGTTCAACCAACATTCTAAAGTCATCGAAGGCATTTACCCCACGTGATCGTTATCATTCCTTAAGGCTCCTTTAATCGAGAAATTGATTCGAGGAGAGATTTGTAGATTTGAGTCTACATAATAAAACAAAAATCCAAAAAAATTAAAAAACAATCAAAAACCAAAAAAATTGAAATAACGAAAAACCCCAAAAAGAATCTTCTTTGCTACCCCCATTCTCTACGTTAGTGCATGCGCACTCGATCGAATGATTATTCTAATTCTAGCGACGCTTCGAATTGACGCAATCGAAAGCGAAGGAATCGACGACGTAGACGAGATTTAGAAACCGACGTTCCTAATATCGTTGTTGAAGAAACCGTAGACGATATGTTCGAAGATGGAATTGCTCCAAGCGCCCACCGAGGGTTATGGAGACACGATCGTTATTCCCGCTATCGAAGCGGAGAATTTTTTAGATTAAGAGCGGAATGATTTCGTTGATTCAAGCTACGAAGTTTCGAGGTCGTGAGTCAGATAATCCTCACGATCACATTCAGAATTTTGATCGTCTTTTGGCCACGAGCAAGTTTAAGAACGTCGACACCGATGTCGTCAAGCTTATTCTTTTTCTGTACTCGCTCGATGGTGCCGCCAAGGATTGGTACGAGAAAGAACCACCTAATTCCAAAATTACGTGGAAGGATCTCGTTTCCAAATTCATTAATCATTTTTTCCCACCGTCTAAGACGATGTTTTTCAAAAACGAGATTACGAGATTTGAACAAAAGCCGAATAAATAGTTTAGAGACGCGTGGGATCGTTTTAAGGAATTGCTTAGGCAATTTCCTCACCATGGATTTTCCGAGTTGCACCAAATCGACACGTTTTATAACGGTCTTATTTTTCAAGAACAAGATTCGTTGAATTCCGCCGCCAGTGGCAACTTTTTATGTAAAACTCCGAAAGACGCTTTAATGATTATCGAGAATAGATCTAAGGTTTACCAACTCCGCAATACACCGAGTGTTACCAATGTCGCCAATATTAGTAGTTCTAATCGCGACATTGAGAGGGTTGATGCGAAAGTCAATAAGTTGACGAATGTGTTTACGTCGTTCTTAATCGAGATGGAAAAGAAAGACGCTCCTGCTACGGTGAAAGCGGTTGAGGCTTCGTGTACGTTGAGTGGTGGACCTCATAATTATTACGAGTGTGCGGCTACGGATGGCCAAACATCGAGTGTAAACGCGTTAAACAACAATTTTCAAAATCAAAATAACGCGGGTCCATCACAAGGAATTTATCAAGGCAACAATTTTTCAAATCAAAACCGAAACAATTTTCAAGGAAATAATCAACAAGGAAATTTTTCGAATCAAGGTTATAATCAAGGTCGAAATTTGAGTTGGCAAAATCGAGATAACAACAACAACCAAAACTCGAATTTTCAAACAACGCTAATCAAGGAAACAATTTTTCGAATGGTAATCAAGGGAATTTTCAAAGAAGTAATGAAAACCAAGGGAACTTTAATTCTAATCAAAATAGTTCGTCAAACGAGTTTCAAGAATACATGAAAACGAATGAGGCTAATATGAGACGATTAGAGGGACAAATTGGTACTTTGAAAAACGACTTTTCCAATACTTTGAAAAATCAAAACACGAAGATTGAGCAAGGAAAAATCGACATAAATAAGATGTTTTCGGCCATTATGAACAAATCTTCGGGTGTGTCATCGAGTTCGTTACCTAGTGACACCGTAGCAAATCAAAGGAACATGTTAAAGCCACCTCGTCTCGTGAGAAAAGTCGTGTGATTACCCCAAACCTTGATGGATTTAGAGTTGTTCCTTCTTCTCAACCCTTGACTTCTAAGACGCCTTCATGTTCTAAAGTCGATGGGGTGAACGTGGCGACCAAGGAAAAGAGTGCACACCCTCGTGTACCTCGAATTCCATCCACGGTTCAAAAAGTGAGCTTTATCGACCTCACCCAAGTAACCCTTGAGGAAACATGTGCTTTGATCCTTCTTAAAAAAACCCAAAAGGCATATGCTGAGGAAAAAAGAGGATTCGGGCCAATTTCTACTACCTTGTGATTTTTCCGAGATTGAGGGATGTTTAGACCTTGCCGATTTAGGTGCTAGCATCAATCTCATGCCTCATTCTCTTTGGAAATTGATGAGATTGCCTAGACTTACCCCTACGAACATGACAATCGAGCTAGTAGATTGTACGCCTTTAAAACCAATTGGAATAGCCGAGGATGTATATGTTAGGATTGGAAAGTTTGTTTTTCCCGCGGACTTCGTCATTTCCGATTACGAGTGTGACCCTAAATGTCCCATTATTATAGGTCGACCCTTTTTATCGACGACTCGAGCCGTAAACGACGTCCAGGGTGGGAAACTCACTATGAAATATGGGGAGGAGAAAATGGACTTTTTCACGAGTAGATCCCAAGTTTCAAATGATCATGATAAAACCAAAGTTTCAAATTCTAATGATTTCAAAATGTTAACTTTAGCGGAAAATATGAGGCTTGATGCATGTTTTGAAAGAATTAAAATGAACGGTTTTAAAGTTGAGGATTTTAATGATAAAGAATACGTTTACTTAATTCAAAAGGGTATTCGTAAATTTATGGATGAAAAATCACTTTGGGATGTATTCGGTGAAACAAGTGAACAACCAATTCTGAAGGGCGACGTTAGTGCCATCACGACAATGACCAAAATGGACTCGTCTTCACCACCTTCGAAGGACCACGTCTTTGAGGCTTCAACTTCTAATTCCATTGAAGTGCCTCCATTACCTAGCCCAATACCCATTGCGACTAAAGGTTTTATCTACATCGATCCTCTCGTCATTGAAAAGTCACCTAAGCATAGTCATTCGACTTGTAAGACCATGGTTGTGAGTGCTCACATCGACTCTTTCTTTGATGATGACGATGGCTATTTTTCCAAAATTGATCACATGCTTCAAAATATAAAAGCCATTTTTGAGGATTCTCCTAAAAAGACCTCTTTACATGGGAAGTACGATGATTATGAGTTTGATCCTGAGATTGATGAAATTATCCAACGAGAGCTAGCTCTTTTGCCTCCACTTCCACCTACTAGTGAGGTTGATTTTTCCAAAATCAAGGATGAACTTGATGAGTTGGAACGTCTTATTTTTAATGACGAACCAACTCACGTGACCAAAAATCCCATTCTCGAGAAGTTACCTAATCAACACTCCTCATATGAGAATGACATTTACCACATTCGTGAGGATCTAACTTATCAACGATCCCCACAAAAGAATGGTGGTTTTGTGCTTGATCTCCATCTTTTCGAGAGAGTTTCTAAAATCCTCAATGAGGGGAATGACAAACCTTGGTTTGTCAAGCGTATCCATGATGAAAAAATCAAAGAGATCGACGTTCATGAGGATGACGAATATGTTGACCCCGAGGGGGCGGTGTTATTTGTTGATAAACATTTTGAGAACTTATACAATCCACCACCCCCTAACCGTGACTTAAATGTGAGGATTTTTAGCGTGACTAATTTTAAATTTGAAACGCCAAATATTTTTGACATCATCAAATCGGGTTTTCATAGAGTTTTTGAATGATGAAAAAGGAAAAGATTTTAAAATTGATTTAAAAGATTTTTCTACAAGTTTAACTCCGTCATCACATCGTTATTTGAGTGCTACCACCTCGTCTACTCCTTTTGACGATGGTGTGTATGGTTTTAGTGTGGGGGAAGCCACTTATGTTCCCTCAGATTTCTCCACCGAAGACGAGATATTCGATCCCGGAATTGCTTGTAAAGAGAAATCTCGGTCTACCACCGATGCAATAAATGGAAAATATATCTATTTTCTTGGTGTGAGTCTACCTCGAGTAGATCATTGTTTTAGTGCCCCACCCATTGTCCCACCCTTCTACTTCTCATCTATTTTCTTCTACCTCTTTGAGGTTTTGGCACGTGTTGAAGTGGCGTTGGTTTGTTTATCCCATGCAAACGAGGACGCCATCTTCGATTCAAGTATTTTGCATCATCAAAGGAATTAGTCCTTAGTACCGGTTGCTTTTGGGCATTGTTTATCATGTAAGCCCCACCAAAAATGACCAAACCAAGAAAATCCCTAAATGATCACATTTATGGGGATTCGAGTCGAGATTTTGACTCAGTTATCAAAAACAAGGTGCCTCATAGGGGATTCTCATGCTTATCCTTGTAAATATTATTTCTTTCTAATTATTGTAACGAGGAGACTTGTGATCTTCCAACCTTTGTTCCGTGGTTGTTTGTTATTGTGATTTATTAGGTTCATCGTCATCATTGAAGCCTCTCCTGTTCGTTTTACGGATCACTCGAGCTTTGATCGTTGCCTTTGGAGATTTTGATATCCGATGATATCCTTTTATGTTCTAACGATTATCTTATTAGCATAATTCATAAACGGCTTTTAGGTTATTCGTTTTACCATTTCCATGCTCGAGATTAAGCATTCGACTTTCGTCTCTAGTATGGGGGTGTTTCACCCTTAGACTCGAAACATTGAGGACGATGTTTAGTTTTAGTATAGGGGGGGGTGAGTAGATACTTCACCTTGCTTACGTCATCACGTAATCTAACTTTCATCTTTTTGTTATCGTTTTATGCAAAATAAGGCTAAAATGGGCAAATTTTAATTTTTTTTCTAGTTTTTCATAAGTGTTTAAGACACGTATGTAGGTTTTCCGATGGTGAGAATAAGAGTAATTTTTGACTCGACCTTGCGTGTTGAGCACTTAGCTTCGATTCATTAACTATATTAGGCTAAGTCTCTTAAATGAGGACGAGAAATGATAGAGTTAATTATAAGTTACGTAATCTTTCACGATCTCATGTGTGGTAATTATTAGCTTTTTCTCCCAACGCTTTTAAATAAATTAATACAATAAGTAAGGTCGTACGATTTAAAAGATTACTTAGCTTCTAGCCCAAGATTGTTTAAAAGTTGCTCGTGTTCGAATAGAGTTTATAGCCAAGTCCTAACTTATTGAAGCGGGATGCGAGGACTCGCAAAGTTCCAAAAAGCCATAACAAGGCATGAGGACTCCATTCTGTTGCTAAAGATCCAAGATGATGTGAAGTATCATTATTCCA
The DNA here is from genome assembly GCA_025667525.1 of Glebionis coronaria. Classification (NCBI taxonomy): domain Eukaryota; kingdom Viridiplantae; phylum Streptophyta; class Magnoliopsida; order Asterales; family Asteraceae; genus Glebionis; species Glebionis coronaria. Next base: position 77,885 of record JANFOE010002173.1, read on the forward strand.
AAATCAATATGAAGGATCAAGACACACGACGAAAAGAAATATACTCCCCTAAAGATCATGGAGAAGTCTATACATAAAGACCCTAACAAGGTATGAGGATAAATATATCCAAGTTCGAAAAGGAGGCGGATCGTTGTATATCAAAATCCCAAATAAAGATTGAAGAAAAATGATGAAGTCGTGGTCCAAGTTTGAAGAAATTCCATATATGAAGAGAAGACCATTATTTCAAGAACGTCTTCCAAGATTAAAAGTATGAAGTACATGCCAAATATCGGTCCGAGAAAGGTCTCAAATCATGAAACGAGTTATGCCAAGATATGAACTTAAGGAGATTACGAGAAGCCGTTTTAAAAGATCGTGTCCTCTAGCTAATTATTAATTGAATCATCCTACTTTATTTTTGGCTTAAATAAATATCGAAATAAGTCAAATGCATCCTCGTGATCATTGAGACAAAAATGAAATATAAGAGATACACCTTAGGAATAAGGGAGTCTAAGTATGTAATTAACGCTCACGAGTAATGATTATTTTACTAACATATAATGACAATGATCTCGTTACACGCTTTGCATGGAATTGGGTGAAAATAGAGGATGACGAACTTATCTCTATGAGGCATTCACGTGTTCTTATTCTATAATCCTAAACGTCCTAATTTTCGATGAAAACAATACATTAATCTAAAACGCATGTAGTAGTTTATTTAAGTTTACATTTTCAATAAATGTCACCTAAAATGAATTTTGGAAGTGTTATGATACTTAGTTCTAGCATTGCGTTGGGACACGACAATGGTTTAGTATGGGGGAGTGATGAGACTGCATTTATACATAGTCTCATCGTACAAATCGGGCTTAAAACGCTTAAAAATGTCATAAAATACCCCAAAATATGCTTGTGTTTGTTCATTGTGTATTTTAGGTACGGATATCGTGAAATCAACAAAATATCAAAGGAATCAAGCAAAAACGAACATGGAAAACGAAGCCGCACAAAGAACCGGACCCGAACAATGAATTTCCAAAGAATTCCTTGAATTTTGAAGATTGTACAAGAATGTTCCCTCAAGAATTGAAGACTTGTCATTTTATACCCTTGTAAAACTTAAATATTACATGTAGGTCCCTAAAATGTCAAGATATTGCATGAATGCCCCTTGAAGATAACTCAAATTGCTTAAATGATCCTTGTTATAAATTTTGAAAACTTGTTGTGCCAAGTTTGACAAGTCAGCCAAACTTATTACAAAGGAATGGAAGAGTTGTGGCTGCCAGATTTCATTTAAAAATATTTTGGGAATGGGATGATTAAACTTGGTCAGACAAGTAACTTACATCAACCAACCATAAACCACCACGTCACCCCACTATCACCCTTCCCCCAATCACACACAACCAACTCACCATGCCAACCCACGTCACCAGTCAACCTGGTCAAACAGTCACTTAACTAACAAATATTATTTAAATGATTTAAATCGTTTGTTAATATTTTTTTTTCCCTCTAAAACAGATATTGTTCACCCATCATCTCCCTAATCTCCCATAATAGAACCCTAATCCCATAAATCATAAACCAAAGGGGTTTAGGTTTATATACTCCAGAACCCTAATTCCACTCAACCTCATCCAAACCCACCAACAATCACCTCACCGTGTGACCCCCTATTGCCCACAAGTACTCCCCTGTCACCCCTAAATAGGCAAAGAGAGAATCCTTTCAGTCAATCAACGAACCAAAAGCAAAACTTGGTCCCAAAGGCATTTTATCAACGTCCAAGATCAAGAATGTAGCTGGCACATCACATGCTACCAATTTGACCAAGATTCAAATTTTCAGTCAAGGGGCAATTTAGGGAATCAAACAAATAGGGTTCTAGTTTTTTTATGTCTTCTAGATAGTTCTTGTTATCATTATATAAGGAGCATACAACATGTGTAAGCCCTTGTTCCTGTTTTTCCTCTTGTAAAATTTTTGGCAAGAATCTGTTTTTGAGATCCCACATTCATATAAGTCTTGTGAGAGTGACTGACAATCACCTCTCACAAGGATTGTGTGGGTTTGGTTAGTTCAGTTTTGGTTACCAAAATTTATTTCAAAAGTTTTCTTGAATCCAAGGTTTTGGTGGTTCAAAGTTTTCAACATTGAAATCTTGTTTTATTTACTTTCTTTACTGTGATAATCACTTCCCCATGAGCTCATATCAAAAGCTGCTTGACACACAACCTTTGATTCAAGCTTTTGGAGTTAGTGCTTTGTTTTTCTTAGCAGACTTCACAAGAATCAAATCCATTTTCTTTTCTTTATATTAGTGCACCCTGGGACTGTTGTAGTCCTCCAACAGGGTTCTTGCACCAAGCTCTACAAGCTCTTAATACTCAGAAAGCCCACAAAAGCTGGTGGCATCCACCTCTAATAAGGTGTGAACTCCCTTTTTGAATATTTCTTGAAAATTTTGAGAATTGTGTGAACTTGTTCTTGCTTATTGAACTTTAGTTAATAGTGTTTATTTTCTGCTTAGTTAAGGTTAAGATCTGATTTGTGCTTAATTGATTTGATTTCAAGTTGAATTGCATGATTCTAGTTTATAAAAATGTTGTTATCAGATTATTAAGGGGGTGTTTGGTTTTACTGGTTTGAGTAACTTGAGTGACACAAGTGTTTCTAAATTGGTTTGAGCATCTCTCTATTGGTCTGTTTTCACTAGCTTGTAACTTGGTTTAAGTTAGATAAGAAGAAAATGAGGTTTGCACTTAGTCTAAAACCTGTTTTGAAATCAGTTGTAAAACCCGTATTTAAAATCTTTGAATATTAAATATGCGTAGTCTCAGCTTTAATTAAAACGTTGCGTAACTATTTATTCAGATAATAAATAACAGTATTAATTCAAGTATCACAAAATTACTATTTATTCAGGAAATAAATAATTCACGTCAAAATATATTTACGAGGGTTAATATACGATCACGTACATAACGTTTAAAAATCACGAATATTAAATTCACACAATCCCAGTTTTAATTAAGATCGTAACGTAATTAATTATTTAGAAAATAATTCAGAAGATAATTATTCAGTATTAAGTACATATTTATTTTCAGTGCAATAAATAAATACGTGACGGGATTTTTAACACAAAACCGCAACTTAAATGGTTATAAACGAAGCGAAACGAAAACTAAAATATAAGTATAAAATAGTGTGGGCTGCGTTTTAAACAAGAAAGAAAGGTGTTGGGCTTTTAGGCCCAGCCCTCTTGTAAAAGAAAGTATACGGGGAACCCCCCTTTTTCCACAAAACATGATTCAAAAAAAAAGAAGAGGATTTAGGGGTTTTTTTAGGGCTGCCGACAGAAAAAAAGACAAAGAAGGAGGGAGATCGGGGGTTTGATTCTACTAGTGAATTGAATTGCATATCCTCAATCCCTTTCATATCACGAATTCAGTAAGTATTGTTTCCACTTTCTCTATTAATCTCGAATTATGGAATGTATTCAAAATTCAGTGGGTTGTATAATAAAACATGGAGTGTATTTATAAATCAGTCTTGTTGGATTTGACCACGAAAAACCGAGAAGCATGAAACCTCTCGGTGGGCTGTTGATGATGAACAGCCGAGACACACGTCTCGGTGTGGACTGTGAGGATCAGTCGCGACCCTTAATGGGTGTGTGGTGGATTTGTTTTGTTTCGTAGCCCCAAAAGGTCCAAATGGGGTATTTGGACGTATAAACAGTGGGTACCTAGAACTCAGCAGGGGTGTTTGGTTTAGTTCGCAGGGGTGTTTGGTTCTAATAGTGGGTCTTGGAATATAAACAGTGGGAACAAGAACTAAGCAGTGGGAAATAATAGTCTAACAGTGGGAATGATATAGAGGTCAGTGGGTACATATTAAAACAGAAATTAATAAAATTAAAATCCAGGATTAGCGACAGTTTAGCGACAGAAATTCTGTTGCAGTTTATAAAGACAGTTTTATGACAGATTTGGGTCACAATTGGCGACGGTTTAGCAACAGAAAATTCTGTCGCTAATCCGGTTGTGACTATATCTAGTATGTTTGATTTGTTTTCGTGAGACCGAGACTTAGAAGTCTTGGTTGGCTTTTGTTTGACTCGGGTTTTCAGGGCACGAAAAATAATAAATGCGAGGTTATATTAAATTGGGTTAAATCATTTTTATAAATAAGTTTTATAATTAAATTAACCAAGTCATTTTGTTTATTTAATTTAATTTGTATATTAAATTAATGATGGTTAATTATTCTATTGATTAAAAAAGTGTGACTACTTAAATGATTTATCTTTCATAGAAACGAATTTAGAAACCTTTCTAATTTAAAAACTTTCTATCATATCAGATTATTATTTATAGTAATAATAATTATATCAGAATTATACACTTTACAGTATCAGGAAATTCAGGAAAATGCAATTGTCAGTAATATTATAGAACCATCAGACTTATCAGTTTTTATACAAACAGTAATACAAGAATAAATAAATTAAACTAAGTATAGTTAAAATCAGTAAAATAAACGGATATCACTTAACTTATTCGGGTCCTTTATTCATGTAGCTCTCGTGAAATCAGAGTAGACCTTCTGTCAGTTGATCTCAGTCGGTTACTGGACACGAGGTACAGATTTCTCGTACTTCGGTATGGACTCCCTTCTATGCATGATTAGGATTCCCCGTCTACAGCCAAATGTTTTTCCCAGTATATGTTTTAAGCTTATTAGTAATCATTCTTATAACTAAATAACTTGCATGAGCTTTATATACAAGCATGATCAGTTTATGTACTAGTTATGGAGGTACCGTAACCATGACACTAGAGGCACCGGTGTCATGACTCCTCTGCGAGGGAGTGATTTCTCGTAGCGTCCCATTTATTTCAGCTTGGCCATTTATCAGTATTATCAGCGGGGCTTATCGATGCATCCTAGGCTATCAGTTTACAGTTTTCAGGTGAATGTGGTGTGTGCTCTACATCCTTCACATTGGAGTTGATCCCTCCACCCAGCACATTATTTAGAGGTCACCCCTCTACAGCATGACGAGGTCACCCCTCCATTTATTCATGCAGTAGTTGTTACATCACATGACCTATATAAGCTCTTGGCAATAAAAATACAGTAAATGCATGTTTTCAGATTTAACAGATAACAGTTCAGTTTTACTATTTGCAAATCAGACTTCTCAGTTTATACACAGATTTCCGCTGCAGTTTACTTATCAGTCTTACAGCTTTAGTATTTTATTATCTGCTTCATTTTAGTATTTCTTATCATTCTTTATATCCGTTCACTGGGCGTTATGCTCAGTCGTAGTTCCTTTCATGTTCTAACGGCATGTACACCGGGACGCTCTTAGGATCCTGAGAGCCTGTGCATTTGGATGGAAGCTATCCAGACTTCTTACATTATGCACTTCTTACATTACTTTGCTTATTTGGACATTGTTTAGTCCTTTCATTCAGTATTTACTTTTCATGTTTTGAGCTTATGTTTGGATTACCGATGTTTGATTCCGGTATTTCCTTTATGGTCAGTTAATATTTTAGGACATTTACCTTATGCTTTGATAACACGCCATAAATACACATAACGGTCCACTTATCCAATTTGGGTGTTACAATTATGGTATCAGATCGCAAGGTTCGACCTGTAGGCTCTAAAACTTGACCTGGACTAGTGGGTAGTCACTAGGCACTTCCCAGATTTTGGCGTTGTTATCTTTCATGTTTCTCATTCATTTATCAACCAGTTTTCCTCATTTTCAATCAGTTCTTAAAGTTTTGACTAAGTAAAAGGTTGGTATAGGACTGGCCATGTTTAGTCGCATGTGCTTTTCTGCGAATGTTCGTTTTGGTGAACCGACCCAAAGGCGTTCACCCTTGCCCGTTCAGATTTTGTATTGGTGAACCGACCCATAGGTGTTCATCCTTACTCATGTCAGATTCATGTTTTCAGTCGAATATTACTTGGTGAACCGGCCCACAGACGTTCACCATTGTTCAAGTCAAATTTCATGTTTTCAGTTGCTTTGTGAACCAACCCAAAAGCGTTCACCTTTGCTCATATCATGACATTTTATAAATTTTCGGCAAGTATAGATTGGAATACAGCTAACCATATATAGTCCCAGATTATAAATTTCTATACATGATAGTTCTCATAAAATTTTGACAAGTATGGGTCGAACCAGAATCCCCATACTTAGTCACATGTTTTCTTCTTTGAACTTTGTGGATTGAACCATAGCCATCTACATCAGTTGATGTTAAACTTCAGTTGATTATACTTTTATGTTCTTCATAACAATCAAGTTTTCATACCCTCACGTGGATGTCGTTTCATGTTGATTAAATTTATGTCTCCTTGTGAGGATTACGTTTTTAGCAAGGTGAGGATGTGATCATGATAAGATACAGAAGGGTTAAAAATACTGTTTTCATAATAAATCATGTTTGGTCTTCCTCAGTCATGTCTTCATGCTGGCCATTGTTGAAATTTCGTTTAATTATATTCTTGAACCTCTATACAACCAACATTAACCCTACGCAGGAATTACCAGGATATCATGTTACTCATTTCAGTTTAGTTTACTACCGTTTAAATCAATTTATTTCTTTAATTATGACAAACAATTGACACCAGTATCGATCATCTCAAAAAATTTACACTAGTGCCATGTACAGTATTCCATATGTACCCCATGTACAGTGTCTCAGTTATACTTCATGTACAGTATTTTATGTGTACTCCACTTACAGTGTCTCAGATATGCTCTATGTGTAGTATTCATTTTGTACTTCATGTAACAGTAGTCCAGGTGTACTTCATGTACCCTACTCCATGGATATTGCTAATCGATCCTCAATCATCTCAGGCGTTTCCACTTGTCGATATTTTACCAGATGCTGATGCTGCTCAGGAGTTGAAGATTTTACCAGATACTGATGCGGCTAACACTTTGAAGACCTCACAAATGCTGATGTTGCTGATACTTTTGAGATTTCTCAAGATGCTGATGTTGTTTATACTATGAAGACTCTACAGAACGAGGACAAAAACTATAAATTTGAAATTTCTAACAAGAATAAACTTCAACCATCAGACACTACCATTCTATTCCATGCTTTTACTTTCTTAGCTAGATGTCACACTTCTCTCAGCTAAACTTCATTCAGAAGAGTGGGAACCGGTACCTAGTTGGCCACTCAGCAGAATAATTTCAGGAATTTCGGTCGTAATAATGACTGTCGTGAAACTGACAAACAAAGCGGTAATGACAACCACCGTGTTTATAATTATCATTCAGCAACCATCGGAACTCCGGGGCGGACTTTACCAGAGATACGGAGGTCAGCAGTCTAACCGGTCCGCCAACCCTAGCAGTTACCAAAATTTTCAGCCTTGTTCAGATTCACCTACTAAAACACATGTCAAAACATCACTTAAGACACCAGTCTCAAGTATCATTTTGAAAGACACATGTCAAGATACCAGTCATGATACATGTCATACAAATACCTTTTCAAGGCACGAGCCAAGACTCATAACTAGAGTATGTCTTCTGAACCTGGCTCTCGGAAATTCAGAGTACCCTCCAAGGGGTATAACCATATTGTCATGCCACACAGAAATCAGACTATTAAAGACTCAGTTACACCACTGGAGTATTATTCAGAAATCAGACTATGTGAGGTTACAGACGAACACATTAAGTGTAAGTCGCCACGTTTACTTCATGTATCCCTATGTCATCTTTATCTTAAATCAGATATTTACCTACCTCCCAGCCAGAAAAGACTCCACAGTATCACCCATATTTATAAAAGTCTTCCTTCTAGTTGAAGACAAGATCCGTCTTACTAACTCCCACATATAGTCATTTTATTTTATGCCAGAAAATCAGTACAAGTTGTTATACCTTATAGCAAGTGACTTATTATTCCAAAGCTACGAAGACCTTTTTAGCTACCAGTTATAAATTCACTTCTGAAGTTCTTTAGATTCATGATCAGCAGATTATTCCAACGTTTCTAGATGTCACTCCAAAAAGTTTTCCAGAAATTCCTTCCTAACCACGAGACAGACCTTAACATCAAACTTGTCACAAGGACTGAACCTATTTTCAGAACTCTTTATTTCAGGGCTTCAGCTGAGTTAAAAGAGTTGCAGCATTTGCTGCAAGAATTACCGGCACGAGACTTTATCCGCCCTAGTGCACCACCAGAAAGTGCACCATTTTCTGTCTATCAGGAAGAAGGCCTATATCATGAGATCATGAATCGACCACCGAATTTTTTTTTACAAGATCATTTGTTTAATCGATGTTCATTCCACGAATAGCAGGTTTATCTGATCTGCTATGACGTCTTATATATTTTCCAGAACAATTCACGATCATGCCACCATTAGTAGTGATAGAAAGAACATGATGTTTTCCAGACTGCTGTTGCACACGTTATAGTTTCCTTAAAAAATTTGATTTATACTTTTGAGTTCCCTAATGCTCCAGCTATAATATGAAATTTATGAATAATTTTTTTATGACTTCTCAAACAAAATCGCCAGTATATTCATTGATAACATTCTGATATGCTAAATTCTAGAAGTACAAGAGAATCATCTTCTCATAGTTGTACAGAATCTCTGATAGGAGAAAATTATATAAGCAACTTCCTAGATGTGAATTCAAGTTGAACAAGGGAGCATTTCTGAACCACCCTATTTCAGCAGAAAGAAATTTAAGACAATCCTACGAAGGTGAAGGCCATCACCAGATGGTCAAGACCGACGTCTGTAACTAGAGTATAAAATTTTCTAGAACTTAGTTGACTGCTACCGTAGAAATTATTGACAGTTCTCACTAAAAAAATTTCTTCCATGACTATTCATCCAGATTCCACCAGAATGTACCAAAATCTCAGACAAAATTTTGAAAGAAGTAGTATAACACATGGATGTAGCTATGTTCATATCTAAATGTCTGACACACCGCATGTTCAGGATAGAACCCCGTCATGCTAGTAAGTTGTTACAACCATTAGAAATTTCTGAACAGAAATGAGACAAGATTCCATAGAAGTGGCTATCAGTTACCACAAACCCAGAAGAAGTATAATATTATCTAACTCGTTATCAACCATTTAACTAGCCTACACGTTTTCTTCCATTCGAAAGGATTACGCAGTAGTAGATCTACAGGATATTCAGCAATAGATCGTACAACTTCAAGGTATTCCATCAACCATCATATCAGATAGAAAATTCACGTTCAAGAATTTCGCTCACGTTCATGTTCACGGTCACGTTTACGTTCACCTTCACGTTTACACCTCATGTTCATATTATGATATTGTTTCAGTCCATATTTTGTGTTATTTCATGATTTAAATTCACGTTCGCATTCAAGACATCTTTCACATTCAGGTTCGTGTTCCATCTCAGTATATACGTTCCAGGTCTTGTCCCGGATTTGGTTACATAAAGCTTAAGAAACCAGACTCAAGTTTAGCACAACTTTTCCATACCCAGGCAGACGTTTCACGTCTCAGGCCGTATTGTTTGGCATCCCTTCCTTAGTTAGCATACGTTCATGATATGTTCTAGTATCACATTCACAGTATGTTTCACGTATCACATTCACGATATACTTCATGCATAGCGTTCCTTTTATGATCGCGAACCACGTTCACAATTTCTCACGTAGCACGTTCACAATTGTTCACGTAGCTCGTCCCTATATATTTTCAGCACCTTTACTCAGAAATATAAATTTATCCTTTCAGGTTAATGGTACGTATCGTTTCATGTACCTTACATGTTATATCTTATTCTCTCGATCATATTCAGAAATCCATCTCAGGTATAGAACTAGAAACTATTCAGCATTATCAGGACACGGTCATCAGGACCATTATGTTTAGATCTTAAAGGAGCCGTTTCGAGCGAGAATCCACTCGGAACGAAGGAGTCCATCCGGACCTCTCATTCTCTTCCTTCAAAAATTTAGTTAAGTTTTTTCAGTCATGTTACATTCTCCGTTCACTTCAGACATGCCTTCTCAGCTTATAACCCCTTTCAGCAGCATTATGGCTTAATTCGAGAATGAATATCCTTCATCTTATATGTCCTTTCAGCCATCATGCTATTTCAGTATATATGTCCTTTCAACTTTTATACCTTCATCAGCTTATTACCTGTAATTCGAGGACGGATTTTCTTTTAGAGAGGGAGAATTGTAAAACCGCACCATAATCGCATCCTTAATTCGAGGACGAATTATTTTTTAGAGGGAAAGAATTGTAAAACCCGTATTTAAAATCTTTGAATATTAAATACGCGTAGTCTCAGCTTTAATTTTAAACGTTGCGTAACTATTTCTTCAGATAATAAATAACAATATTAATTCAAGTATCACGAAATTATTATTTATTCAGGAAATAAATAATTCACGTCAAAATATATTTATGAGGATTAATATACGATCACATACACAATGTTTAAAAATCACTAATATTAAATTCATACAATCTCAGTTTTTATTAAGATCGTAACGTAATTAATTATTCAGAAAATAATTCAGAAGATAATTATTCAGTATTAAGTACATATTTATTTTCAGTTCAATAAATAACTACGTGACAGGATTTTTAACACAAAAACGCAAGTTAAATGGTTATAAACGAAGCAAAACGAAAACTAAAATATAAGTATACAATAGTGTGGGATGCGTTTTAAAAAAGAAAGAAAGATGTTGGGCTTTTAGGCCCAACCCTCTTGCAAAATAAAGTATACGGGGAACCCCCCCCCCCTTTCCACAAAACAGGATTCGAACAAAAAAAAAGAGGATTTAGGGTTTTTTTAGGGATGCCAACAGAAAAAAAAAAAGAGGGAGATCGTGGGATTGATTCTACTAGTGAATTAAATTGCATATCCTCAATCCCTTTCATATCACGAATTCAATAAGTACTGTTTCCACTTTCTCTATTAATCTCAAACTATGGAATGTATTCAGAAATTAGTGGGTTGTTTAATAAAACATGGAGTATATTCATAAATCAGTCGGGTTGGATTTGACCACGAAAAACTGAGAGCATGAAACCTCTCGGTGGGCTGTTGTTGATGAACAGCCGAGACACATGTCTCGGTGTGGACTGTGAGGATCAGCCACGACCCTTAATGGGTGTGTGGTGCATTTGTTTTGTTTCGCAGCCCAAAAAGTCCAAATGGGGTGTTTGGTTGTATAAACAGTGGGTACCCAGAACTCAGCATGGGTTTTTGGTTTAGTTCGCAGGAGTGTTTGGTTCTAACAGTGGGTCTTGGAATATAAACAGTGGGAACAAGAACTAAGCAGTGGGAAATATAAGTCTAATAATGGGAATGATATAGAGGTCAATGGGTACATATTAAAACAGAAATTAATAAGATTAAAATCCAGGATTGGCGACAGTTTAGCGACATAAATTCTGTCGCAGTTTATAAAGACAGTTTTATGATAGATTTGGGTCACAGTTAGCGATGGTTTAGCGACAGAAAATTTTGTCGCTAATCCGGTTGTGAATATACCTAGTATGTTTGATTTGTTTTCGTGCGACAGAGACTTTGAAGTCTCGGTAGGCTTTTTTTTTACTCGGGTTTTCGGGGCACGGAAAATAATAAATGCGAGGTTATATTAAATTGGGTTAAATCATTTTTATAAATTAGTTTTATAATTAAATTAACCAAGTCATTGTATTTATTTAATTTAATTTGTATATTAAATTAATGATGGTTAATCATTCTATTGATTAAACATGTGTGACTACTTAAATGGTTTATCTTTCATAGAAACGAATTTAGAAACCTTTCTAATTTAAAAACTTTCTATTATATCAGATTATTATTTATAGTAATAATAATTATATCGGAATTACAGTATTAGGAAATTCAGGAAAATACAATTGTCAGTAATATTATAGAACCATCAGACTTATCAGTTTTTATACAAACAGTAATACAAGAATAAATAAATTAAACTAAGTACAATTAAAATTAGTAAAATAAACGGATATAAGTTAACTTATTCTGGTACTTTATTCATGTAGCTCGCGTGAAATCAGAGTAGACCTTTTGTCAGTTGATCTCCGTCGGTTACTGGACACGAGGTACGGATTTCCCGTCCATCAGTAAGTAGTCCCTTCTATGCATGATTAGGATTCCCCGTCTGCAGCCAAATGTTTTTCCCTAGTATATGTTTTAAGCTTATCAGTAATAATTTTTATAACTAAATAAATTGCCTGAGCTTTATATACAAGCATGATCAGTTTATGTACTAGTTACGAAGGTACTGTAACCATGACACTAGAGGCACCAATGTCATGAAACCTCTGTGAGGGAGTGATTTCTCAAAGCGTCCCATTTATTTCAGCTTGTCCATTTATCAGTATTATCAGCGGGGCGTAGCTATGCATCCTAGGCTATCAATTTACAGTTATCAGGTGAATGTGGTGTGTGCTCTACATCCTTCACATTGGAGTTGATCCCTCCACCCAGCACATTATTTAGAGGTCACCCCTATACAATATGACGTGGTCACCCCTCCATTTATTCATGTAACAGTTGTTACAGCACATGACCTATATAAGCTCTTGGCAATTAAAATACAGTAAATGCATGTTTTCAGATTTAACAGATAACAATTCAGTTTTATTATTTGCAAATCAGACTTCTCAGTTTATACACAGATTTCCATTGCAATTTACTTATCAGTCTTACAGATTTAGTATTTTATCATCTGCTTCTGTTGGGTCCACTAGATGTGGATCCTGCAGCCTGTCAGGAACGGTGAACGACTTCTGTAATCACAAGTCTATTCATAGAGAGACTCTATACAAATCACATAGTATAAGAGCGGAATACAAATACTATGAATAAGAAGAACAGAATAACTATAACGACTTGATCCTTTTCTAAGGATTTCTAATATTAATAATAACTAGAATTATGTTTGAAGAAGGTGTGTATAACCCTTCTGCCTAAGGTTCCTTTTATACTATAAGGAAACCCTAATACATCATTAACAAAAACGTGTAAAACTTATATGCATATCCTTTCCTAACATATCTCATGCATATCCTAACAGAATAATAACTAAATAATAAAGTTTGACTTTCTATAAGACCAGGAGCACGACTTGCTCCTACTACTACTATGACCAGGAGGAACTACATACCTCCTAGTCTACCTATTACAAAGAACTATTCCAATGGTCCTAACAATCCTCCCCTAAACTTGAATTTGACCTGTTGAGTTCAAGTTTCCTGGTAAATCGTGCAGCAAAGCTTGAGGATTGGAACAGCAAAAGAAACAGCAGCATCAGCAATATAAGGAACATAAGAACCGCTGCAACAATGAACACCAGAAGCTTCTTCAAAGCTTGAAACAAATCTGCATCGTGTTGAATCTTCTCAGCAACATGAGCAGGTTTGATGAGCCTTTACCAAGTAGCTGCTCGCTCTTGGGCTAGCCAGTCTTTCTGGTGGAATAAGCATCACCCTGGGAGACCAGAACCCAGCCCAACTCTCAGAACGTGAATCAGTGGTGAGTGGGGGTACTCTGATGATTTTAGGCAAACCATCACAGCCGTCAACGGATTTGATATGTCTTTACCAGAAGTCGTACCCTTCTGGACTCGCCAACTCTTAGCAATGAAGCATCGGTGAGTTGAAAACCCTATAGCTTTGAGCAAGTTATTATAGCTATCAACGGATTTGATAAAATCTTTACCAAGAGCCGTACCCCCTTGGATTAGCCACTTTTCAGTCTAGGACCATGGCAAGTGAAAACCATCCAGTTTTGGGTAACCTGGCAACCATCAACGGATTTGAGAATCACACCAGGAATCGTACCCTCAAGGTGAATCAACTCTTTCTTGTCTGTGAGACATGGTGAGTTGAGCACCATTTGTTGTGAGGACCAGGTCCAACACCAGATGAAACGCAACACCAACACAAGTGTGAAACCGTCAAAAGGAACCCAATGTTTTGAAAAAGTATAAGCAGATATTATATTATTCACAAGTGTAAAATCCATGATTTGTTTAAAGTATAAGCAGATATTATATAAAAAGTATTTTTTTTTTGTTTTTTTAACTATCTAGAATGTAAGTCACCAATCACTGTACATATTGGTGAAAAGAATGGCAGTATAAACAGATGAACATAAAACACAAAACATAAAAACTTACAAACATACCCATCACATACCAGACACAGCCACCTTCTCAGCTTGCAACCGGGCTTGTATCCCCTCCACCAGAGTAGTAGCCATAGAAGTCTCATTCCCGGAAGGGGCAGTGGAGATCTGCAAGTGACAAGCAAGCATGGCCTCTATAGAAGCAATAGTCAACGAATAGTCCAAATCCGTAAGCATGAACACCATTGCACCAGACTCCAACTCCAAGACATGTACTCCACAGCCAGCATACAGCTTCCATCTCTTGATTACCCAACGTGGCTGGTCCTTCCAGACACCAGAATGTGGAGCATGTGGAGGGGAATCAAGCATCATCTTCAAATCAGCCACATTGTCAGACCAGGCCAGGAGGGCACTTCACTAGGATGAGTAGGCATACCAGCATCCACAAACCCATACAATGACATAAGATCCCTACGATCTACCCAAGTCAAAATACCTTGCAAACCTGAAGCATAACGAACATAACCATCACTGATGGAAATCCTATGGGTGAAAGTACCAGGAATGGTGGTGGATGGCTTAACCGTCCAAGCAGTAATAAACCCCGTACCCATTGGCAATTCTGAGTCACTGTCGGAAGCTGCATCAATAAGGTTCTCTGGAGCACGCTTCTCATAAGGAACAGACTTTCCACGTCTAGCCATCTGCTTGCAGATGGAACGACGAGGAGTTGGAACACCAAACGAGGGTTCAACCTTTACCTTCGCAGCAGGAATAGGATCAGCAGAAGTAGAATCAACACCTTGTCCAACCAAAGGATCAATGGTAGCTGCACCAGGAGAAGGAGTAGGTTGAGAAGCAGTCACGGGTGGTGAGGGTTGTGCCATAGCAGAAGTAGCAGTGGTGGTGGTAGTGGTAGCATAGGTAGTGGTGGTAGGACCCGAAGATGAAACAGGATGAGCAACCGATGGTGTAGGTGTGGTACCAGCAGTAGAAACATCAAAAACAAATGGGATACCAGTAGAACCAAGAGGAACATCAGATGAAGAACCAGGAGCAACAGCAGGTTGAGAAGTAGGAACCACTCGTGGAGGAGGACGATAGATGAAACGCTCCAGAACCGGTGTGTTCTGACGCTTGATCATTCTTTCGTATAGATCCTTAAGCTCGTCAAAAGACAATGCCCTAACTCGTTCCCATGTCCATCCAACAGTAAAGTGAGCACCCGACTGATATTTGACATACCTCTGCATTAACTTTCTCTCATCGGTTCTTGTTAAAGGCCTGTTCCGACGCTTCTCACGCAGTTGAGCAGCAAGCGACAATTGTTGCTTACGCATTAACGCCATAGCTCGCGGAATACAATTCTGCTCATTCACATCAGCACCCAAGAGATCAGTAAACTGCGAATAATCAGATGTAAGAATAGTGAGCACCCGCATCCAATTGTTATCATCCCAATGCATAGCATCATGCTGCAACTGTTCACGTCTTTGCTTCTGAAGAGCTTCTTCCTCGGCCCTAGCAGCTTGGTCAATCTTCGCTTGCAGTCTTTGTGCAGCCTCCTCACCCAACCTGTCCTCCTCAAGTTGTCTGTGAGTACGCTTGCGAGGGGGTGAGGGAGCATCAGTCATAGGGGCTTTCCCCTTAGGATCATGAGACGGTCCAGCAGTTGGACCAGCAGTAGTACCAGCAATATCTTCCTGTGGTCTAGGAGTAGCAGTAGTAGAAGGGATACTTGATATATGACTTTGAAGAATATTGATAATATTATTAATCAATGAAGTGGGTTGAAGATTTCTAGAGAGAGAAAGTTAGTGAGAGAAAGTGAGAGAGAATATGTGTTTTCATTCAAATGGGAAAATGAAACAATCAACAACCAACCCTTTTCCATGGTGGAAAGGGGTATTTATATCAAAGCCACTAATGGGCTTGGGCCGACCCATGACAAGCCCATGGGCCGGTTTCTTACTTAACTAAATAAGCAAACATTAACTACGAGCTATACAACATTAATAATATTGTGGAGTGACCGATACTTCTAATATACGTTAAAAACGTATTTCTAACAATCTCCCCCTAAGGGAGGTCACTCCACGTTACACAGTTCTAAACCTAGCATACTATACTAAGTCTTCGTTCTTCAGCTCGTAGTCTTTTCTTCTTTTCTTTTTGTTGTGAATATGTTGATTTGATCTTTTAGGCTTTGGCTTGAGAGCATTGTTCTTTTGACCAATCACGTGTGATCTTTTGCCTTCTTGTGAATCTTGCCTCCTCGTGACTCCATGTTCCAAACACTTATGTCTTTTGTTGAATTCTCGAAAGCTTCAAAGTTTGGTACAGCGGAAGACTTCATTTTGTACTTTCTTGAATTTTGCTGAACTTTGATGCAGAAAAACATAAGCATGTGGGAACGACTTCAGCTGGTACACCGCAACGCCACCGTCTTCGCAGCAACATGATAAGACACGAATGAAATGGCTTAGGACATTTCATTCTAAATCGGTAGCGTTTTACCTCCGGTCGGTGAAGACCGTTGGACGATATTAGATATCGTACCTGTGACGGATAGTTTCAATTACGTAACTTCCTGACAGGATTTCGCGGGTAAACCCGTTCTCTTTATTCGACGATCACTAAGCTTGACCGCGAACATAAAGAGTGAATCACTTGGATAAATTATCCTTGTGATTGAAGCCGTCAAATCATGAAACCTGGAACAAGTGAATTTCAATTAAGATTTTCACAACACGAGCTTAATTCATAAAGAATCTTGCACGTCACCTACCAAGTGCTGTTTGATGTTAACACTAGAAGGATTTCCACTCGTCACTGTGAACACTAAAGAGTGTCACTCTGAGTGTTCTGGCAAGATCATATGATAATGCGTAGAGGCCTGGAACGAGTTTAAGTTCAATTAAGAATTAAACTACTGTTTCTTTCCAGTTTTTCACAAGATTGGTTCTTAAAGAACCGCACGTGTAACCTACCATGAGCTTGTCTGATGTTGGCTCAAGCAGGATTTCCATCTTCATTGTAATACTTGCGTATTACTCGGATGTTCTGGCAATATTACAAGAATACTGCGTAGGACTCATAAACATCTCTTACTTTTCACAGTGTGTGAGAAAGCAAGGAATAAATGGAAAGTGTCCTAATGAGACTTTTGATGATCTCGTGGCTCTAGACTCGATAGTGCGTTTTGATTTAGTAAGCGATAGCTGGAGAGGAGTGCCACCTTTTCAATATCAGTCTATTCAGAGTGAATAAACCAATAGATAACGTGTTGATCTCCGTGTGATTGAAACAAATACCTTTTGAGAGATATTTGAGTTAGCTGGGAAGGGTTGTGCATTGCATCACTGGGTCCATGATGTCTTTCTTCAATATCGAGAATCATTAACAAATGATCTCAATAGCATATGTATTGACCCGGTTTCTGCCTAAAGTTGTAAGGAGGGCTTCTTTCTTTACACCCTTTATCTTTACATTTCTTTTTCATTCTTCAACCCCTTCAGTACTTACCAATACATCATTACTAGCACCTTGTTGTGATTGTTCTAGTGCTAGCATCAGTAATTAGTCGGTACTCTGCTACGTTCACAATCTTTCTCCATCTTTCCTAGGACTTCTAATTCTATCTAGGGAATTGTCCTTGGGAAGATTCCATCGGCTCTGATGAATCATTGGACTAAAACCTATTCCTACCACCCTTTTGTCACCACATCCGTCGTGAATAAAGCGTGTTTTGGGAAAGTATAGTCACCATGAAAAATCCTTGAAAATCACTTAAGGTACTTGTGATATTGAAATCAAGAGTTTTGTACCTTAGGTGTTTTGTTCATCAAAAACGCTCCCCCTTAACACGTGCTTTACACATATTAAGTTGGATTATCGTAAAGTCTTTTTCATCTTTTAGCCAAGTATCATTTAAGTCTCCTTAATCCCATTTTCTCCCCTTATCCAAAATGTTAACCATTAATATTTGGGATATTGAATGGATTAACCGGTCTTTGGGTAAAAATGAAATCAATGTTTGGCCATAGAACATATTAATGCTCCCCTTAAATTAATAAGGGTTAATGGTAGTGCTTTAGTATGATATATTTTGAAAGATTTAGAATCTCGTGAGAAATTCTTGAAAAATTATCATACCTTAACACTACATCAAGCCATAAAAGCACAATATTCACAAAATTTACATATTCACAATTAAAACCAATATAGAGTGGACCTGAGATGTACGACCCATTAGATGGATCGTTGCAGTAACTTGTGGTGCACTCCATATGTTCTACCACCAACGAACCTTTCTAAGCTCCTCATCAATCTACGTTCCCGGAGCTTTTCATCAATCTTCTTGATCACATATGTGGCCATTTTCTGATAACCCGGATGCCAATCGTCAATCATTTCTGGTAATGACCCACCAGAATTAAGATGCTCCAATTTTCCTCTGACGTATATGAGAGTCCCATCACTGTATTTATAAAGCTCCCCTACCCTCATAAACTTCATAATCCCGCGACTGTTCAAGTAGAAAATCCCGTAACTCGGAACGGTAATGCCGGTATAGGGACATCTGTTGACGTGTTGAGGTAGAACTTGATTCATTGGACGGGTCAGGTTAAGCTTCCTTTGGTAGCTTTCAACTCCCAATTGAAGATCTTCAACTCGTTTCTTGATAACAACGCTTCGTGTGAACATACGAAGTGCTGTATTCAAGGCAATGATTTCTTCACGAGTAAGATGGGTGAGTTGATCACGGGTCATCATAAGCAACATGTCTTCGATATCTTCAAGGCGAATGATAGAAAAATCTCCCTGTTGTATTGTGTATTCTCTGTCATCCTCCCTTTTTAGACGAATCTCCGTCACATGATGATAGCCATTCTTGGCTTCAGTTTTCAGTCCCAAAATACTGGAGATGCGAATATCGGATCTAACGATACTTCCTGAATTGGCTAAGCAGCAACCTCTGTACGCCCTTCGGACTCGCTCGTCCCAATGTGATGCACCTATAACAGCATACATATCATAATTACGATTTACCTTTGGGACACAGAGTCGGTTTACCTTTTCCTCGATCCAGGGTATTGTCCCCCAATTAGCAGCTTTCAGCAAGGTTAGGGAGGTTGCGTACTTGGATGATCCCTTGAGGAGATAATCAAGATCATAGGTGAAAAAAGAAGTCAAGAGCAATTTGATTATCTTGAGAAGGATCAAGTGGAGGTGGAGCTCTTTCTGACTCATGAAGGCCTGGCCTTTGAACGGTATTAAGAGCTTTCAGGACCTCGTCAGCATAATACTCGTACTCCATGCGGCTTAACCTGGTTTTGGCGCGAATTCTCTTATCCTTTAGCGCTCTCTTCACCTAAGACGGAGTGACCAAAGATTTAAACTCATGAGCCAAAAATGCACACAAGTGTATCGGACTACGGATATGGAGATATAGAACATCTCTGTCAGCGTCTGTGATTGGATCATATTTAGCAGCTGCCGTGATCCAAGCTTGTGGCGGTGCAGTTTCATCAATCTCCAATGTGTTCGCCCAGTCCCGTGTGCTTGACTCGGGAACAATAGATTGTGGTTCTTGTTGGAGAGGAGTAGAGACATGAACACTTTCTGGTTCTGATTCAGGCATCTCGGTGGTATCATGAACAGGCGAGTGTTGTGCAGATTCAGGTTCAGTTACTGATTCTGCAATCACAGGAGCAACAAAAGAGCTAACAGGATTAGTGGTAACAGGTATAGAAACAGAAACAGATGTACCGGGAATCGATGACGTAGTAGCAGCATTCACATCATGGCGCCACTTGGTTCGTCTTGATTCCGTAGAGGTGGACTTTTCCTTTTGCGCAGCATCTTTCTGAGACTTGGTACCAGACTTAGATGGTTTCTTTGTGCAGGAAACCTTATCCCCCGTTTCAGGCTGATCATGTTTACCACCATCATCCTCATCGTCATCCCCGTTGCTTCCCTTATCACTCTCCTCATTCAGATCACCACCATCACCACCATCATCATCATCACCATCTTCATTATCATCACCATCATCGTCACCATCATCATCATCTTCTTCTTCTTCTTCTTCTTCTTCACCGTTACCCTCCTCTTGTTCACTATCTTCCTGTTCCTCCTCAGGCAGAATGTGATAAGGTACCACACTTCCAAACATCTTAAACAACCGATCATCCTCCAAGATAGCTTCATTGAGTGCTTTGTAGAGTGTCCGCTGAGCTTTAGACTTATCAAAAGATCCAACTTCCCTCATGCGAGCTTTGAGGATCTTCTTTAATTCAAAATCCGTTAAGTCATATGCAATTTTGTATGCGGATTCGGAAGGGTTGGACGACTTGATCATCAAGTTATCAGCCGCAAGTTTCCTCATTTCTTCATGCAGCTTTGGCATAAGGGACTCAACAGATTCTTTCACCCTCTCTGAAATAGAAGCTTCAAGTGTTTCTTTCTGCTCCTTATGTTTATCTTTAATAGCTCGAAGTCTCGTAAGTCGTGCTTCATACTTATCAGCTACAGCCTGTTTGATTTGAGCAACTTCTTCTGCATGAGCTTTACGTGTCAACTCCATCTCTGCAGTGAACTTAGCTCGCATCTCTTCTTGGGCTTTCTTGGATGCCTCTTCACTTTGCACTCGTCGAAGTAGCTCTTCTCGAAGTTTATCCATCTCTTTTCTTTGACTGTCCGTGTGTTTATCCAACATCTCTGCCATTACGAATGCAGCCATTGAAGATGGTACAGAGCTACTCTGGGTTGGTTGAAGAGGCTCGGTTGTGATTACAGTACTGAGGATGGAAGTTGTTGGAGGTGGAAGGAATGGTGTTGGCACCGGTCGGATTGGTAAAGGCTGGATTGGTGGAGGTTGAGTTACGAGAGGCTGTGTAGTCACAATGATTGTTGTAGCACCGGACTCCTTCCTAACACTTGCTGTATCAGCAATGGATGTCTCCTTCGATGCTGATTAACGTTCGGGTGATCTAAACTCATCAATATCATGTGGCTCCTCGTAGTCTTCTTCAACATCCATCTGTGCACCCGAACCACTACCGCCCGTGTCTCTCCTACTCTTTTCAATAGCCATCTTCATTAACTTTTTCTCAGTCTTTTCAAGAGTAGGATCGTCATCAACATCTTCTTCGTCGTGGAGAACAAGCTCGTCAGCCGTGCTCTTACCCTTCTTAGCCTCAGTCTTTTTCTTCTTGGTTTTGGGTTCAGATAAAGCAACTGTTTGCTTGCGTTTACCTTTACTCTTGACCGCAGTAGACGAGTCTTCTCCTGTCTGAAGGCTTGCTTTTTGCTTCTTGATTTCTATTAGAAGTAGCTTGTAATCAGCAGAAGCTTTAATTTTATCTGTCAGAAGATAATCGGGAATAGGACCAGGATTAACAGCACTAGAGGGTCCTTCATGCCTTAGGTCCATAGTGTCATCAGCCTCTTCAGTGTGGTGTCGACTTGCTGCACGCTTATCAATAGAGACATCATTCTTCATAAAATAATGAATTATAAGCTTGATAAACCGAGGGTAAGGAAAGAAATTAGCCTTCAGCTTCTTGTTTTGGAAGATTTGAAAGTTAAATTCTTCCCACAACAAGGATGCATAATCTGTATTTAAGCCTTTGTACATTCCTTAGAAGATGTTCAAAATTAGACCACGCACAACATCATGCCCACTTGTTTTAGGTGTAAGACATCTACTGAGAATACCAAAGATAGCTCTCCAAGGTTGACCCACTTTGGAGGTGGTAAAATCTGACACAACTCGTAGGTCAGGACATCCAAGAGCACGGAACATCTCCATGAGTTCGTCTTTGTTAGGGTTCTTTGAAAATGACAAACCCTTGGGTGTATCCCGAATTCCAAATATCTTGCGGAAGTCTGAAGCGGTGAGTGTCTGTTACTTGTTGTCGAGGGAGAAGGTGATCTTGTTTGAAGTACTTTCCTTGGTAGCCCAGAATTCATACATGTAATCAAATGGCACCGAAGCAGTACTCATTAAAGCATTCTTGAAGTGAGATTGATCAAGGATTGCTGAGGCGACTTTGAATCCATGGTGAGTAGATTTAGAAACTTCCTTCAGCAAGGATTGCTGAGGCGACTTTGAATCTATGGTGAGTAGATTTAGAAACTTCCATTAGCCGGTAATTGTTTAGTATGAACTTGAGGGCTTTTGCCTCGGCAACTGCGGCTGCTCTAGCATCTTGGAGTTCTTGCACTGTTGGATTTGTCATGGTGTCTGCTTAAGATAAGACATAAAAGGTTGATACACAGAAATATATATACCATTATGTTGTTACTTCTAAGCATGACACATTTCATCAAGTAATTATAACAAGCAAACAACTATCAATCCAACAATCCTTCATTCGGAACCCCTTCATTCGGAACTCCTTCATTCGTAACTCCTTCATTCGGAACCCCTTCATTCGGAACCCCTTCATTCGAAACTCCTTCATTCGGAACTCCTTCATTCGGAACTCCTTCATTCGGAACTCCTTCATTCTGAACTCCTTCATTCAGAACTCCTTCATTCGGAAGTCCTTCATTCGGAACTCCTTCATTCGGAACTTCTTCATTCGGAATTTCTTCATTCGGAAGTTCTTCATTCGGAAGTTCTTCATTCGGAAGTTCTTCCTTCGGAAGTTCTTCGTTCGGAAGTTCTTCGTTCGGAAGTTCTTCATTCGGAAGTTCATTCGGAAGTCCTTCATTCGGAAGTCCTTCTTTCGGAAGTCCTTCATTCGGAAGTCCTTCATTCGGAAGTCCTTCATTCGGAAGTCCTTCATTCGGAAGTCCTTCATTCGGAAGTCCTTCATTCGGAAGTCCTTCATTCGGAAGTCCTTCATTCGGAAGTCCTTCATTCGGAAGTTTTTCGTTCGGAACTCCTTCGTTCGGAAGTTGGTCATTCAGAAGTCGTTCATTCGGAAGTCTTAAACGCTCCCTATGAAGGATTATTCTAAACGCGTGTATGAGTTTTAAGGCAATCTAAGGCAACAATACATGTTCTAATGCTAATCCGATCAAAACCCAGCTAAATCCCCTAATCAATTAATCCTAAATTAAGTCAAACGCCCTAATCATGATTAAACTAGAAACAGATTAACCCTAATTCTCGATTAACTTGATTGGATTAAAGGAATACATTAGATGATGTTTGTACCTTGCGAGATGAATGAAACGGATTAGTCGAATGATGTGAAAGCTTGTGTAAGTGTGTTAATGGCGGAGAGAAGAAAACCATAAAGAAGAAAATAGAAAAGAGAAAAAGAAGACGGGGGATAGGTTTGACTAGGTCAAATTTTTCACAAGATTCAAAAGTGTCACATTTAGCCCTTCCAGTTTTATTCCCTTAACTATTCGTTTTTCTTTACTTTTCCTTTTCTTTTCTAGTTAATAACAACTTTAGGCCTATCTCATTGAATTATCAATTCTAGCCCTCACACCACTTAAACAAAATATACGAGGCCTAAAACTCACGACAAATCACGAACGAATACAAGACGAATACTAAAGCAATTCCAGTCATTAACCATTTAGCCAATTAATATTCCTCAACAACTCTTGAAGATAGTTTTGATGACGAAGATGATTTAATATTTTCTCCCCCTTAAACAATGACCCGTTTTCTATTTAAAGAGTTGTAGTCATTGTTTAAAGAGTCAAATATTGATGAAAACATTTCCAATTAATGTCTTGAAAAGATTGATTCGTGGTGGCAATAAGATTTCTCTTATTTAGACAAATTAATGCACTGAAACGTACACTAACTCGTGTTAGACCAAGTTGTAAAGTAAACTTGATCCCTTTGCATGATTTGGCTTGTAAATCATGCCCGAGAAAATTAATTCCCGTTGTGAGCCAACGTTTTCCAGGGAAATACGTGACTTTAATGCGAAAAGCGGGTTGCAGTCTGAAATAACTACAAGCTATAATGGGCATGTTTTAAAAATGTACAACTTTTATACGGACTCTATTTATGGCGCCGTGTCAATATTGATCGACATTTCTAAAGCCGTAAATATTACCGTACTAAAAGAAATGCCCGATTTAAAAAACGAAAAATATTTTTGGATTTTCTTGATTTTATATTTTTGTATTTTTCTTTTTGTGGTTTATATATGTACGAGAATATACATGATCACGAACAAAGGATACGCATAAATAGTTTACCACCACTATTCTGCTTATTCTTCTGCCAACTCTTTGAGAGTCGCTGGAGAGAATGATTTCATGCCAAGCTTGTCGATCAAAAACTCGATTCGTCCACGATCTAAGGCTTTGGTGAACATATCTGCCAGCTGATACTCAGTAGTGACAAAATACAGCTCGATCACTCCGTTCTCCACCTGCTCTTTAATGAAATGGTAGCGAATGTCGATGTGCTTTGCCCGGGAGTGTTGAACGTAGTTGCAGCAAAGGGCAATGCGCTCTTGGTGTCACAATACATCGAGATTTTGTTGAATCCCAAACCGTAGTCAGTTAGTTGTGATCTCATCCAAAGGACTTGAGCACAACAACCGGACATGGCGATGTATTCAGCCTCCGTGCTAGAAATTGCAGCGCTTTTCTGCCTTTTTAAAGACCAACTAATCAATCTGTCTCCAAGGAGTTGCACAGACCCAGAAGTGCTACGCCTCGTGTCTTGACACCCAGCATGATCGGCATCTGCGTATGATATTAAAGCAATAGAGGAATCTTTCGAATACCATAGACCACGATGAAGTGTTCCTTTCAGATACCGAAAGATCCTTTTAACAACATGTAGGTGCTTTTCGGTAGGCCGAGCCTGATACCGGGCACACATGCATACAGCAAATTGCAAATCAGGCCTGCTAGCAGTCAGATAGAGAAGGGTGCCGATCATCCCACGGTAGAGTTTTGGATCGACAATAGTCCCATTCCTATCTTCATCTAACTTGGATTTCTCCACCATTGGAGTGTCCACGGGGTTACAATTTTCAAAGTTATATTTCTTTAAAGATTCTAGAGCATATTTGGATTGATTAATAAAGATGCCTCTGGGATTCTAAGAAATTTGGAATCCTAAGAAAAATGAAATTTTTCCCATCATTGACATCTGAAAGCGTGTGGACATTATCTTCTCAAAGCGTTTTGACAATTCTTTGTTAGAGGCAGCAAATATTATATCATCAACATAAGTTTGTACCAGTAACATGTCGTTGTCCTCCTTGGGAGGAATAGAGTGGGGTCCACCTTGCCTGTGGAGAAGCATCCGAAATGAGATATGTTGAAAGGAGATCATACCACGCGCGTGGAGCTTGTTTAAACCCATAGAGAGCCTTTTTAAGCTTGTACACATGATTAGGAAACTCCGTGCTAACGAACCCATCCGGCTGACTAACATAGACTTCTTCCCTTAGTTCACCATTCAAAAATGTCGTCTTCACATCCATTTGATAGACGATCATGTTCATATGAGCAACATACGCAAGGAATAGTCTAATAGCCTCCAATCTTGCAACAGGAGCAAAAGATTCTTCAAAGTTGATACCCAAGGCTTGTTGTATCCTCTAGCAACCAATCTAGCCTTATTCTTCAAGACTCCACCCATCCCATCGAGTTTAACCTTATAAACCCACAACAAAGTAAGGATGTTAACCTTGTCAGGGAGAGGAACTAATTCCCATACTTCAAGTCTTTGAAATTCATTTAGTTCCTCTTGCATGGCTTCAATCCAAGATGATTGAGTCATAGCATGTTGCCAGTTTTTAGGTTCAACTTCGGAGAGAAATGCATCAAAATAGCAATAGAGTGCACTCTCTTGTAATTGATGGCGTGTAGAGACTGGTCGATCGAGACCTCCAATAACATTCCTAATTGGGTGATCTTTTGTCCATTTGGTGCTGTGATTTTCAATCCGTGGTGGTCTGGAGTGAACAATTGTAGGAGCTTATTCTGAGGTAGACGCTGCTGAAGGGTTTTTAGGTATCGGTATACCAAAGAAAGGAAGTTCTTGTTGGTGAGCATATACCAAATCGTGATCAATAGAATCCTCTTCAACATCATTAGGCATAAGTAAGGGTGACGATTCAGGTGTAGTTTGAGAATTACTTGGTAGAGGTGCATCCGGTTCAATGTTAATTGAAGATGCATTGGATAAAGCTTCATTAGCTTGAGCAACAACTTCAGGGATTGGAGATATCATTACAGGTACTGGAACTTCATCACTTGGGGGATCAAAGAATTCATCAAACAATGGTTGAAATAGTTTATCCCACTCGGGCCTTGTAGGTGGTATAAATGATGTAGAAGTAGGATTATTGGGAACTAATCTGGAACTAATAGCACCGGTTCCCATTTCGTGAAGCGCGGGTTCAGAGCTACGTTGCTCAGAAGCCATCGCTGTCAGCTCATCAAAATCTGCGTCCATAGTTTCTACTATCTTACCAAGACGACGGTTGTAAATTCGGTATGCTTTCTTGGAGGGTGAGTAACCAATGAAAATACCTATATCGGCTTTCGGTTGAAGTTTTCCCAAGTTCTCACTATTAATGTTTGGATAACAAAGAGCACCAAACACATGAAAAAATGAAACATAGGATTTATGATCATGTAGAAGCTCGTAAGGTGTTTTTCCATGGCGTTTCTGAATGATAGAGCGGTTTTGGGTGAAACATGCAGTAGATATAGCTTCTGCCCACAAGAATAATGGAGCGTTCGCATAAATCAGCATAGTCCTAGCAGCTTCCATAAGCGTACGATTCCGTCTTTCAACGACACCGTTTTGTTGTGGAGTACGTGCAGCGGATGTTTCATGTGAAATACCTACTTCTTCATAGTAATCACGAAGAGTCTGGTTGACGAACTCTGTTCCATTATCTGTACGAATACGGCGGACAGTAGTATTTAAACGTACCTGAATGAATTTCAGAAAAGTGATGATAGCCTTCGGTGCTTCATCCTTTGTACGTAGAAATCTAACCCATGTAAACCTGGAGAAATCATCCACAATAACAAGGATGAATTTCTTACCGCTCACACTTTCGGTTCGCATTGGCCCACAAAGATCCATATGCAAAAGATGAAGTTTTTCTTGATTGGTGTCTTCAGCTTTGGACTTGTATGATTTTTTGGTGCTTTTCCCCCTTGAACACGCGGAACATAAATGGTCCTTGTGAAATTTGAGCTTTGGAAGACCACGAACTAATTCGTTTTTAGCCAAATGATTAATAGCATCAAAGTTGAGATGAGATAATCTGCGATGCCATAACCATGACTTGTTCTTGGATGCTTTGGAGAGAAGACATACTGGAGAGGCGGCCATCATGTCTTGTAGAGACAAAGTATAAAGATTTGCACCACGAGATCCCTTCAACAAGTCTTTTCCTTCCAAGTTGCGGATGAAACAAGTATGTTGTCGAAAAGCAACCTCTAGGTTGGAATCACAAAACTGTCCTACTGAAAATAAATTATGACCAAGACCTTCTACATAGTATACCCTTGAAATCGTAACATTTCCAATCTGATATTCACCATACCCCATTATCTTTGCAATATGATCATTACCGAATTTAACCGTTCCAAGAAACTTGCTGACGAAATTTCGGAGCATCGAGCGATCTCCGGTCATATGCTTTGAGCAACCGGAGTCCAAATACCAGAGGATGATTTGGACCACCTGAAAATATCACCAGACGAGGACAATGTATAGGTTTCGGAATCTGAATGTTCCTTGTTATTAGCAGGTACAGATTTAATGATCTTAGATTTGCTAACTTTAGGTTTCTTAGATTTCCTAGCCTTCTTCCTAGTTGGTGGTGTAGATTCAAGTTGGCTTAAATCCTGAGGTATTTCTTCACTGATAGGCACGATAGTGGGGGTTGACCTAATTAAAGGGCGCGGTTTCCATACTTTAGTGCTAGTGTTCCTAACTAAAGGACGCTGAGACCTAACCTCAATGGATGCATTCCTAGTTAAAGGGCACATTTTCCATCTAATGTAAAGGTCCTACCAGTGGGACACCATTGCCATCCATCTTGGGTACGAGTTCTCCCAGTTGGCTTCCATTCAAGATCATTCCTAATGGCATTCATTTCATTCACATGATCAATAAGACACAAATCATGACGTTGGGAAAACATGCATTCATTACAATTCCAACATTTCAAATTAGAATTCACAAATGGTTTAGGCTTCTGCACAGGCGCAAAGCTTTTAGTCTTAGCAACATGATTCTTTTTATTTAAATCTGACATAACATTCCTAGGTAGAGCTTCTACTTTCTTCTTGATGGTACTACTAGTGGAGGGCTTGATCTTATCTTTCTTGAGTGGCGATCCTTTAGCCTTAGTAGACTCTTTTAATCCTGTAGAAGGCAAAGTGGGAACATTAGCAACAGATTTTAAAGGTGCCTTAATTGATGGTGCCAATGACGGTTTTGCTCCTGGGGTCTTATTGAATGGAGTTACAGCAATGGGTCGATTAGTGAGTAGTGCAGAACCCGGTTTTCCTATGTATTGGAAATATGCTAAGCAATATTGAACTCGCTGAATATATGCATGAGCTGAATAATAGTAACTGCTTGAGGGATCTAACGCATACAAGTCATCCAATATATCCCTAACAAGTTTTAAATGCTTAATTGCATTCCTCATATAATCATCGTAGGTAACCGGATTTTTCTTATGGAGCGGGTTCTTATAGAGCACTATTGAATTGGTTGTTGGAGCACTAGAGGACGGTGCAGAGTTGGTAGCTGAGTTATTAACAACTTCTTGTCGGGTGAGAAGAAGTGTCTCCTTTAATTCGGCCAAGACCATGTTTTTGTCAATGAGCTGGATGTTTAAGTCAGAAATTTCCTCACACTTTTGGTTCAATTGTTTAACATAAGATTGTTGCTGTGCTGCATTAAAAGCTAAGCGTTCTTCTATTGAACCATAAAGAGTGGATAGTCCCTGTCTTGCCCGATCCATCTCCCCTAGAACAGACGAAAGTCTAATTTCAAAGCACTGGTTTTTAGACTCTGCAGCCTCTAGTTCTAATTTTAGTGTTTCGTTCAATGATACATCTCTCTTTAATCTCATAATCTCTTCCTCTAATGCCTTAACTATCTCAATCATCTTGTCACTCGTCTCAACACTGTTTTCACAACCATTTGTTATCAAAAGATCCTCATTTTGAGTTTGCTGTTTTAATTCTAAAGATATACAATGTTGTTCAAGTTGATTAAAGCGTTTTGTAAGTAAATTGTATGAATCTTGAAGCTTTAAAAATTCAGCGTTAGACTCATGACAAGAATGATTATCTACCTCATTTATAGTATCAACAACATTTACAGGGAGATCACACACATCATCACATATATTCACATCATCACATTTAATCATGGCGGATGTAAGCTCATTCGAATAATTAACATTCACAGTAGTAAGCACATCACACGAAATTACTTGGGACAAGAATCGGTCATATTCGGATAAAGTCTTTTCCTTTTCAATTAATTGTAGTTCGTAAGCGGTGTCCATTTCATAAAACACTTTTTGAACTTCTTTACTTTCAAACTCGAGATTTTCCGAAGGAGATGCAAAACTTCCTTTTAGATTTTCGACAAACGGATTGATCTCATTCCAAAACACCTCGTTCATGTGTTCGAAAGCCCATTCTCCGGCGTTTAGGCCATTTGAAGTCGTACATTCCCGGATGACCTTGTCAAAACTAGCAAAGTATTGATCTATCTCTTACAAGTTATCCATACAGTGCTAACAGGTGGAAGATCCTTTGGAATTTCCTTAGGTCCTTCCATTTTGACAAGTGTAGGAAGTGTACTAGGGTTTTCTTCATTTAACATGTAGGTTGGTGTTGTGATGAGATCTTTATCCATATGGAAGCGAATTCTAAAGTCCGTTTTTGCAAGCTCCTGATTCATTTTAAAATAATCACACTGGGGATATTTTGCAAAGTTGTATGACCGATTCTCATCAACTAGATCCTTATTTGTGCGATCATCGAAAATAACAATCGGATCTAAGACCAATCCTAATTGGGTTGCATTATAAAGTCTTGGACTATGGATAAAAGCTTGTCTTGCATACCGTGGGTTAGGGGGAAGGCCTTTTTGACGCGATAGGTTAAACTCTCTAAACGATGCGTCAAATAAGTGCACTAATTGAGAGGCAGCGTATTGTCTTAAAAGCAAATAATCTAAACTTCTAATCTTATTAGCCGCATTAATTTCCATTTCATTCTTTTTAGACTTGAGTAATTCAAAATCCGTTTGAAGTTTGTGAAAATTAGTGACCACTAACTCTTTTTCTTTAAGTTCGTTAGAAAGATCTTCTCTTAAGGTTTCAATTTCTTGCAAATGACCCATTTGTTTGTTTCGAAAATGATCATATTTGGGATTTGTTAGAACATTGGATGAAGGAACTAATTCCAAGGTTTGAACTTTTTCGTTGCACAAGGCAAGCTCAGCAGACAAATTCTTATTCTTAGCTAGGGTTTCTAATAGTGCAGTATTCATTTGACTAAGTAAGTTTGCAGGAACCATGACCAAATCTTGTTGAGCAGGAATATGCGTATGCGAAATGGCTCCTGGTTGTGATTCACTCAAAGTCTGGGGACTCACATTGATATTACTATCATTGATTGTCTCCTCATTTGAAAGACTCACCACCGAAGACTCATTCGGATCAGCACCCTCTTGCCCAACTTGATGTGGTTGAATACTAGTATCAGTGGTATTATCAGTGATATTAGTAAGTACCTCAGATATTTTTTCTGGCCCAAAGCTAGAGATAGTTGCCATAAGAGCTGCCTGAGCAGATTGAAGTTCATCACAGTCTGAATCGTAAGCATCCAGATCATCTGCTTGGTATGTTGCATTCTGTGTAGTGACAACTTCTTGTTCCTCAATCCCTGGATCAGCAAGAAATGCAAGCTCTTCTTCATCAAGTTCCTGTCTTGTGCCTGAGCGTTCACCAAATAAATCTTCTCTGCAAACCATTGACCATCCTTTCTCCTCTTGGGTTTTTTTGCAATCCTTAGACATGTGACCTTCTTCCTTACAGTTGTAGCATGTAATCATTCTCAACTTACCTGTGGAATTAGCCCGTGGAGGAGTATTGACCATTGGAGCAGGATTGACCATGCGTGCATTGTTGGTTGATGTAGTGGGTCTCCCCTGATAAGGTTGAATAGGTTGAACCATTACCCTGCCATTCTCAATGGTAGCTTTTTGTCGAGAATTTGATGAATTCCTCAGCTGATTGTTAGTAGGAGCTGGTCCTCTAAATCCTCGTTTGCTCAATGTCCTTGTGAGATAAGCAGACATAGTAGCTAACACTTCAACTGGGTCAGTTCCTTGTTTGAACTCAGGAATGGGAACTTCATCATTATCACAATACAATGATTTGTCTTGTTGAGCTGCATAAGCACTAGAAGGAATACTCATGTGGTCAGAATAGCTTGATGGATAAGCTGCATTTTCTTGATTAGAAGAGTATGATGACTGAGCATAAGGTGCAATGCTTGCTAGTGAATATGGGTGAGGTTGTGAGGCATATTGTGATGCTTGTGGTTCTCTCTGAGACGAAGGTGCATTAAATCGATATTGTTGCTGATGTGAGGTGGGTGGTTGAGGTAGAATCGAATATTGGGGGAAGCTTGGAGTCATGTACGGTGATGGATGATAGGCTTGGTGTCTCATGATATAAGGAGTGTTGTTTTATGACAAGCTTGGTTGATTTGCCATCAAAGCTAAAGAATCAGGGTACATACCTCGAGGAGAACGGTGCATGATCACGTGCTTCTCATGCTGCTGGAGAAAAGCGTAGAGTTGATCCAAATTGCACTTATGTAAATCCCTAGTTAACTTAACATCAGTAATATACTCACCCCATTCAGCTTGAGGTAAAGTATTCAAAAACTTGGTGTTAACCTGGAATGGAGCAATCACGAGATTGTATACATTCAAATCATTCATGAGGGTAGTGAATCTGAAGTAGTAGTCGTGAAGCGTTTCCCCTGGACTGTACGTGAATCTATCAAACAGATCATACAACTGACATTCCCGTTCCTGTTTAGTAAGAGACGTACCTTGTAGCAAAACCTTTAGACGTTCCCATAAATCCTTTGCAACCGTATATTGACTTACCATTCGATAGATGTCATGTGGAAGAGCTTGGAGAATGGTTTGAAGAGCCTTTTCGTCTGCATTGGCAATAAGTTGTTGAGCTGGTGTAAGTTCTTCAAACTCCCGTGGTCGAGTCTCATTGTTAACAACGATGGTACCATAATCAAGTGGACCATTTAGAATTGACTTGACCATAAGCCTCCCATATGTCAGTTTTCCCTTAATGTATGACATCATACGGCCTTGCCATGCTTCAAAGACTTCTTTAATGAGCATTGGAGGGCGATTATCCTTTCCCGTAATGACGGAAATATCCGTAAGTGATGTCATTTGAGGCATTAATGAATTTGGATTCATTTTGATCACTTTAAAGAGACAAAGATTATCGGTTGATCGAGCAGTGAAGTAAAATTGTTAGTTGTGTTGAGTTTTTGTGTAAGAAACCAAGATTAAATCCTCTAAAAATCGTCCAAAAAAACAAGTAAAATATCCCTTGGTTCGGAACAATTGTTGATTCGGAAGAAACTGGTTCGGAAGAAACTGGTTCGGAACTTCCTTGATCCGGAACAGTGTTGATTCGGAAGAATTTGGTTCAGAACTTCTTTGATTCGGAACAGTTGTTGATTCAGAAGATTTGGTTCGGAAGAAACTGATTCGGAACTTTCTTTGATCCGGAACTTTTGGTTCGGAAGAAACTGATTCGGAACTTTCTTTGATCCGGAACTTTTGGTTCGGAAGAATCTGATTCGGAACTTTCTTTGATCCGGAACTTTTGGTTCGGAAGAAACTGATTCGGAACTTCTTTGATCCGGAACTTTTGGTTCGGAAGAAACTGATTCGGAACTTTCTTTGATCCGGAACTTTTGGTTCGGAAGAAACTGATTCAGAACTTCTTTGATCCGGAACTTTTGGTTCGGAAGAAACTGATTCGGAACTTACTGGAAAAACAGCTGGTTCGTGTGTTTAACAGTCGACTTAATATATTAAGAACAAACCCAGATTTTTACCAAATTACCCGAAAAGTTTTGTGATTTCTACTAAAAGAAGTAAAACCCAATACTTATCTACTAATCCCAACAACAAAATCACCAAAAACTTCAAGAATCAAGATAGATTTTCCTAAAGAACACTAATACAATCAAAAACTAAAGAACAACACAAATAATTACCTTAAATCACCCCATGGCTCTTGATACCAATTGAAGAATATTGATAATCTTATTAATCAATGAAGTGGGTTGAAGATTTATAGAGAGAGAAAGTTAGTGAGAGAAAGTGAGAGAGAATATGTGTTTTATTCAAATGGGAAAATGAAACAATCAACAACCAACCCCTTTCCATGGTGGAAAGGGGTATTTATATCCAAGCCACTAATGGGCTTGGGCCGACCCATGACAAGCCCATGTGCCGGTTTCTTACTTAACTAAATAAGCAAACATTAACTACGAGCTATACAACATTAGTAATATTATGGAGTGACCGATACTTCTAATATACGTTAAAAACGTATTTCTAACAGACTTATCAGCAAAAGCAGCCTTCGCCAGCTAATTTAAGCCATCCTCCACAAAATCCTCAACCTCCTCATCTGAATCAGACTGTACCACATGCTTCTTCCTTCTCCTTTGTTGTGTTTCCAAAGCTTTAATCCGGTCAGCCATTGGAAGAACAAACTCCCTGGTAAGCTTACGATGTTGACTCAAATCCGCCTCCAAAGAAAGAATCCTTTCATGGTACCTGTGCATGAGATCAAGCAAAGAAGTCAGTGTAGTAGGCTCCTCCGCTTTCCCACCAAGAGGACTTGGATCTAGGAAGGCTTCATTGGAACCAGAAGCAATAAAGGGGTCATCATCATGAGCACGAGAACCAGAGGGCTTATCAGAAGAATGAGGGACGGGACTAGGAGGGGGAGTATCCACAAATGGAGACGAATGTGGCATAGAAGAGGGGGCAACCTTGGAAGTGGATGGCATTTCAACCACCACTTCCTCAACTGGCTCTTCCACAACCATATTAGGTGCACCACCAGCAGGATGCTCCTCCTCCATAGGATCATCTCCTAATGGAAGTCCCTCCTCGGCTTCGACAGCCGGAGGAACAACATCAGGAGGACCTTGGGCAAGGGCCAGCATTGCATCAGTAAGGGGCATCCAATCCCCTTTAAACCCATGAGCCATATTGTAGTAAACTTTAGCAGTAAGCTTGGGGGTCTCATACTCCTCCCTATCACGAGGTAAATACACAAGTATCTGCTGCAAAAACCTAGGATACATTAAAAATTTCTTCCTAGAACCAGTACTAGTCAAATTGCTAACCATCCCATCAAACAAATAGCGAGAAAAATTAACACCCTACCTTGTGCTATGCAGATCAAACCAGTAGCCAAAGGAATGGGAAAGGCATCCCAACTCCCAGACTTGGGGCTTAAGCAGTAAATCAAAAACTGCACTAGAAGCTTCCACTGGGGGGAAAACCTATTCTTTTGGAAGTTAAAGTTCCCCCTATGGTTATACCCAATAGCAGCCATCCCCTCCAAAACCTCAGCATTGGGGATGGAAATAACACCACCTTCATCTTGAAGATGAAGGGAACTCCTAATAGAAGCTTCAGTAACCACATAAGGACGTCCATCTATGGTAGCATGGAGTTCAAGTGGGCGACCCAAAACAGCCACAAGTTCAGCAGTATCCCAAAACTAGTGAATCACACTATCATAAACAATTGGGCAAACAATAAAAGCATACCTGAGGTCAGAAGCCTTAATAAACTCTAGGATGTCTGTAAATTCGTCACGTTTAGGACCATCTCCCATACATGCGACCTTATTGTGAGCGGGTTGGTAGACCAAAGCAGCCATTGATGTTGATTAGAAGTGATGGAAGTTGATTTGTTAGGGTTTGAGAGAGTAGGAGCGTGTGTGTTATGATTGTGATGAATGAGTCAAGGGGGTAATTGACCATAAATAATGATCATGTAACTGTTCATTGACCCCTAATAATGTGGGTTGCCCTTTCAAATTAGGCAGTTAATGCAAAGTAACCACTTGCCCCTTATAACATTATTTGCAAATCCCAGTTTACCAAAGTTAAAAAATATGATATATACCAGAATTAGCTTGCGTTGACTATAAGTCAAAACACATAAGGGTCAACACTAGAAGCACAATGTGGTCAACAGAAGTCAATGAAGTGAACAGTGACCCAAACCAAGACTAGAAGCCAACCATTACTTGATAAGGAAGGATTTTTATCCACTAGAAGCCAACCATTAATGACTAGAAGCCAACCAATAATGAAGACTACCACCAGAAGTGAGCAAAATCCTCCACTAGAAGTAGCACACACCGCAAAACCCATACAATCTGTTGTTAAAAACTACCAATATGTTAGTCTGTGCAAGTGAATATGTACACTAAGTCTCCCCTTAGGCTTAACCTCCCCTCAATCCTAGGTCTCAAGGATTGACCATTCCAATGTGAACCACTAAGTGGTTGAACCGAGGACCATCAAAGGCTTTAGTCAACAGATCAGCAACATTATCATCCGTATGAACCTTAAGCGTCTGAATCGTTCCTTTGCCAGTGATCCTTCCTTCACCTCCTCCAAAATAGACCTTTCCGCCTTGAAATGGTACAAAGTTAGATAGAAGACTTTTATTTCCTGTCATGCTCCTAGAGCATTCACTATCAACAATTCCTAGAGTAGGATCTTGGTATGGAGTAACCTACAACAACAAGATAAGATAGATTCAAAAGTTAGTGTCTTAAGGGGACCCAAACCTTTTCAGGTTTGAGCTTGCCTTATGGATCTTTAGAGGGTAGCCAAGAAGATTGATGAGATCCACCGTTGTTCTTTGGTTGCCTATTCATCATATGTGTGTTATTGTTTGACCAAGAACAACCTGTTGAGTGCTTAACAGCAGTCCCCAGATTTCCCAACCCAAAATACATGTGGTCAAAATTATATGCATAATTTGGATTAAAATTATGAAAATAGTTACTGGTTGGTCTATTTGATATTAATCCAGTGTTTCTCCAATGATCAAAAGCTAATGGAGAGGTCCTTCTAGAAGAGGAAAAAGATTGTGCACTTGGGTTTAGTCTTCTAGAAGAATATGGAACAACTGCTGGTGGACTAGGAGTAGTAAATGCTTGATGTACAGAAGAATGTTTGTCATAAAAATCACAATCTTTAATCAAATGAAATTCACTCCCACAAACAAAACATGTTTTAAACGACCTTTTATTAGAATGACATTGTTTCATACTGCTAACTTTATTACACACAATTCTAGGAGAAACATTCTTCCTAGGACTCAATAAACCAGGACTAGACACTGTTGAAGTAAAAGCAACTCTCTCTTCACACTTCCTAGCACTAGTAGCAGCATGGTCATTTGACTTGGAACTTGCAGGTCTCGACTCTTCACTTGAATCACATGATGCAGAGTCACTGGCTTTGTCACTGAAAGTACACGAGACAAAGTCATTAGTATTAGTAGAACTTTTTGGGGACTCATGCATCTGTGATCCATCCAAGTCAGTATGCCTAGTAGTGGGCATGAAAGTTCCTGTAAGAGGTGGAGGGACAGCATGCATTTCTGCTGCGGGTTTAAACCTATTCTAGCTAGGTGTTCCCTCTTCCTCCTTGTCAGGATCAAAGACACTTGAAAAAGATAAATCAAACACATCTTCTGAATCAATATATTTATCAAATCCTAACCCTCTTTTAGTCCTACCAGACAGGCTACTATCAATTAATTTTGAAAGATTCTTAGGTGCCTTTTGCCATTTTTCAAATCTCAGAAGTGTAGCATCTAATTTTTCCTTCATTTCTTGTTTTTCTTTGATACTGTCATCTTTTACCTTTTCGGTGTATTTAAGCATATTTGTTGTATTTCTAAATCAATGTTCAGTATCCTAATTTTATCCTCGTACTCTCGTTAAGTATCTTGAAGCCACCTCTTTTGTTGTTCCAATGTTTTTAAAGAAGCCTTATATGCTTGTACCTCTAAAAAATACTTGTCATTCTGATCATTTAATTCATTATATTGAGACAACAATTCTGAATATTTATCATGACAACCAAGAGGACAATGTTGTACCTGAGGTGAGATGCCCATAAGAGCAAACTCTTCTGCTTCCTCGGCATCAGATAGATTCCCAGCAATCATTGTAAACACATTAGTAGAAGGCTCAGCTGTTTCTAGGGTAGCATTCTGATGATCATTTCAGTTGACCATAGAGTCAACAGACACCAATGCCTTCTTGTCATCCTTCACCTCCTGAATCTTAAAAGCTGAATATCTGCTCTTCTCCTGGTCATGCTTGTTAGGGCATTCCCTTGCAAAGTGACCTTGCTGCTGGCAGTTATAGCATCGAACCTTGCTTCTGTCAAACCTTGCTGGCTCTCTTGGGTTATAATTAAATTTTCGACCGGCTTTCTTTTCAAACTTGTGAACCCTAAGAGTGAGCATGGCCATCTTCCATTTGAGATCCATTTCATCCAGGTCAAGTTTATCAACCTGTTTGAAGTCATCAAAAGCAAGTTGTTGTTGAGCATCAACGTCAGCAACAAAAGAGTGAAGAACAGCTTCTACCATGCTACCAGACTTGGCTTTTGGTTCAGGAGTAGAAGTATGCTGATAAGTATGTTGAGAAGACACAATATTGCTTGGGCTACTAGCATAAGACATGGGACTGGATCCCACAGAACTCACAAAGGCAGAGTTAGCAGGAGTAGGAAAAGAATCACTTGAGTATCCCCTCACATGAGGCTCAAAAGTTTTGAACTTATGAAACAAATCATCAAAATTAAGATAGTCAAGCCCACCTTTTGCTTTGAGAGAGATTGCCACCTGATTCCATGAGTAGGGTAAGGCTCTAATAAACCTTGCATTGATATCACCATCGTCAGGTTTCGACCGAAGTTGATTCAACTGGCTCAATTTCTTTTGGAACCTGTCATATCCTTTATGGATACCTTCAGTTTCTGAGATCTTAAAGTCTGTGAGTTCATCTCTCAGCATGGATCTTCGCATTTTCTTTGACTCCTCATTCCCACCAAACCTTGCTTTTATTCCATTCCAGATCTCTCTAGCATCATGCAGATGATAGAAGTCAACCATGTGATCATCAGGAAGAGACTGAAGCAAAATAGTTTTTGCTTTGATCTCCTTCTGAACAGCTGTGATTTCTTCATTAGTTTTAGGGTCAAGAAGAGTAATATTACCATTCTAGTCTCTTCCAGTCAACTTCCTGTTGTTTCCATTCAGAATGATCTTCCAAAGGTCTTGATCAGTGTTGGTGATCCAATATTCCATCTTCATTGCCCAGCTATCATACTCGTCCTTTTTCAGAAGAGGAAACTTACCATTTGTGTTGGAAACCATAGCAATGATCTGCTGAGGTTGCTGAGTTCTAGGAGTACTATCTTCTCCTGTTTGAGTAGAACTTGAGGCAGACATGATTAAACAAAGATGTTAGTAATGAGAAAAATTGATTCTTCTTGTACAAAGACTCTCCCAGGATCTGATACCACTTGTTGGGTCCACTAGATGTGGATCCTGCAGCCTGTCGGGAACGGTGAACGACTTCTGTAATCACAAGTCTATTCACAGAGAGACTCTATACAAATCACACAGTATAAGAGCGGAATAAAAATACTATGAATAAGAAGAACAAAATAACTATAACGACTTGATCCTTTTCTAAGGATTTCTAATATTAATAATAACTAGAATTATGTTTGAAGAAGGTGTGTATAACCCTTCTGCCTAAGGTTCCTTTTATACTACAAGGAAACCCTAATACATCATTAACAAAAACGTGTAAAACTGATATGCATATCCTTTCCTAATATATCTCATGCATATCCTAACAGAATAATAACTAAATAATAAAGTTTGACTTTCTATAAGACCAGGAGCACGACTTGCTCCTACTACTACTATGACCAGGAGGAACTACATACCTCCTAGTCTACCTATTACAAAGAACTATTCCAATGGTCCTAATAGCTTCATTTCAGTATTTCTTATCATTCTTTATATCTGTTCACTAGGCGTTATGCTCAGCCGTAGTTCCTTTCATGTTCTAACGGGAGGTTCACCGGGACGCTCTTAGGATTCTGAGAGCCTGTGCATTTGGAAGGAAGCTATCCAGACATCTTACTTTATGCACTTCTTACATTACTTTGCTTATTTGGACACTATTTAGTCCTTTCATTCAGTATTTACTTTTCATGTTTTGAGCTTATGTTTGGATTACCGATGTTTGATTCTAGTATTTCCTTTATGGTCAGTTAATGTTTTAGGACATTTACCTTATGCTTTGATAACACGCCATAAATACACATAACGGTCCACTTATCCAAGTAGGGTGTTATATCAGTAGGTCTAAATAGCTTTGGTTTTGAGTTTAGAATTTCCAAATCTTGTAACCAGTTAGTTAAGCTGTTAATTTGAATTGTTAGTAGTAAATTTGTAGTTTGGTCAGTTTGTTTGGTAGTTATTGAGGCTTGAAATTCGTCTAAGTGCCAACTAGATCAGCAAAAGTGCATCAGACCCACCATAGCCATCACAGTAACTCTATTTTGCTCATTTGTGTATTAAACTTGTGTGTTTTCTTGCTTATCTTGACTCTCCACACTTTCATGAGTGTGGGGGTGCCATTTTTTCCAAGAATCATCTAGTAAACAAGCCACAAATCGTCTATTTATTGTTTCTGAGGTTAAGTAGTGGGAACAAAGTTCCCACTGATAGTGTAAAGTTACCCACTGCTAGGGTAAAAGACAAAAAACCACCAGCAGTCACTATCAGTTTTAGTACCTTTTTGTCTTTAGTGGACTTAAAGTAGAAATTTTCAGTGTTTTTAATTTTTTTAGGTTTGTTAATTTAATTTAAGAATTTTCAAAAAATTATATTTTATTTTCCTGTTCATTTAATCAGTTTTAGCATTATTTTCAATTTTAATTAGTTTTAATCAATTGTGTTTTTGTCTTTTAGTGATAAAAAGTAATATTTTTCGGTTTTTCCAATTTTCCTAGTTTAATAAATATATTTTAAGATTTTTATAAAAATAATTTCATTTTTCATTTTATTTTATGAATTTCTAGAATTATTTTAAGTTTTAAATAGTTTTTATTTAATCTGTTTTTGTCCTGTTAGGTAATAAATTACTTTTTTTCAACTTTTTCCATTTTTCTACTATTTAGCATTATAAAATAGGATTTTTCAAAAAGTAAAATTATTTTCCCATTATTCTATTATTTTTTATGATTATTTTAGTTTAAAAAGTGTTTTTAGCCATTTAAAAATAGAAAAATAGTTTTAAAAATTTAGGAAAATTTTTTTTTAGTGTTTAACTAATATAAGTAAGATATTTGTTTGATAAAATAATATTTTGGGCATTTTGTTAATTATATTTAATTTTAGGGCTTTAATTAGCATTTAAAATTGAATATTTAATTAATAAAAGGTTTTAAAATTTATTTATTGAATTTTTATTCTTATTTATATTATTTTAGACTTAGTTTTAATTTTTAAATTTATTTTAGAATTTATTTTTAATTTCGTCGCGTTTTATGTATTTACGTTCACGTTTTTACGTCATTCGTCGTAGTTTAATCGTAGTGTAGCTCGTCTTTTAATTTTCTCTCTTAAATCCCAAATACTAAACTAATCCAAACATTATTTTTATATAATTGGCCTAATACACACACCTCATTCGAGAACGAACTTGGACTTTTTGTCTTTACGGTTTTCCTAAACCGTGGAATTTAATACTTGCCCGCTATGTATTCTTTTTTCCTAAAAGGGTACATAAATACATACATCACCATTATTTTTTGGAATGCAAATATGTTTTCATTCACATTTTTATGAACCTGCAATATTATGATCATTATTATGAAACTAGACTTGTATTTCATGGATGTAAACATGGTTCATCTTGTATATTATTTATTCATGTTGTGAGTTGTATAGTCCTAGAAGCATAACACATATAACCAAGATTTTTGTGTCAAAGTTACCTATTACACATCTGGTTAAGGCTTTCCACTTTGGTGGATCTTATAACCTAATTTTTTTCGGCCTTCTCCAGCAAAACCAATTATGCTTTGAGCAGTTTATATTTTGGACTTAGCTTAACTCTAAGGTGCTTTTAAGTTTTTGTTATTACATCTGCAATTCTTTTCCTATTGGATAGATAGTTGTTAGGCTCTTGCCTTAATCTTCTAAGCATATGTTTGTAACAATACTACTAGGCCATTTTTCACTTAGAACTAAGCTTATATTGAGTATTTTCTTAAAAAGCTGCTTGTTTCAGCTTATTTCGTTTTTAATCATTATCTAGTCAAGCACAAGTTAATATTTTTTTATCTTATTAATCAATTTTCACTATTCCTCCCAAGTATTTATTCCAATTCGTGTCTAATTTCCCATAAACAACTAATTTGTTCAAACAATGTGCTTAATTATTAATCAAACTGAAAATGAAAAGTTTGAAATGACTGAAGTAAAATAAAAATAAGACAAGATGAAAACTGATCAAACATAAATTCAATTCAATAATACTAAAGGATTACAGTTTTTAAATAAAAACAAACATTTTGTTTCTCTAATTAATCAAACTTTGGAGACTTTTCGGGATCAAAAGCCAAATGAAGTTCATCGTAATCAAAAGACTCTCTGAACTCAGCTTCTTCTTCTTCATTTTCTTGCTCATAGTCGTAAACATCATCATCAATTATTTGATCTTCTTCCTCCAGTTGCCTCCTATAAGCTTCCTCCCTCTGGCATTGTTCCTCTTGCCTCCTTCTAAAGGAAGCAGCTTCCTCCCTCTGGCGTTGTTGTTCTAGTCGGGCATTCTCTTCGTCTTCCAGCTTCCATTGTTGCTGTTCGTGAGCTTCCTCAACATAGCAATCGTACTCTTCATATGGATCATTGTAAGGATAAACAACATGGAACTCTCCATCTGCATTAGTTTTATCTTTGGGGACCACACAACGTTTCCTGAAAAGAACATATAAGATTATTAGTACTAATTATGATAACAAAGATACAACGTTAATAAAATAAATGTTACAAACTTGTTTTCTACTGCACTGGTATCTTCAAAGGCAGCAGAAAATAGTCTTTTGCTGAAGAAGACTTTTTTTTATTCTTAAAATACTAATAATTAAGTGTTTGTTATGTTTTTGTTATGATGAATTTCATTATTTAATCCTTGTTTATATAACCAAGGATGGAATACAAAGAGTCAGCAGCCTACATGCCAACATCTAATGCATATTCATGCATGTAATTAATTTTTGTGAAGTTCCAAGAATTAGCATTCTCATTGGGCGTGTAGAAAGTGTGTTTTCTGTGTTTTTGGGGCTTATTGTGTTTAAAAAAATTAGCAAAAAACAAGGTCTAGGACTCGAACCCTAGACCTTCCTTTCAAACACTAACACACTTAACCAGTTTGCCACATGAATATTTGGTTCTAAATATGTGACTAATATTACCATTAGTGAAAATTGAGATTACATTTGGTTCTAAACATTTGTAACTACTTAATGTGATCATGTATTATATTTAATCATAGTCATCAAGTAATTGTAAAATATTTGTCACATTTACATAAATATAATGGCAAATGTTTCAATACATACTTTCAATTTGCCACACACACAAAATTCATGTGTGGTTAACATTTAACAAAATATACTAGGTCACATTAAAATAATGTGTGTGACAACCTTGTTTATCAATTTGTCACTTGTAAAATAAGTCTATGTGACCATATATGATTTTTGGTCACATTCAATGCGTGTATGACAAATATTTGTCACACATGTATAGGTATAATGTGACTACTACTTGAACCAGACTTTGATTCGGTAACACTCTCAAATTATTAAGTGACTAACGACTCATCCAAAAAGCATTTGTTAGCCCTAGTCACGTAAATATTCATATGCGTGACAAACAAAATACGAAATAGTCATGCAAACTGACTTCAAGTGTGACTGTTTATTTATGACTATCGAATTTAGTCACACAAAAAATTATTTGTGACTACACGAAATTTGATATGTGTGACCAAAAGCACTTTTTGTACTAGTGTTTTGAGATTGACTCTTCTTGACAAACTTCTGCTTAGGTTTCGAATAAGTCGCAACTTGTTTGCCCCTATTACACTTGCCTTTTCCTTTCTTCTTATTCGCTTGCGGTTTTGGCTTACTCACATTACCCTTTTGTATGGTTAGTACAGAAGGCGTAGCGGTAGATGCCTTGTCTTTCAATCCCTTTTCATAGTCATTGAGCATTGCATGAAAATCATTAACTGTCTTCCCGGTGCAATGCATATTATAGTTTCTAACGAAATCATTGAAGTCCTTGTTACGGGACCTATTGATCAAGTTGATAGCCATATTATGATCATAGGGCTATCCTAGTGCAATGAGATGTTCCATATAACCCCTCATCTCCAAATAATGGACACTTACAGACTTTCTTGAAGCTTGCTTGCAGCTATGCAAAGCATTTACCAAGTCGTAGATCTCTACAGCTTGTGGCCTTTCGAACATAGCCTTGAGCTCATCAAGCATTCGCTTAGGTGAAAATAGCTCATACTTCTGTTGAAGTGCAGGAGCCATTTTTCCTAGCATTAAGCAAGCCACCTCAGAGTGCTTCTTAACATTAGCAGCATGTTCAAGCCTTTGTGCATCAGATGCTCCTTCAGCAAGATCCTCCGGGTAGAGAGTAGTCAAGATATCGATAGTACCCCCTGCTCTCAAGAAAATGGTTAGCGAGCGATACCAATCATTGAAGTTTGGGCCAGTAAGTTCAGGACGTTCAAAGAAAGCTTTGAACGCAGAACTTATCGTGTTATTAGTGGGTTGAGCCGTTTCTACAGAAATAAGTTCAAATATTAT
This sequence comes from Glebionis coronaria, assembly GCA_025667525.1. Classification (NCBI taxonomy): domain Eukaryota; kingdom Viridiplantae; phylum Streptophyta; class Magnoliopsida; order Asterales; family Asteraceae; genus Glebionis; species Glebionis coronaria. Next base: position 122,108 of record JANFOE010002173.1, read on the forward strand.
TATTTTAAATAACAAAATACTTTCAAGAAAATAAATTACCCCGGTATAAAAACCATATTATTTTCCTTGAATTCTAGAACTATATTGACATAGATCCATTACATCAGTTGATCTGCTAGTAATGAATGTACTCAACATAGCGACTTGTCGAACAATTCAATTGACAAACAATTTTCAATTTCTAGATTTTTAAGTGATTTACGTTGCCAATAAACGTTTTGCATTGTAAACATGTTTTATCCCTTATAATGCATTAAGTTTCCAGATCTCAGTGAGTAACTTAATTAAGTCGTCTAATATGAGTAACGTAAAACCATCATACGAATTCTCATTCTACAAACGGTTTTCTCTCCGTCACAACATCATCCAAAAATCTCATTTGATGACGAATTAATTCCAAGTGTTCGTCAATTAGGAGCATTCGACTAAAATTTTAAGGGTATAAATTTTGATGTCAAAATCATTGTATGGAGAAGCATGCATACAATCTCCATAGAATAAGTTTAATAAAACATTTAGTAAACTTTTTCACGAGATTAAATTTCTTCATAAATTATGTTACGGTATTGGTTATACCAATTACAGAATTTACCCACAACTATTCACAACGTACTTTTGCTTGAACTCGGCTACGCACAAAGCAATACCCTTATTCAATGTGTTTCGGATGTGAATTTGTGGTAAATCATCCTTAAGGTATAACTCAATTAATAATCGTAGGTAATTTCAATTTGACGCACAGGCAAGCCGAGAATTTGGTCAGCGACTAATGGCATAACACCTCTTTCCTTAACCGGGTACATGACCAGCGCTGCGTTAAACCCACTTTATAGTTTGTCAAACAGAGTATGTTGTTAAATTATTATTGCAATTCACCAATCAACGTAATATTATGTATTTTAAATCTCTAACAAATCATTAATTTAATATGATTTAGTCCATATTATTTCTTTTAAAAAAAATCCTTGTTTACAACAATTCAACAATTATATATTTAAACAAGTAAAAAAACTAAATCATAAACACATAATAACAATTTATATGTGCAATAAATCAAATAGCCACATGCATACGATTTATTCAATAATCATCAAATTTAGGTATTTAAATTCATATAAAAGTCTTCCCTAATTCAAGATTTATTGAATCAAATAATGACGTAGCACATAAAATCATATAAACATATAATTTTACGACCCATGAAAACATGCACGTAATCATGGATTCCCCACAAATCTTAGCAGTTAAATCTCTATGGATCATAACCATACATGACATAACGATTAATCATGAAATTTAATCTAAAATTATCCCACATGTAATTTAGGGTTTCAAAACAATTCTTTTTTAATTAAAAATTCGGCCAAAACCCTAATTTTTAAAAAACAAAACCCTAATTTTGTGAAAACCTAAAAAACATGTAGTTTTAACTCAAAACAACTATTAGTTAAAAAACTTTAGATTTTCGATAATTATAACATGTTAAAACGGCTCTGATACCACTAAAAGTTTATTAATATCATAACAATTATATAAAACCATAAATGAGATCAAATCACATATCGCGGAAGAGATTTAACAAGATCATAATAATAACACAATTATAATTAATCGAATTAGGGTTACATACCTTTACGCTAAAGCAATTCCACAAGACGAATAATGAATCACCAATTCGGGTTTATACCGGAATATACCAAGATATAGTCTAAAGTAAGACTATATTACGATCTTGTACACACGTAACAAAACAAGATAACCGTGATTCTAGCACGTGAAAACCGAGCTACAACGCTTGTATTTAATCTACCCAACAACCCTAGAGAGGTGCTAGGACTAGATTACGTATACAATCGATCAACCAAGAAAAACCAACTGAAACCCTTTGTTGGTGTAGGCTTGCGATCGAACCAAAGAAGAGAGAAGGGAAAAGATTTGAGTTATAAATATTATGAGGGATAGGGAGGTATATTTATAGGCCTCAACCCATTGTAGCCCAAGATAAATAAAAGGCAACCTTTGCCCCCCCCCCCTGGAGCCCATAACCGACCGACCAAAACACCCCTTAGGGGTGTTCCAGAATCTTCCAAACTTCTTTCTTTATATATACTTACTATATATTTATTTAAAATTCGTTAATACTTAACTATTAATTAATTAACGATCGTTAAAGTTATATATTTTCTTGCTCGGTTTAAATTAATAAATACATAAATATATTTATTAAATAAATTGATAAATACAATAAATATATTTATTAATTAAATTAACTCTTTGCGTATTGTGTGCAATCCCGTAATCTCGAGTTCGATCCTATCACACAGCTATTAAATATAAGTCCATAAACTTATACGGTGACCTCGTCATGCCGTAGAGGGGTGACCTCTAAATAATGTGCTGGGTGGAGGGATCAACTCCAATGTGAAGGATGTAGAGAACACGCCACATTCTCCTAATAAGCTGTAAACTGATAGCCTTGGATGCATCCATACGCCCCGCTGATAATACTGATAAAATAGTCAAGCTGAAATAAATGGGACGCTGCGAGAAATCACTCCCCCGTAGAAGAGTCAAGACACCGGTGCCTCTAGTGTCATGGTTACGGTACCTCCGTAACTAGTACATAACTGGTCATGCTTGTATATAAAGCTCAAGCAAATTTAACTTATTTATAAAGCTGATTACTGGTAAAACCTATACATATAGTGGGGAAAACATTTGGCTGCAGATGGGAAATCCTAATCATGCATAGGAAAGGAATTTCTTACTGAAAGACGGAAAATCCGTAACTCGTGTCAAGTAATGAAATAAGAATGAAAGCTGAAAGATCTACTCCGACTTCACGGTTACTACATAAATAACGGACGCATAATAAGTTGTCTGATTACTGCTTACTGTTACTGATTCTTATCTAATCTTAGTTTAATTTATTTTATTCTTGTATTACTGTTTATGTATAATCTGATTAATCTGATAGTCCCATGTATTTCTAATAAATCTGATTGTTCTTTAAATGTTTATTGATTAGTATATATCCTGTATTTCTAGTTACTGTATTTTATATTGTATTCTGATATGGTATTATATTGTATTCTAGTATTATAATACTGTAATAAGTAACCTGCTAAAATAGGAAGTTTTCTCAAAATAGAAAGTTTCTAAAACTAGAAGTTTCTTAAAATAGAAAGGTCTCCTTAATTAGTTCCTAAACGGAAATAAATCATTTAATAAATGTCATATCGTTTTTAATTATTTATTTATAAAAACTAGTTAAACATTATTTATTTAATATATAATTAAAATAAATAACCTTTGTACGCGTAAAATTAAGTTATAAAAATTTAAATAAAGTAAGTGATTTAATGTTTATAAAATACTCTTCTAAAAATTCTTATCGTAACAAAACTCGACAACTTGAGTCAAAGGCTCCCCGAGACACATTGTCTCGGGTAAAGAGTGAACCAAAAACCCACAGTCGGTCGGCTGTAGTCCTGCTGTCAAACCCACAACAGTCACCGACCTTGTGTCGGTTGCCACTGGTGTGCCCAGGGTACCCACTGCACTGGTCACCCACTGCTTATATAGTTCCCACCGTTTGGGTTATTATTTCCCATTGTTAATGCAGTGGTTCCCACTACTAATGCAATGGTTCCCACTGCTTCAAACAAACACCCCCTGATGAGTTATTACTACTCACTGTATGTAATCCCAAAGACCCCTTTATTGTTCTTTACCCCTGTTTGGGTTGTTGTTAGTTGTCGCTGATGAACAAACACCACGTCGCCCCTGTGTGGGTCACGGCTGGCCAGTAACATCACACACTGAGACCAATTGGTCTTGGTTTTTCCTGAATCCACCAAATCACGACACCCTTTTTTTACTTCTTGTTCCTGATTAATTTACGTAAATCATGATATAAAGAAAAGGAATAGATTGATTAACTTTTATTAGATTGATAAAGTATTATGAACATACACGAATCAATGGGGAAGAACAACACCCGATCCCTCTTCTTCTTTTTCTTTTCTGTCGGCAGTCAACAAATACCCTACGTTCGTTTTTTTTGTTTTTTTATTACTGTTTGTGAAAGAAAGGGTTTCCCCGTATGTTTTCTTTACAAAAATGGGTTGCGCTAGGAGGCCCATTTCTCTTTTTTTTTTGCTATTTACTCTAAAACCGCGGCCCAATAAAGCAATCCATAAGATTTCGTTTTCGAATCGCTTCATTTAAATTCATATAACTTGCGTGTTCGTGTTTTAAATCCCGTTACGTATGTATTTATTTTCCTGAATACATAATACTTATGTAGTACTTATATATTTAAAACTAATTATTATACTGAATAATTAATTACGTAACATTCTTAAATAAAACTGGGACTGCGTGAAATTGTTCGTATATTAATCTTCGTGATATATTCTGTCCTGGACTATTTATTTCCTGAATAATTACTGATTGCGTAATACTTGAATTAATACTGTTATTTATTATCTGAATAATTAGTTACTCAACGTTTAAATTAAAGTTGTGATTATATGTAATTAATGTTCGTTGACTTCTAAAGCGGGTTTTTACAACTCTTTCCCTCTAAAAAAATAATTCGTCCTCGAATTAGAGACACGATAATACTATGGTTTTACAATTCTTCCCCTCTAAAAAGGAAAATTCGTCCTCGAATTAAAGGTAATAAGCTGATGAAGTTATAAAAGTTGAAAGGACACATATACTGAAAGAGAATGAAGGCTGAAAAGACACATAAGCTGAAAGATCATTCGTCCTTGATTTAGAACATACTGCTGCTGAAAGGTTATAAACATGACAAGACTGAATTGAACATGGAACATAACATGTTTGGAAGAAACTTAACTAAATTATTGAAGGAAAAGGATGAGAGGTCCGGATGGACTCCTCCGTTTCGAGTTGCTTCCCGCTCGAAACGACTCCTTCAAAGGTCAAAACACAATGAAAATCTTCGTCCTGATGACCCTGTCCTGCTGAATGCTGAAACAGTTTATGGTTCCATACTTAAGATGGATTTTCTGAATCTGATAGAATGAACAAGCTATAGCATATAGGATACATGAAAAGGTCCGTACAATTATCCTGAAGAGATAACATTTATATCTCTGGGCAGGCTGCTGAAAATATATAGGGATGAACTACGTGATCAATTGTAAACGTGCTACGTGAGTAATTGTGAACGTTGTTCGCGATCATAAAAGTAACGTTGTGCATGAAATATATCTTGAAGGTGATACGTGAAACATACTGTGAACGTGATACTAGAACATATCATGAACGTATGATGAATGAGGAAGGAATGCCAAACGATACGGCTTAAGATGTGAAACGTCTGCCTGGTTATGGAAGAGCTGTGCAAAACTTGAGTTTGGTTTCTCAAGCTTTCTGTAAACCGTATTCTGTAATAAACTGTGAATCGTGTATCGCGAAATGGCACACGAACTTGAACGTGAACAATGTTATGAACGCTAATGTAAGCTTAAATCATGAGATAGCACAAAACATGAACTAAAACAGCATCATAATGCGAATGTGAGACGTAAACGTGAAAGTGAAAATAAACATGAACGTAAAGTGAACGTAAACATACACGTAATCGTGTACATGAATTCTGTCTGATATGATGGTCGATGGCATACCTTGAAATCATACGATTTACTGCTGAATTTTCGGCAGGTCCGCTACTACGAAATCCTTCTGGATGAAAGAAAACGCGTAGGCTGATTACATGGTCGACAACGACTTAGATAGTATCATACTTTATGAGTTTTGTGGTAAACTCATAACAATCTTCATGGAAACTTGTCTCACTTCTTCTCAGAAATTTCTAGTGGTTGTACTAACTCATTCGCATATCGGCATTCTATCTTAAACCTGCTAAAATGGCAGGCGTTTAGATATAAACATAGCTGCCTCAACGTGTTATGCTGCTTCTATTACAATTCTGCCTGGAATCATGGTACATTCTGGCGGAATCTGAATGAATAGTCATGAAAAAATTTTACGATTCTTGGTAAGTTAGATCTCTCCTAGTGTAGGTGTAACACCCCATTAAAAGGATAGAGTGCTATAGTAAATTATGATGTATCAACAAAGCATGCAAGGTAAATGTCTAAACATTCATGACCCTAAATAGAAATACCGGAATCAAACATCGGTAGTCTAGTAACTCACAAACAAGCAATATAAGTACTGTAAATGGAAAGGACTAAATAATGTCCAAAAGAATGTAAAGTATGATAAAGTAGGAATAAATGAATAAGGTAAAAGAGGCCGGATAGCTTCCAATACGAATGCACATACTCTAGAGTTCGTACTTACGTCCTTGGGTACCTGCCGTTTGGGAATATGGAAAAGTAGACGGCTGAGCATGACGCTCAGTGCACGGATATACAATAAAGCATAAAATACATAGAGTATGGAAGCATATAAAGAACATAAAGCATGAATGGCAGCGAAAATGAATAAGTCCTGGAAAACCTAGTTTTGTGTCATGTTAACTAGTTTTAGTTCTGAAAACATAGCTTATGTTACTTATGAAAATCTGTATTAGTTTATGTACCAAATTAGCAAATATAGGTCATGAGGTCAACAACGTGCATGAATACTTGGAGGGGAGACCTCATCATGCAATTAGAGGGGTTGCCTCTAATTAACTGGTCAATGGGTAGGAGGGATCAGCTCCTTGTGAAGGATGCAAGGCACACACCACATTCACCATGAAAATCCTCACTGAAACATGGTAACTAGGATGCACCCATACCGCCCCACATGATAATATAATAATATAATGGCCAAATAACTGAAAAGGGACGCCACGATCTATCACTCCGCCGTGGTGAAGTCATAACACTAGTGCCTCTAGTGTTATGGTTATGGAACCTCCATAACTAGGTAAAGCTGGTCATGCATGTATATGGATAGGTAACTAATAAAACATAAGCATTTAATCAGTAACTACTGGGGAAAATAGTTGGCTGCTTACGGAAATCCTAATGAAGGAAGAGATTGTCCTTACTAAAGGACTGGAAATCCGTACCTTATATCCAATAGAAGCTAACGGAAACGATGAAGATAATCCGCCTTGACGGGATAACACTACATAAGAAATATGGACGTGTATGAGTTGTCTGAATTACATGTGTTTTTACTGGTTCCGTGTGTTATTAGCTTGTTATACGTATTCTGTCATGTTTTACTGTTTACTATGTATTATGTAGTTATTCTGATGTTTTGTTGTGTATTATTCATGTATTAGTTTATTATAATACTTGTATTGTAATACTGAGTAACTTTCTAAAAATAGCAGGTTTCCATAAATAGTAAGTTTCGAAAAATAGAAAGTTTCCAAAATTAGAAAGTTCCCAAAATAGTAAGTTTCCATAATTAGAATTAAGCTGGATTATAATTAATAGTGAAGTTAAATTAGTACAATACAAGTCATGATTATAATTAGTTAATTAAATAACTGGTTAATTTAATTAAACTATATGTATATGATTTTAATTAAATACATGCTTAATTAAAATAATAAAGTATAAATACCTTAGGTTATACATGAATTAATTTTAATAAATTAATTAACCAAAAGTTTAATATGACATGATTTATAAAATAGTTATTAAAAAACCCGAATCCCGAGCACGTGTTATAATATAAGCCGAATCAAATAAGCTATAAACAAGTCCCACCAAGACCGTGGAAAGGATCTCGGTTGACACTACTTAACAACTAATCATACAATCATACCCCGACTCGAAGTCAGGGTCCCCTTGTCTCGGGTCTGATCAAACCAAAACCAACTGAGCACCCTTACGGGTCTCGGTGGTGTCTCAGTTCACCCCAAAAACCGAACACAAACACACGTCGAGCCAACAACCAACCAAGCCGAGACCTTGAAGGGTCTCGGTGGTGGTGATATAAACAAAACGAACACCCCCTTTGGGGGGTTTTTGGTGCCTCGACCGAACCAAACAAACCCAACCAAACGTACCCTTGATCATAATTTAATTAATCTAGGTTATTCTTTTACATGTTCATGTGATTAATTAAATTAATACTTGAAATCAAAAGAAAATAAAAATAAAAAGGACGGGTTTTTTGAATATGCCCACTATGCTTAGAATCACGAGATGATCACAAATAATTAAATCAATCAAGAAAAGCCATCCGGTTTGCCTTGTTTTGATGTGTAGGCCGGTGGCTAAGGCGGACAAGGAGGAGAGGACAAAGTTTTTCCTGTAACCTAAATTATGAGAGAAAAATAACTCTCCAGGTGTTTTAATTAATTTGGTTATGGGCCAAAAGGCCCATCTTGGTCCTTCCTCTTGTCTTGCCGCGGCTATGGGGCCCGCATGGGGTAACATGTAGCTTTTCTCGAGTCTAATTATTAACGTGTGTGTTCGTGTTTTATTATTTGTGATTTTGGTGTTCGTGATCATGTCACATTTATAATATTCATGATTATACGTAATTTATTGTCGTGACACGTGTATTAATATTATAAATGGAAAGTTTAAATTTTACCGTGTTTTCATAAGTTTACTATTCACTTGTACTGTTCATAGGTTTTTAATGCGGGTTTTAAAACTCTTCCCCTCTAAAATAACAATTCGTCCTCAAACTGGAGAAAGTAAATTGAAAGAAAACATACCCGATTTAGAACTGGAAATGAGGGTAAGAAGTCCGTATAGACTCCTCCGTCTCCCAAGTAGCTTCCCGCTCAGGATGATCCCTCCAGAGGATTTTGACGAAAGGGATCGTCTTCCTCCGCATGACACGATCTTGTCGCTCAAGAACTCTCTCGGGTTCTTTGACATATGAAAGATCCACTCGAATCTGATCAAGTGGATACCGGATAACATGAACTGGACGATAGTTGTATCCTCTTAGTAAGGACACATGGAACACGTTGTGAACGTGTGATAGCTGAGGCGGTAACGCTAAACGATATGACACTTTACCAACGCGTTCTATGATGTCGAACGGTACAATGAAGCGAGGACTGAGCTTCCCTCTGATTCCAAAACGTCTAACTCCTCGTGGAGGTGATACTTTGAGGAAAACATGGCCACCTACGTTGAAAGACACATCTCTATGACGTTTATCAGCATAGCTCTTCTGACGAGCACGAGCTTCCTGAAGTTTTGCCTTGGCGACAACGACCTTATCATTGGTCACTTCAATCATCCCTGGAACTTCAAGCAGTCGTTCGCCCACTTGATCCCAGCAGATTGGAGCACGACACTTTCTGCCATACAACATCTCAAAGGGAGCACACTTGATGCTAGCGTGCCAACTGTTGTTGTATGCGAATTCTACTAAGAATATATAATCATCCCAGCTTCCTGTACATTCTAGAGCACACAATCGTATCATGTCCTCTAATGTCTGAATGGTACGTTCCGACTGTCCGTCGGTCTAAGGATGAAAGGCAGTGCTGAGCTTAAGTCTGGTGCCCCAAGCTTTCTACAGACTACGCTAGAAACGTGAAGTGAAACGGGGATCTCTGTCAGAGATGATTTCTGATGGAGTACCATGCAGTCTCATGATCTCCCTCTAGAATGTGTCTGCTAATTTGCTGACCGGATGCTCCTTACAAATCGGCAGAAAATGAGTAGATTCAGGCAACCTATCAACAATGACCCAGATAGCGTCATTTTTTTCTGAGTAACAGGAAGACCAGTAACAAAATCCATAGAGATTTTGTCCCACTTCCATGCTGGAATATCTAATGGTTGTAGTAACCCACTAGCACGCTGATGTTCGGTCTTCACCTGTTGGAAGATCATACACTTAGAAATGAAGATTGCAACATCCTGCTTCATACCACTCCACCAAAAGTGTTGCTTGATGTCGTGGTACATCTTGGTAGAACCAGGATGTATGGTAAATGGAGAATTGTGAGCTTCAGTCAACACAACTTCCCTGAGAGTAGAGTCATCAGGAACCACTAGTCTAGTACCCTGCCATAAGATACCATCGTCATCAACACGAAACTTCGTCTGCTGATGATGATTCTGAATGATAGACCAAATCTCACCATCGTCCTTCTGATCTTCCTTGATCCTAGAATGTAAGTCTGGTTCCACTCTAAGATTAGCCCAGTAACCATGTTGTCCTCGTACGCAAAACTCAATGTCAGTCACCTCTAGGTCACGAATGATCTCCTTCGAAATCCATATGCCAACAATCATACCCGACCTTCTGCTTAGAGCATCTGCCACCACATTCTCCTTGCCAGGATGGTACTGAATGTTGGTGTCGTAGTCTTTCAATAGATCTAACCATCTCCTCTGTCTCATGTTCAGTTCCTTCTAGGTGAAGATGTACTTGAGACTCTTGTGGTCGGTGAATATGTCACATGACTCACCATAAAAATAATGTCTCCAGATCTTCAACACCAAAACAACTACTGCAAGCTCTAAATCGTGATTAGGATAGTTTTCTTCATAAGGTTTCAGCTGTCGTGATGCGTATGCAATAACCTTCCCATGTTGCATGAGAACGCAGCCTAATCCCTTTCCTGAAGCGTCACTATATATTTGAAATCCACTTGAGCCAGATGGGAGAGTAAGAATAGGTGCAGTCACTAACTTCGACTTAAGATCTTCAAAGCTCTTCTCTCGTTCTTCCGTCCAGACGAATTTCTCTCCTTTCCTCATCAGCTTAGTCAAAGGTAAGGCTAACCGTGAAAAGTTCTCTACAAACCTGCGGTAGTAGCCAGCTAAACCTAGAAAACTTCTAAATTTTGTTGCAGATGTAGGTCTCGGCCATTTAGTGATAGCTTCAACCTTCGTAGGATCCATGGTGATCCCCTATGCAGATACAATATGGCCCAGAAATGCCACCTTGTTAACAAGAACTCACACTTAAAGAACTTGGCGTACAGCTGCTTCTGACGAAGAATCTGTAAGAGTGTACGAAGGTGTTCCTCATGTTCCTCCCTCGATTTGGAGAAAATCAGGATGTCATCAATGAACACAATAACGAACTTGTCCTGAAACTTATGGAAGACACGGTTTATCAAATCCATGAAGACAGCTGGAGCATTAGTGAGTCCGAATGGCATAACTACGAACTCGTAGTGCCCATAGCGTGTACAGAAAGCAGTCTTGGATATATCCTGCTCTTTAACCCGTAACTGATGGTAGCCGGACCTCAGATCGATCTTGGAGAAATGCATGGTGCCCTGAAGTTGATCGAATAGGTCATCAATTCTCGGCAAAGGATACTTGTTCAGCTCACGATAGTCTATACATAAACGCATGTTGCCGTCTTTCTTCTTCACGAACAGAACCGGTGCACCCCATGGCGATGCACTGGGATGGATGAAACCTCGTTCCAGAAGTTTTTGCAGCTGATCTTTTAGTTCCTTAAGCTCTATAGGAGCCATACGGTAAGGAGCTTTGGAAATTGGTTGTGCACCTGGTATGAGCTCGATTCCAAACACGACATCACGAACAAGTGGTATGCCCGGAAGTTCATCTGGAAATACGTCAGGAAACTCTGACACAAAAGGCTGATCTTGGATCGATGGAGACTCGGCAGTAATGTCATGAATATTGGCTATGAAGCCCTGACAACCGTGTGATATCAATGCACGCGCCTCCATATATGAAACAATTTGTACTGACCTCCCTGGTAGAAAACCATGGTGTATGTACTCTGGGGATTTAACATCAACAAAGATAACCCGATAGGTGTGGCAGTCAATCGTGGCTTGGTGTTTGGATAACCAGTCCATGCCCAAAATCAAGTCAATGTCGCACATGTCCAAAGGAAGTGTGTCAACTTTACGGATCTTTCCATCAAATTCTAGGGGAAGATCTTTGTACACTTGAGTGATTCGTACAGAGTCCCTAAGTGGCGTGGAAATGCATAAGGAATTATCTAATGGCATCGGGGAAATCCTAACACGTACAGCAAAAGTAGTGGACACGACTGAATGCGTCGCTCCAGTATCAAATAGAACACATGTTGCCAAACCATTCATAAAGAGATTTCTGGTGATGGTACCTGAGGTCTTATTCGCCTGATCTCGAGTAGTAGTGAACACGCAACCAGAAGTAGGAGGTGGCTTGGTGTTTGCGTGTCCAGAGGTGCCTTCTATCTCACCCTGGCGATAGTCCTTCTGCTGATGGCCTTGTTGGCCACACTTGAAGAAACCACCAGTACCTCGGCGACAAATACTCGAATGTCTGCACGAACAAGTAGGACAGATAGGATGCGTGTATCCTCCAGCAGGCGTCCTAGTTATCTGAGAGCCTGTTTAAGGATTAAATGCATGAGACATGATCGTGGTACATAAACATGATTACATAGAAGGTATAAAATTTACCAGATGAGGTAGAACGGTTAGGCTGCGAACCCCTACGGTCCTGATCCCTGCCATTTCCATTGTTCCTAATTTAATAATTATTGGAGTGTCAGAGTATTATAACATGAAATATTTGAACATGAAAGAAGGTTAATGTAGGGACCGGCTGTTGTTCGAGTTGTTAGCATTGTTACGGTAACTATCGTTACCGCCACGCCTCTCAGAAGCATAACGGTCGTTAGTCTAACCGTTTCCCTTGGATGCTTGCTGTTGAGCGGCCGCAGGCTTACGGTCGTCAGTCTTCTGCCGGGAATATATAAATTGTTGAATAGAGGTTTAAACAAAATGAAATATACTGATGGAAATAAATTGTTTACAATTGGTGATTGAAGATACCTCTTCACTGCTCTGTCATCACCGAACTCCTCTCGTTCCTGAAGCATCTCGAGCTTACGGGCTGCATCGGCCACCTGTGCCACTATAGTGAAGGTAGCACAAACCAGGTTGTTGGCAACCAAAGTGAGAAGTGCCCAGCGAAACTTCTCAGCCTGCTCTGCAACAGTTCCTGCGGCTGGACCCAGAAAACCTGCTAACCGAAGGAACCTTTGCATGAATTCATTGCTGTTTTCACCAGCAATCTGCTGAATGTTGTGGTAGTCCCTCTTGAGCTTCTCTTGATCAGCATGTGAAAAGTACTGATTAAGAAAGATCTCCTTAAACCGGTCTCATGTCAGTTGTGCAACCCAATTGTCACTAACGTTGGACTGCTTGACCGATTTCCACCACTGCAGCACATCACCTTCAAACTTATAGCAAGCCAGCCTTGCCTTGTAGACACCATCACAACCCATTGCATCGAAAAATCTTCTCGATGTGAGAAATCCAAGCTTCAGCCTTGTTGGGCTGTCAGTCTGCTTAAACGAACGGGGTCGCTGTTTGTTGAATCTCTCCAACCAAGTCATAAGAGTAACCGGTGGAGGAGGAGGAGGGTTGGCGTGATTACTATGAGCCTGGAATTCCGCCTAAAGTTCATCCCTTATTTCATTTCGAAGTTTGAGAAGTAGGGCTTGCTGAGCTGCATTGACAGCTGTTGTTAAATCTAGAGTATTGCGATTGTTCACCATCTGACAGTTTAAACAACAAAATGAAACATAAATTATAAATCTGAAATGCGGTAACATAAGATTGCGTGAACAATGTATAAATCAATGAAGCAGTTTATAATGCATGAAACAATGTATAGAAATGCATGATGCAGTTTATAAATTTTTTATATGAACGAGAGTGAACGCCTATGGTCAGTTCACCAAAAACAAAAGACATGGTGCGGGGACGCCAATGGGTTGGTCCCAAAGTTAGAAGTTTCGATAAAAGCACATGCGACTAAATAGGGCCAGTCCTGTACCAACCATTACTTAGTCATAAATCTGCTACAATGATATGAATGCATGAAATAAAAATGAAAATGAATGAATGCATGAAAACTAACTGTCAGTTCTAGGAAAACACTAGTGACTACCCGTAAGTCACAGGTCATTTTTACAGAGCTATAGGTCGAAACCAGGCTCTGATACCATAATTGTAACACCCTATTTAAAAGGATAGAGTGCTACGGTAAATTATGGCGTATCATCAAAGCATGCAAGGTAAATGTCTAATCATTCATGACCATAAATAGAAATACCAGAATCAAACATCGTCAGTCTAGTAACTCACAAACAAGCAATATAAGTACTGTAAATGGAAAGGACTAAAGAATGTCCAAAATAATGTAAAGTATGATAAATTAGGAATAAATGCATAAGGTAAAAGAGGTCGGATAGCTTCCAATCCGAATGCACATACTCTCGAGTTCTTACTTGCGTCCTTGGGTTCCTGCCGTTTGGGAATATGGAAAAGTAGACGGCTGAGCATGACGCTCAGTACACGGATATACAATAAAGCGTAGAATACATATAGTATGGAAGCATATAAAGAACATAAAGCATGAATGGCAGTGGAAATGAATAAGTCTTGGAAAACCTAGTTGTGTGTCATGTTAACTGGTTTTAATTCTGAAAATATAGCTTATGTTAGTTATGAAAATTAGTATTAGTTTATGTACCAAATTAGCCAATATAGGTCATGAGGTCAACAACATGCATGAATACTTGGAGGGGAGACCTCATCATGCAATTAGAGGGGTTGCCTCTAATTAACTGATCTTTGGGTAAGAGGGAACAGCTCCTTGTGAAGGATGCAAGGCACACACCACATTCACCATGAAAATCCTGACTGAAACATGTAACTAGGATGCACTCATACGCCTTACATGATAATATAATAATATAATGGCCAAATAACTGAAAAGGGACGCCACGAGCTATCACTCTGTCGTGGTGAAGTCATAACACTAGTACCTCTAGGTGTTATGGTTATGATACCACCATAACTAGGTGAAACTGGTCATGCATGTATATGTCTAAGGTAACTAATAAAACATAAGCATTTAATCAGTAACTACTGGGGAAAATAGTTGGCTGCATACGGGAAATCCTAATGAAGGAAGAGATTGTCCTTACTAAAGGACGGGAAATCCGTACCTTATGTCCAGTAGAAGCTAACGGAAACGATGAAGACTAATCCGCCTTGATGGATAACACTACATAAGAAATATGGACATGTATGAGTTGTCTGAATTACATGTGTTTTTACTGGTTCCGTGTGTTATTAGCTTGTTATACGTATTTTGTCATGTTTTACTATTTACTTTGTATTCTATAGTTATTATGATGTTCTGTTGTGTATTATTCATGTATTATTATATTATAATACTTGTATTGTAATACTAAGTAACTTTCTAAAAATAACAGGTTTCCATAAATAGTAAGTTTCCAAAAATAGAAAGTTTCCAAAAATAGAAAGTTCCCAAAAATAGTAAGTTTCCATAATTAGAATTAAGCTGGATTATAATTAATAAGCGAAGTTAAATTAGTACAATACAAGTCATGATTATAATTAGTTAATTAAATAACTGGTTAATTTAATTAAACTATATTTTATATGATTTTAATTAGAATACATGTTTAATTAAAATAACTAAGTATAAATACCTTAGGTTATACATGAATTAATTTTAATAAATTAATTAACCTAAAGTTTAATATGACATGATTTATAAAATAGTTTTTTATAAAACTCGAATCCCGAGCCCGTGTTATAATATAAGCCGAATCAAATAACTTATAAACAAGTCCCATCGAGACCTTGGAAAGGATCTCGATTGACACTACTTAACAACTAATCATACAATCATACCCCGACTCGAAGTCGGGGTCCCCTTGTCTCTGGTCCGATCAACCAAAACCAACCGAGCACCCTTAAGGGTCTCGGTGGTGTCTCGGTTCACCCAAATACCGAACACAAACAGACCCCGACCCAAGGTCGGGAGTCCCTTGTCTTGTCGAGCCAACAACCAACCAAGCCGAGACCTTGAAGGGTCTCGGTGGTGGTGATATAAACAAAACGAACACCCCCTTTGGGGGTTTTGGTGCCTCGCCCGAACCAAACAAACCCAACCAAACGTACCCTTGATCATAATTTAATTAATCTAGGTTATTCTTTTACATGTTCATGTGATTAATTAAATTAATAATTGAAATCAAAAGAAAATAAAAATAAAAAGGAAGGGTATTTTGAATATGCCACTATGCTTAGAATCACGAGATGATCACAAATAATTAATCAATCAAGAAAATTCGCCCGGTTTGCCTTGTTTTGTTGTGTATGCCGGCGGCTAAGGAGGACAAGGAGGAGAGGAAAACGTTTTTCCTGTAACCTAAATTATGAGAGAAAAATAACTCTCCATGTGTTTTAATTAATTTGGTTTTGGGCCAAAAGGCCCATCTTGGTCCTTCCTCTTGTCTTGCCGCGGCTATGGGGCCCACATGGGGTAACCCGTAGCTTTTCTCGAGTCTAATTATTAACGTGTGTGTTCGTGTTTTATTATTTGTGATTTTGGTGTTCGTGATCATGTCACATTTATAATATTCATGATTATACGTTATTTATTTTCGTGACACATGTACTAATATTATAGATGGAAAGTTTAAATTTTAGCGTGTTTTCGTAAGTTACTGTTCACTTGTACTGTTCATAGGTTTTTAATGCGGGTTTTAAAACTCTTCCCCTCTAAAATAACAATTCATCCTCGAACTGGAGAAAGTAAATTGAAAGAAAACATACCCGAATTAGAACTGGAAATGAGGGTAAGAAGTCCGTATAGACTCCTCCATCTCCCAAGTAGCTTCCCGCTCAGGATGATCCCTCCAGAGGATTTTGACGAAAGGGATCGTCTTCCTCCGCATGACACGATCTTGTCGCTCAAGAACTTTATCGGGTTCTTTGACATATGAAAGATCCTCTTGAATCTGATCAAGTGGATATTGGATAACATGAACTGGATGATAGTTGTATCCTCTGAGCAAGGACACATGGAACACGTTGTGAACCTGTGATAGCTGAGGCGGTAACGCTAAATGATATGACACTTTACCAACGCGTTCTATGATGTCGAACGGTCCAATGAAGCGAGGACTGAGCTTCCCTCTGATTCCAGCATGTCTAACTCCTCATGGAGGTGATACTTTTAGGAAAACATGGTCACCTACGTTGAAAGACACATCTCTATGACGTTTATCAGCATAGCTCTTCTGACGAGCACCAGCTTCCTGAAGTTTTGCCTTGGCGACAACGACCTTCTCATTGGTCACTTCAATCATTTCTGGACCTTCAAGCAGTTATTCGCCCACTTGATCCCAGCAGATTGGAGCACGACACTTTTTGCCATACAACATCTCAAAGGGAGCACACTTGATGCTAGTGTGCCAGCTGTTGTTGTATGCGAATTATACTAAGAATATATAATCATCCCAGCTTCCTGTCCATTCTAGAGCACACGATCGTAGCATGTCCTCTAATTTCTGAATTGTACGTTCCGACTGTTCGTCGGTCTGAGGATGAAAGGCAGTGCTGAGCTTAAGTCTGGTGCCCCAAGCTTTCTGCAGACTCTGCCAGAAATGTGATGTGAAACGGGGATCTCTGTCAGATAAGATTTATGATGGAGTACCATGCAGTCTCATGATCTCCCTCTAGAATGTGTCTGCTAATTTGCTGACCGGATGCTCCTTACAAATCGGCAGAAAATGAGCAGATTTAGGCAACCTATCAACAATGACCCAGATAGCGTCATTCTTCTTCTGAGTAACAGGAAGACCAGTAACAAAATCCATGGAGATTTTGTTCCACTTCCATGCTGGAATATCTAATGGTTGTAGTAACCCACTAGCACGTTGATGTTCAATCTTCACCTGTTGGAAGTTCATACACTTAGAAACGAAGGTGGCAACATCCTGCTTCATACCACTCCACCAAAAGTGTTGCTTGATGCCGTGGTACATCTTGGTAGAACCAAGATGTATGGTAAATGGAGAACTGTGAGCTTCAGTCAACACAGCTTCCCTGAGAGTAGAGTCATTAGGAACCACTAGTCTAGTACCCTGCCATAAGATACCGTCGTCGTCAACACGAAACTCCGTCTGCTGATCAAGATTCTAAATGATAGACCAAATCTCACCTTCGTCCTTCTAAGCTTCCTTGATCCTAGAATGTAAGTCTGGTTCCACTCTAAGATTAGCCCAGTAACCATGCTGTCCTCGTACGTAAAACTCAATGTCAGTTACCTCTAGGTCACGAATGATCTCCTTCGAAATCCATATGCCAGCAATCATACCCGACCTTCTGCTTAGAGCATCTGCCACCACATTCGCCTTGCCAGGATGGTACTGAATGTTGGTGTCGTAGTCTTTCAATAGCTCTAACCATCTCCTCCCTCTCATGTTCGGTTCCTTCTGGGTGAAGATGTACTTGAGGCTCTTGTGGTCGGTGAATATGTCACATGACTCACCATAAAAATAATGTCTCCAGATCTTCAACGCGAAAACAACTGCTGTAAGCTCTAAATCGTGATTAGGATAGTTTTCTTTATAAGGTTTCAGTTGTCGTGATGCGTATTCAATAACCTTCCCATGTTGCATGAGAACGCAGCCTAATCCCTTTCCTGAAGCATCACTATATATCTGAAATCCAACTGAGCCAGATGGGAGAGTAAGAACAGGTGCAGTCACTAACTTCTGGTTAATATCTTCAAAGCTCTTCTCTCGCTCTTCTGTCCAGACGAATTTCTCTCCTTTCCTCATCAGCTTAGTCAAAGGTGAGGCTAACCGTGAAAAGTTCTCTACAAACCTGCGGTAGTAGCCAGCTAAACCCAGAAAACTTCTAACTTCTGTTGTAGATGTAGGTCTCGGCCATTTAGTGATAGCTTCAACCTTGGTAGGATCCATAGTGATCCTCTCTGCAGATACAATATGGCCCAGAAATGCCACCTTGGTTAACCAGAACTCACACTTAGAGAATTTGGCATACATCTGCTTCTGACGAAGAATCTGTAAGACTGTACGAAGGTGTTCCTCATGTTCCTCCCTGGATTTGGAGAAAATCAGGATGTCATCAATACAATAACAAACTTGTCCAGAAACTCATGGAAGACACGGTTCGTCAAATCCATGAAGAAAGCTGGAGCATTAGTGAGTCCGAATGGCATAACTACGAACTCGTAGTGCCCATAGCATGTACGAAAAGAAGTCTTGGATATATCCTGATCTTTAACCCGTAACTGATGGTAGCCGGACCTCAGATCGATCTTGGAGAAATGCATGGCGCCCTGAAGTTGAACGAATAGGTCATCAATTCTCGGCAAAGGATAACGATTCCTGATCGTGATCTTGTTCAACTCACGATAGTCTATACATAAACGCATGTTGCTGTCTTTCTTCTTCACGAACAGAGCCGGTGCACCCCATGGTGATGCACTGGGATGGATGAAACCTCGTTCCAGAAGTTCTTGCAGCTGATCTTTTAGTTCCTTAAGCTCTATAAGATCCATACGGTAAGGAGCTTTGGAAATTGGCTGTGCACCTGGTATGAGCTCGATTCCAAACTCGACTTCACGAACAGGTGGTATGCCCGGAAGTTCATCTGGAAATACGTTAGGAAACTCTGACACAATAGGCTGATCTTGGATCGATGGAGACTCAGCAGTAATGTCATGAATATTGGCTATGAAGCCCTGACAGCCGTGTGATAGCAATGCACGTGCCTCCATAGATGAAATAATATGTACTGACCTCCCTGATAGAAAACCATGGTGTATGTACTCTGGGGATTTAACATCACCAAAGATAACCTGATAGGTGTGGCAGTCAATCGCGGCTTGTTGTTTGGATAACTAGTCCATGCCCAAAATCAAGTCAAAGTCGCACATGTCTAAAGGAAGTGCGTCAACTCTACGGATCTTGCCATCAAATTATAGGGGAAGATCTTTGTCCACTTGAGTGATTCGTATAGAGTCCCTAAGTGGCGTGGAAATGCATAAGGAATTATCTAATGGCATCGGGGAAATCCTAACACGTACAGAAAAAGTAGTGGACACGACTGAATGTGTCACTCCAGTATCAAATAGAACACATGTTGCCAAACCATTCATAAAGAGATTTCTGGTGATGGTACCTGAGGTCTTATTCGCTTGATCTCGAGTAGTAGTGAACACGCGACCAGAAGTAGGAGGTGGCTTGGTGTTTGAGTGTCTAGAGGTGCTTTCTATCTCACCCTGGCGATAGTTCTTCTGTTGATGGCCTTGTTAGCCACACTTGAAGCAACCACCAGTACCTCAGCGACAAATACCCGAATGTCTGCGCGAACAAGTAGGACAGATATGATGCGTGAATCCTCCAACAGGCGTCCTAGTTATCTGAGAGCCTGTTTAAGGATTACATGCATGAGACATGATCGTGGTACATAAACGTGATTACATAGAAGGTATAAAATTTACTAGATGAGGTAGAACGGTTAGGTTATGAACCCCTATGGTCCTGATCCCTGCCATTACCATTGTTCATGATTTAATAATTATTGGAGTGTCATAATATTATAACATGAAATAGTTGAACATGAAAGAATGTTAATGTAGGGACCTGCTGTTGTTCGAGTTGTTAGCGTTGTTACGGTAACTATCGTTACCGCCATGCCTCTTAGAAGCAGAACGGTCGTTAGTCTGACCGTTTCCCTTGGATGCTTGCTGCTGAGCGGCCGCAGGCTTACGGTCATCAGTATTCTGCCAGGAATATATAAATTGTTGAACAGAGGTTTAAACGAAATGAAATATATTGATGGAAATAAATTGTTTACAATTGGTGATTTAAGATACCTCTTCACTGCTCTGTCATCACCGAACTCCTCTCGGTCCTGAAGCATCTCGAGCTTACGGGCTACATCGGCCACCTGTGCCACTGTAGTGAAGGTAGCACAAACCAGGTTATTGGCAACCAAAGTGCGAAGTGCCCAGCAAAACTTCTCAGCCTGCTCCACAGCAGTTCCTGCGGCTGGACCCAAAAAACCTGCTAATTGGAGGAACCTTTGCATGAATTCTTTGCTGTTTTCACCAGCAATCTTCCGAATGTTGTGGTAGTCCCTCTTGTGCTTCTCTTGATCAGCATGTGGAAAGTACTGATTAAGAAAGATCTCCTTAAACCGGTCCCATGTCAGCTGTGCAACCCAATTGTCACCACCATTGGACTACTTGACCGATTTCCACCACTGCAGCACATCACCTTAAAACTTATAGCAAGCCAGCCTTGCCTTGTAGACACCATCACAACCCATTGCATCGAAAATCTTCTCGATGTGAGAAATCCAAGCTTCAGCCTCATTGGGGCTGTTAGTCTGCTTAAACGAACGGGGTCACTGTTTGTTGAATCTCTCCAACCAAGTCATAAGAGTAACCGGTGGAGGAGGAGGAGGGTTGGCGTGATTACCCTGAGCCTGAAATTCCGCCTGAAGTTCATCCCTGATTTCACTGCGAAGTTGGGGAAGTAGGGCTTGCAGAGCTTCATTGACAGCTGCGGTCAAATCTTGAGTATTGCGATTGTGCACCATCTGACAGTTTAAACAACAAAATGCAACATAAATTATAAATCTGAAATGCGGTAACATAAGATTGCATGAACAATGTATAAATCAAAGAAGCAATTTATAATACATGAAACAATGTATAGAAATGCATGATGCAGTTTATAAAATTTTTATATGAACGAGAGTGAACGCCTATGGTCAGTTCACCCAAAACAAAAGACATGGCGCGGGGACGCCAATGGGTCGGTCCCAAAGTTAAAAGTTTCGATAAAAGCACATGCGACTAAATAGGGCAAGTCCTGTACCAACCATTACTTAGTCATAAACCTGCTACAATGATATGAATGCATGAAATAAAAAT
This sequence comes from Glebionis coronaria, assembly GCA_025667525.1. Classification (NCBI taxonomy): domain Eukaryota; kingdom Viridiplantae; phylum Streptophyta; class Magnoliopsida; order Asterales; family Asteraceae; genus Glebionis; species Glebionis coronaria. The sequence continues at coordinate 143,815 of JANFOE010002173.1, forward strand.
AAAAATGAATGAATGCATGAAAAACAACTGTCAGTTCTAGGAACACACTGGTGACTACCCGTAAGTCACAGGTCATTTTTACAGAGCTACAGGTCGAAACCAGCCTCTGATACCATAATTGTAACACCCCATTTAAAAGGATAGAGTGCTACGGTAAATTATTGCGTATCATCAAAGCATGCAAGGTAAATGTCTAAACATTCATGACCATAAATAGAAATACCGGAATCAAACATCGGTAGTCTAGTAACTCACAAACAAGCAATATATATACTGTAAATGGAAAGGACTAAACAATGTCCAAAAGAATGTTAAGTATGATAAAGTAGGAATAAATGCATAAGGTAAAAGAGGCCGGATAGCTTCCAATCCGAATGCACATACTCTGGAGTTCCTACTTGCGTCCATGGGTACCTGCCGTTTGGGAATATGGAAAAGTAGACGGCTGAGCATGACGCTCAGTGCACGGATATACAATAAAGCATAGAATACATAGAGTATGGAAGCATATAAAGAACATAAAGCATGAATGGCAGCGGAAATGAATAAGTCTTAGAAAACCTAGTTGTCTGTCATGTTAACTGGTTTAGTTCTGAAAACATAGCTTATGTTACTTATGAAAATCTGTATTAGTTTATGTACCAATTAGCCAATATAGGTCATGAGGTCAACAACGTGCATGAATACTTGGAGGGGAGACCTCATCATGCAATTAGAGGGATTGCCTCTAATTAACTGGTCAATGGGTAGGAGGGATCAACTCCTTGTGAAGGATGCAAGGCAAATACCACATTCACCATGAAAATCCTGACTAAAACATGTAACTAGGATGCACCCATACGCCCCACATGATAATATAATAATATAATGGCCAAATAACTGAAAAGGGACGCCACGAGCTATCAGTCCGTCGTGTTGAAGTCATAACACTAGTGCCTCTGGGTGTTATGGTTATGGTACCTCCATAACTAGGTGAAACTGGTCATGCATGTATATGGCTAAGGTAACTAATAAAACATAAGCATTTAATCAGTAACTACTGGGGAAAACAGTTGGCTGCATACGGGTAATCCTAATGAAGGAAGAGATTGTCCTTACTAAAGGACGGGAAATCCGTACCTTATGTCTAGTAGAAGCTAACGGAAACGATGAAGACTAATCCGCCTTAATGGATAACACTACATAAGAAATATGGATGTGTATGAGTTGTCTGAATTACATGTGTTTTTACTGGTTCCGCGTGTTATTAGCTTGTTATACGTATTCTGTCATGTTTTACTGTTTACTTTGTATTCTGTAGTTATTCTGATGTTCTGTCGTGTATTATTCATGTATTAGTATAATATAATACTTGTATTGTAATACTAAGTAACTTCATAAAAATAGAAAATTTACATAAATAGTAAGTTTCCAAAAATAGAAAGTTTCCAAAAATAGAAAGTTCCCAAAAATAGTAAGTTTCCATAATTAGAATTAAGCTGGATTACAATTAATAAGTGAAGTTAAATTAGTACAATACAAGTCATGATTATAATTAGTTAATTAAATAACTAGTTCATTTAATTAAACTATATGTTATATGATTTTAATTAGAATACATGTTTAATTAAAATAACTAAGTATAAATACCTTAGGTTATACATGAATTAATTTTAATAAATTAATTAACCTAAAGTTTAATATGACATGATTTATAATATAGTTTTTATAAAACCCGAATCCCGAGCCCGTGTTATAATATAAGCCAAATCAAATAAGCTATAAACAAGTCCCATCAAGACGTTGGAAAGGATCTCGATTGACACTACTTAACAACTAATCATACAATCATACCCCGACTTGAAGTCGGGGTCCCCTTGTCTCCAGTCTGATCAACCAAAACCAACCGAGCACCCTTACGGGTCTCGGTGGTGTCTCGGTTCACCCAAAAACCAAACAAAAACACACCCTGAACCAAGGTCGGGGTTCCCTGGTCTTGCAGAGCCAACAACCAACCAAGCCGAGACCTTGAAGGGTCTCGGTGGTGGTGATATAAACAAACCGAACACCCCCTTTGGGGGTTTTGGTGCCTCGGCCGAACCATAAACCCAACCAAACGTACCCTTGATCATAATTAAATTAATCTAGGTTATTCTTTTACATGTTCATGTGATTAATTAAATTAATACTTGAAATCAAAAGAAATAAAAAAAAGGAAGGGTTTTTTTAATATACCACTATGCTTAGAATCACGAGATGATCACAATAATTAATCAATCAAGAAAAGTCGTCCAGTTTGCCTTGTTTTGTTGTGTAGGTCGGCGGCTAAGGAGGACAAGGAGGAGAGGACAAAGTTTTTCCTGTAACCTAAATTATGAGAGAAAAATAACACTCCAGGTGTTTTAATTAATTTGGTTATGGGCCAAAAGGCCTATCTTGGTCCTTCCTCTTGTCTTGCCGCGGCTATGGTGCCCACATTGGGTAACCCGTAGCTTTTCTCGAGTCTAATTATTAACGTGTGTGTTCGTGTTTTATTATTTGTGATTTTGGTGTTCGTGATCATATCACATTTATAATATTCATGATTATATGTTATTTATTGTCGTGACACGTGTATTAATATTATAATTGGAAAGTTTATTTTACCGTGTTTTCGTAAGTTACTGTTCACGTGTACTGTTCATAGGTTTTTAATGCGGGTTTTACAGTAGGATCTTATGGAAAACAAAATTTTAATGCAGGTCCTCTCCTTTATGTGTAAGCTTAGCCAGGGTAAAGCTAATAGTGAGAACTATAAATAATTTCTTCGATATCAGTCAACTGAGTTCTAGAAAATTTTGTATTTTAGTCACATACGTCGGTCTTGACCATCTGGTGATGGCCTTCACCTTTGCAGGACTGTCTGTAAATTCTTTCTACTGAAATAACATGGCCCAGAATGCCACCTTGTTCAACTAAAACTCACATCTGGAAAGATAGGTATATAATTTTCTCCTATCGGAGATTTTGTACAACTGTGAGAAGATGATTCTCTTGTATCCCTCTAGAATTTAGCAGATTAGAAGGTTATTGGTAAATATACTGGCCAACCCGTTTAAGAATTCATGGAAAATTTGATTCATGAATTTCGTAATATAGCTGGAGCATTAAGAAGCTCAGAAGTATCGATCAAAATTTTAGAAAGACTATAATATGTGCAACAGCAGTCTGGAGAACATCATGTTCTTTCTCTCACCACTGATGGTGGGATGATCGTGAATTGTTCTGGAAAATATATAAGACGTCATAGTAGATCAGATAAACCAGCTATTCGTGTACTGAACATCGATTAGGATTGGTGATCTTGTCAATTTTCGGTGATCGATACATGATCTCATGTTACCGGCCTTCTTTCTGATGGACAGAAACGGTACACCTCCTGGTGGTCCGCTAGGGCGAATAAAGCCTCGTTCCGGTAACTCTTGCAGCAATTGCTGCAACTCTTTTAACTTAGTTGAAGCCCTGGAATAAAGAGTTTTGAAAACATGTTCTGTTCTTGAGACAAGCTCGATGCTAAATTCTGTCTCGTGGTTAGGAAGGAATTTCTGGAAAACTTTCTGAAATTACATCTAAGAACTCTAGAATAGTCTGCTGATCATGAATTTAAGGAATTTCAGAAGTGAATTTATAACTGGTAGCTAAAAAGTCTTCGTAGCTATGGACTGATAAGTCACGCGCTTGTAAGGCAGAAATAATTTGTACTGATTTTTTTGGCAGAAAGTATAATGAATATATTTGGGATTTAGTAAGACGGATCTTGTCGTTAACTTAAAGGAAAACCTTAATAAATATGGTTGATACCGTGGAGTCTTTTCTGGCTGGGAGGTAGATAATACATGATTTAGATAAAGTTGACATATGAATAAGTGAACAAACATGGCAGATCTTGTTGAATGTGTTTGTCTGTAACCCAATAAAATGACCACTACATATCTAGCCTGAATAATACTCTAGTGGTGGAAACTGGATCTTTAATGGTTTGATTTATGCATGGCATGACAAAACGGGTATACCCCCTTGGAGGGTACCCTGAATTTTTGAGGGCCTAGTTTAGAAAATTACTAGAGTTATGAGTTTTGACTCGTACCTAGAGACGACACTCTTATGATATGTACCGTAACTGGTGTCGTGAAAAGTGTCTTCAGAGATGATACCTGAGGTCTGTGTCTTGACTGATATCTTGACTGATGTTTTGACATGTGTTTGCTAGGTGAATCTGAACAAGGCTGAAAATTTTGGTGACTGCTAGGGTTGGCGGACCGGTTAGACTGCTGACCTCGGTATATTTGGTCACGTCTCTTCCGAAGTTCCGATGGTTACTGACTGATTAATTATAAGCACGGTGGTTGTCATTACCGCCTTATCTGTCAGTTTCCTGACGGTCGTTATCATGACCGTGATTTATGTAACTATTTCTGCTGAGTGGTCGGCTGGTTACCGGTCCCCACTCTTCTGACTGGAAGATTAGCTGAGTGAAGTGTGACATCTAACTGAGTGAAGTGTGACATCTAGCTGAGAAAGTAAAAGCATGGAATAGAATGGTAGTTTCTGATGGTTGAAGTTTATCTTTGTCAAAAATTTCAAATTATAGTTTTCGTCCTTGTTCTTTAGAGTCTTCATAGTATAAACAGCCTCAACATCTTGAGAAATCTCCAAAGTATCAGCAGCATCAGCATTTGTGAGGTATTCAAAGTGTTAGAAGCATCAGTATCTATAGAATATCGACAAGTGGAAACGCCTGAGATGATTGAGAATCAATTAGCAATACCCATGGAGTAGGGCACAGGGGGTACACCTGGACTACTGTACATGAAGTATAAAACGAACACTGCACATGGGGCATATCTGAGACACTGTACGTGCAGTACACATGAAATACTCTATTGTACATGGGGTACATATGGAATACTGTACATGGTACTGGTGGAAATTTTATGGGATGATCGATATGTTAATTGTCTGACATGATCAAAGAAATAAATTGATTTAAACGGTAGTAAACTGAACTGAATTGAGTAACATGATAGCCTGGTAATTCCTGCGTAGACTTAAGGCTGGTTGTATAGAGGTTCAAGAATATGATTAAGCGGAATTCAACAATGGTCAACATGAAGACATGATTGATGAAGACCAAACATGATTTATTATGAAAAACAGGATTTTACTGTAACACTTCTGTATCTTAGCATGAAAACATCATCACCTTGATGAAAACGTAATCCTCATAAGGAGACATGAACTTAATCAGCATGAAAACGACATCCACATGAGGGTATGAAAACTTGATTGTTACTAAGAACATAAAAGTATAATCAACTGAAGTTTAACATCAACTGATGTGGATGGCTATGGTTCAATCCACATAATTCAAAGAAAAAAACATGTGACTAAGTATGGGCGATTCTGGTTCGATCCATACTTGTCAAAATTTTATAAAATGTCATGATATGACAAAGGTGAACAGCTATGGATCGGTTCACAAACAAAATTCGACTAAAAAAAAGGAATTTTGACTTGAGAAATGGTGAAAGCATATGGGTCAGTTCACCTATTAACATTCGACTGAAAACATGAATTTGTCATGAGTAAGGGTAAACACCTATGGGTCGGTTTACCAATACAAAATCTGAATGGGCACGGGTGAACGCCTATGGGTCGGTTCACCAAAACAAAATTCGAATGAAAAGTACATACGACTAAATATGGCCAGTCCTGTACCAACCTTTTACTTAGTCAAAACATTAAGAAAATTGACAGATAAAAAAAGAAAACTGACTCATAAATGCATGAGAAACATGAAAGATAACAATGCCAAAATCTGGGAAGTTCCTGGTGACTAACAACTAGTCACAGGTCAAGTTTTAGAGCCTACGGGTGAAACCTGGCTCTGATACCATAATTGTAACACCCTACTTGGATAAGTGGAACGTTACGTGTACTTATGGCATGTCATCAAAGCATAAGGTAAATTTCCTAAAACATTAACTAACCATAAAGGAAATACCAGAATCAAACATCGGTATTCCCAACATAAGCTCAAAACATGAAAAGTAAATATTGAAGGAAAGGACAATGTCCAAATAAGCAAAGTAATGTAAGAAGTGCATAAAATAAGAAGTCTGGATAGCTTCCTTCCAAATGCACATGCTCTCAGAATCCTAAGAGCGTCCCGGTGTACATGTCGTTAGAACATGAAAGGAACTACGGCTGAGCATAACGCCCAGTGAACGGATATAAAGCATGATAAGAAATACTGAAATGAAGCAGATGATAAAATACTGAAGTTGTAAGACTGAATAGTAAACTTCAGCGGGAATCTGTGTATAACCAGAAAAGTCTGATTTATAAATAATAAAGCTGAACTGTTATATGTTAAATCTGAAAACATACATTTACTGTATTTTAATTGCCAAGAGCTTATATAGGTCATATGCTGTAACAACTGCTGCATGAATAAATAGAGGGGTGACCTCGTCATGCCGTAGAGGGGTGACCTCTAAATAATGTGCTGGGTGGAGGGATCAACTCCAATGTGAAGGATGTAGAGCACACACTACATTCACTTGATAAGCTATAAACTAATAGCCTAGGATGCACCATACGCCCCGCTGATAATACTGATAAAATGGTCAAGCTGAAATAAATGGGACGTTGCGAGAAATCACTCCCCCGCATAAGAGTCATGACACCGGTGCCTCTAGTGTCATGCATACGGTACCTCCGTAACGAGTATATAACTGGTCATGCTTGTATATAAAGCTCAGGCACATTTAACTTATTTATTAAGCTGATTACTGGTAAAACCTATACATATACTGGGGAAAACATTTGGCTGCAGACGGGAAATCCTAATCATGTATAGGAAAGGAAGTCCTTACTGAAAGACAGAAAATCCGTACCTCGTGTCCAGTAATGAAATAAGAATGAAAGCTGAAAGATCTACTCTGACTTCACGGTTACTACATAAATAACGGACGCGTAATAAGTTGTCTAATTACTGCTTACTGTTACTGATTCTTATCTGTTCTTAGTTTAATTTATTTTATTCTTGTATTACTGTTTATGTATAATCTAATTAATCTGATAGTCCGGTGTATTTTTGATAAATTTGGTTGTTCTTTAAATGTTTACCGAGTAGTATATATCCTGTATTTCTAGTTACTGTATATATTATATTGTACTCTTGTGACACCCCCAAATTGAGTCAAATGCAGCGGAAATAATATTTGGATGTCACGTAGGTGGATCAACAGCAGATAGCGTACAGAGAAGCAGATAAAAGATTATCATTACATTTATTACATGGATAAAAGTGCAAATAGTATTAAAATTGTCTTAAACAGTCTTCAACAGTTTGAATTATTTCCCAGTTTATAAAACCCCAGATGAGCTCTATAAATGCAGCCTATCATGATGCTTGACTCCATGCACACCAATACCTGCTTCAGTTTCCTGAGAAAACATGCTTAGAGAGTCAACATAAAGTTGGTGAATTCACAGGTGTAATAAAATAAGTTTGGACAATAAACATTCACTGAAGTAGTAATGCACAAAGCACCAATACTTAAAAGTAATTACATTCCCATATTTCCTGAAACTGAGACTTGACAGTTACTTCCTTAACAAATAAGGACCCTTCGCCTTATAAAAAGGCACCCAAAAACAATAAGTGCTGACATGTGAAACATTTGTTGTCCTGGCTTAGGCACAGTGAGCATGACTCACCCAGATGGGGATGGTCAATACCAAATAGATCTATTTATAACATTCAGGTAATTCAATAATTCTAACAGTTTCAGATGCACAGGTCATGCGAGTTCATCTACAATAGGCAAATGTAATCAAAGGTTTCACAGTTCAATTTATGTCCACAAAATAAAATATATTGCATGTTTTCTTCCCCATTAAAAGGTTAAAAAGTTTGTCAATATATAAAGTAGGGCCATGAACTCACCTCAATAGTACAACAAATAGTCACAAGTAAATCTGATATGATGCTTACGATACAGTCAACGACCTAAATAATTATAAGGTCTCAGTAAATGCATAACATAATGCATAAAAGTTTCAGAACAAATCTGTGCATGCTTATACTGGTTTTAATCATTTTATTACGATATTTGTATTTTAGTTTATCGTTGTACAAGTCACAGTAGTATTTATTTTAAGTATAAAATAAATAATATTATTAAATTAGTTAATCTATTTAATTAATATTCTTGTACTTGTATTGTTTATAAAATAATGTAAATATTTATAAAAGGAAGTTTTATATATATTTAAAGTAATAGAAAATAAATATAGTTAATATATTTATTTTTATAAGTTAATCATTTTTATTTTATATTTTATATTTAAATAAGGTTTATAAAACGTATAACAGTTTTGTTTAATTTCCACGTTCTCGTAGTGTATATAATTATTAAATTATAAGTTAGAAAAATAATAAATGTTATGTTTATTTAAGTTTTACGTTTTAAGTATCGGGTATAAATATATAGTAAATCTAGGGTTTGTTATACTTTGTATAAATTACATTTTAGTCCCTCTACTTATATAATTACCCGCGGTTTATTTACCTTTATACCCCTAGGGTTCCTAAACATTTCTAGTATTTACAACATTGGTCCCTCCCTAGTTACACGTGTAACTAGGGTTTGTTTAAGTTTCAGAAAGTATCAGTTTTGGTCCTCATATATTCGGCTCATTTTAGGTTTAGAAACAAGTTACACAAATGCCCCCTAGGGCTCCATTGACTTTCGGCTTAATGCCAAAAACCACCCCTAGGGTCTATCTAGGGCTCATAACAGTTTACTAGGTTGGCAAAATAGGTCCCTATGGTTTCTATTAGTTTCGGCAATGGGCAAAGGGATCCCCTAGGTCCTTACTAAGTTCCACAAATTACCCTAACATGTTAGTAATCTCATTTAAGTCCTTGTTGTTAACTTTGGGGTTTCGGATAGTGTCAAAACACCACCCTCAACTCTCGGCATTTTACAAAAGTAGCCCTTAGGTTTATATTTTTGGAAAGTGAGTTTTTATACTTGTTCATTTAGATCCCTTAACTTAATAAAAATACAATATTAACTCGAAACTATTGTATTTGTTCTTTTTAATCCGAAACTTAGTAGATTTACCATTTTAGTCTAAAACTTCATAGATCTATCATTTTAGTCCAAAAATATTTATAGATCTATGTTCTTAACCCGAAACTTTATAAAATCACAATTTTGACACCAAAAGTTTTATAAAAACATTATTTAGTAATAATGAATTTTATTTAGGCAAGCTTATTATAGTGGACTTAAAACTAAATCCTATAAGGCAAAAATAGTGAGCTTAACATTTTAACGCAACTAGTAATATAGATCTAATGTTTCTAGGCATGTTTATACATTACAAGATTAACCAATATTGAACCATTGGGTTTAAAACCCCACGTCCAATATATTCAAGATTATGTTTTACATATTTTTTCTAGTTTAACTAGTTCATAGTGTTATGTTCATCATGGTTATCAAGATCTTACATCATTTTGACTCACAAAACATTTTAAGCCGTGACCCATTTTCGGTTTAGGGTTTCCATAGTTTTGTTTTAAGATTAAATTTTACTAGTAACAATCATGTGTATGTTTATGTGCATGAAAGTAAATATATTGAAAGATAGGTTTTAAGTTTTACTTACTTGTCTAGGTAGAACTAGTAATGGACAAAATAATGAGTAGTGACTAGAGCTAGGTTTCAACAATGGTGAACCCTTGTGAATCAACACTAGCCGTGACCTTCAATGAAGTTTTTAGGACTTCCTTGTTGACTTGATGATCAAGATGGTTGTAGGAGTTGACAATGATTATCATTCAAGATAGGAGATTCATAGTTAATGAGCTTTGAAGGATTTTTGTTGAAGGGAAGTAAATAAGCCGTAGGTTGAGAGAGAGATGTGAGATTTGGTTTTCAAGTGAAGTGTGTTGGTGTGTGTGTGTCTCGGCTATAAGAAGAAAGAGAAGGATCCCATATGTTGTACCATGAATCTCAAGAGTATCTTGGTTAGATACTTACTAGATATGTATGATATCCCCACATGCTTAAACTGGAAACACTCCTTTCCTTCCTTTTTGAGTTTGTGGCCGTGTGTTTTGTAAGGTCAAGGGGGACAAAAATGTCTCAAATAGTGTCACATGTATGGCTACATAGTGTAAGGTTTTGACTTTGTGACATGGTTTGCTTACAAGTTTGTATGAATTAATGAGTGTGTAAGTATACATAGTATGTATATGTAAGAAGTATAGCATGGTTAAGTATGAAAAAGGGTAAGGTGTTTAAGGATAGTGTAAGACATAGTGTATTAGTGGATGTACATGTTTATACTTGCAAGTTAGTGAAATGATTATGGATATGTAGTACATACATATATACATGGCACATTTAGGTGATTTTAGGGAAATGTGTTAATTTTGTATCAAGTGTTGGGTGAAAATAATAGTCCTTGTATGATATAGTATGCATTTTGTTAAGTTATAGGTACTTTAGTTAAACCTTTAGGTAATTTAGTTAATGTATATAATAAATACTGTTGGGAATAAATTATAGCCAGTCTACTTGAGCGCTGGCAAGAGTAACACAAGCGTTGTTAGGAGTAAAACAAACGCTGACAGATCAAGCGTTGACAAGACAAAGTCAAGCGTTGATACATTGAAGACAAGCACTGATGGAAGGATATACTCTACGCGTTTATTGTATTCTAGATTACTTCTAGTAAAGATAGGAACAACAATGTATTTTCTATATTTATCTTTACCTAGAATAGTTGATACGTAGATTATTGTACAGGGCTTCTTATGTCTATAAAAGAAGACCTTTAGGTTAATGTTCAATATAAGTTTTCATACGTAAACTACTTTCATTGTAAGCAAGTTTGATATCATTAATCAAAGTGAAAGTTTGTTTACATCTTGTGTGTTCTTGTTTAAGTGTTAATTCCGCATAACACTTAGTTTGTCATATACATATACAAAGGTTTCTCTAAGTGTATTACTTGATCTAATCTCGTATACATAAAGCTAAATCGATCTAAGTTTGGGATCAAAAAGTGGTATCAGAGCTTGTTGAGGAACTTTTGATCTTAAAGAACACAAGAACCCTAAAAACACCAAAACACTAATTTTCTCAAAACCCTAAACAACATCATGTAAAATCCAGAAATAACCTCTTCCTCCCAACCTTTGCCAAACATCAAGATTCCCATGCTTGATGCAACCAACTTTGAATTATGGAAATTCAACTTTCAGCAATATCTAGGGATCTATGACTACACTCTCTGGGAGATCATTGAATATGGAAACACATTCAATAGAGCTGAAAGGTTGTTGCTGCTATTGCTACAAGAACTGCTGTTGCTGGATGTCCAGAAGCAGATAAGAAAGAAAAACCTGGTGATGGTAGAGCTGTGTCTACTGAAGACATAGCAAAGAGAACGGTTGATATGAAAACCCTAAATATTATGAAAGTCTCTTTGGGACAAGAGAACCAGCATAAATACAGAGGTTATGATTCTGCTAAAGAACTTTGGGCAGCTCTTGAAGTTGCATATGGTGGCAATGAAGATACTAGGGAAGAAAAGAAGAAACAACTCATGCATGATTATGCTGTTTTCAAATCTCAACCCAATGAGAAGCTTAGCAGTATGAGAAGCAGATTGCTTGACATTACAAGCAAATTGTCCTTCTTGGGGACACAACTTGGTGATGTTGACATTAATGCCACTTTTCTTAAAAGTCTTGGTGAAGCGTGGAAGATTGAGGCAAGATCTATACTTGCCAACAACACTCACAAAAGTTCTACTTTTGATGATATCTACAACAAACTAAGGCTGTTGGAGAATGAAACCCTTTTGGAGCATGGAAGTAAGTCTACTAATAGCAACATGGCTTTCTTCTCATATAGTGAGGGCCAATTTGATCAGAAGGACTCTTACATGCATCCAACTACTGGATCATCATGTGTCAACGCTGGAACATGTCCTGTCAACGCCTCCTTTTCAAACGCTGACACATACAGAAGTGACTCACCAAGAGTTAAACCTACTGGTTTGGATCTGGATACTGTATGTGCTTATGTTGCTTCTTTGCCCAATGGTTCAGTGATTACATATGAGGACCTTGAGCAGATAAGTGATGAGCACTTGGAAGAGATGGATATCAAGTGGAATATGTCTCTTGCTAGTATAAGAGCAAACATGTGGAATAGAAGGTTTAAGAAGAAGATGACCTTCAATGCAAAGGACACAGCTGGATATGATAAATCCAAAGTTGAGTGCTACAACTGTCATCGTATGGGGCACTTCATGAGGGAATGCAGATCTCCTAGAAGATCTGATGCTGGTAAACCCTCAAGCCAATTTGTTAAGGCTCAGGATCCTAAGGCCATGGTTGTAGTTCAAGGAATTGATGGTATGGGATGGGATTGGAGCTATTTGGCTACATATGTAGAAGAGGATAAAGCTTTGGTTGCTGAAATTGAAGAAGAAGAGCATGTTCAATATGCTCTCATGGCACACTCCTCCTCTTCATCAGATAATGAGGTATACGATGATGCTTTTTGTAGTAAGGGCTGTAGGTTAAATACTGAGAAACTTAACAAAGAGGTGTTAAGGTTATTAGATGATGTGAGTACTGAGAGATGCAAACTGTCTAACTATCAATTAGCTCTCACTCAAACTGAGAAAACAGTTTCTGAATACAAGAAAATGGAATTTGATTTAAAAGATAAAATAAATATCTTAAAACATGAATTAGATGCTAGTAATGATGTTAGGAACATCATGGAAAGGGTTAATAGTGATTTACAGGCTAAGCTAGATGAGGCCATTAAGAATAAAGATAATGTTGGCCTTAAAATTCAGAGATTTGATAGGGCCACACAAATCCTAGGAGAATGTGTGAATAAACAAAGGGATCTTAAGGACATGACTAGGATTGGGATGAAAGACTACTCTGTGGTTCCACCACCAGCTGGAGGCTTCTATGGTGTCCAACAAAAGGACCTATCTTGGACTGGTTTGCCAGAACTCCAAGAGGATGAATTCATTCCTCCACCAAGAGTTGTTACCCCAGTTGAAGAGTATCAACAGAAGTTGACTGACTTGAATGAATGGAAGAAAGCCAATCCTACCTTATTTGTTAAGGGTGGATTATTATGTGAAAGTCCTAATGAGTCAACCCCTATTAAGGTTACAAACCCAATCACTGGTAAGGCTGTTGACCTTGGCTCAAACACTGTTAGAAAACCTAGTGTCAAGTATGCAGAGATGTATAGGAATACTAGGTCACCTAAGAGCCAAGTTAGCAATGATGGAACAGGCTTCTTCTCTTCTAGACCTAGGGTTGTGTCTAGAAAAGCCTGTTACACTTGTTGTAGCTTTTCACATTTAGCATATAAGTGTGTCAACGCTTCCAAAGTCGACATTGTTAGAAAGTCAAACGTTGTCAGACCCAAACCTTGTGTGCAGCAAAGTCCACAAGTTGTTAGACCTGCCCCATTCTTCACTAGAGGATCTAACACTCATGGAAAAAGACCATTTCAAAAGACAAATACTTGGTCTAACAGGCAATGGGTTTCTGTAGCAAACCCTAGGTTCAACGCTGACAAGGGTAATTTCAGCGTTGACAAGACCAATTCCAATGCTGACAGAAACGTGACCAGACCTAAATATTTGCAACCACAGGGTAAGGGGTCTAAAGCTTCTTCAAGCTTGACATGGAGACCAAAGAAAGATCAAACCCTAATGATAATGGGATTTCAGTGACCTGCAATAGATTTAATTACATTTCAAAGGTCATTACAAAACCTATTGGGGTTAACTGGGTATTTCATCCAAAGAGGGATGAACATGGGGTTGTTATGAGAACTAAGTCTGTTCTTATTGAACAACCAGATGAATCCAAGTCTGCTAAGGCTTGGGTTCCCAAAGAAAACTAACTTGTTTTCTTTATGTGCAGGGCATTCAAAAACAGGTCAATGATTATGGATATTGGGACAGTGGATGCTCAAGGCACATGACAGGGAAGGAAGACTATCTAACTAACTTCACTCCCATCAAGGATGGTGATAAGGTTTACTTTGGAGGCGGATATGGTACTATCACAGGCAAAGGAACACTTCTCACCAAGAACTTGCGTTTTGAAAACGTATTTTTGGTAAAGGAACTTGATTACAATCTTTTTAGTGTATCACAAGTTTGTGATAACAAAAATAAAGTTATGTTTACTGATACTGAATGTTTGGTGTTAAGAAAGGATTATAAGATCCCTGATGAGAAATATATTGACTATAGAACACCTAGACATAAAGACATATATAATGTGAATCTTAATGGGATTAGAATGAATAGCAATATGTCATGTTTTTATGCTAAAGCTTCAGTAGATGAGAATAATTTATGGCACAGGAGACTAGGGCACATAAACTTTAAAAATATAAACAGGCTTGTGAGACTTGGATTGGTTGATGGTTTGCTTGAAAAGGCCTTCCACAATGACCACTCTTGTGTTGCATGTCTTAAAGGCAAGAAACACAAGGTCTCATTCAAGTCCAAACAAGTGCACTTTAGTACTAGACCTCTTCACTTGCTTCATATGAACCTATTTGGTCCAACCAATATAGAAAGTTTGAATGGTAAATCATACTGCTTTGTCATTACAGATGACTTCTCTAGGTTTACTTGGACTTTCTTTTTAGCTATGAAGAGTGATACAGCTGACACTTTAATTGATTTTATCACTCCGATTGAGAAGAAGACTGGAAATGAAGTTAAAATGCTTAGGAGTGATAATGGTGGTGAATTTAGGAATAAAGTGTTAGATGATTTTTGTGCCAGGAAAGGAATTACTAGGCAATTTAGTGTTGCCAGAACCCCACAGCAAAATGGGGTTGCTGAGAGGAAAAATAGAACCCTAACTGAAGCAGCTAGAACCATGTTGGCTGATGCTCATTTCCCTATAGCTTTTTGGGTTGAGGCTGTTAATACAGCTTGCTATGTTCAAAATAGAGCATTGGTCAACAAAATACAGAACAAAACACCTTATGAGTTACTTTGGGGAAGAAAACCTAATATTGGTTTTCTCAGACCTTTTGGTTGTCATGTTGTAGTTTTAGATACTAGTGATGCCTTAGGTAAATTTAGTGCAAAAGGTGATGAAGGCTACTTCATGGGGTATTCAGTGTAGAGCAAGGGATATAGGGTTTATCTTAAAAAGGAAAAACGTATACTTGAAAGAGTACATGTTAGGTTTTTAGAGAGTAAACCTAGTGATCCTAAAAGTGGTCCAAATTGGTTGTTTGACTTGGAACCTTTATCTGGGACTTTAAATTATATGCCTGTTACTAATCCAGACATTGTGAAGGTAACTTCAAATGTTGTGGAAGAACAAGTTAGGTTTTTAGAGAGTAAACCTAGTGATCCTGAAAGTGGTCCAAATTGGTTGTTTGACTTGGAACCTTTATCTGGGACTTTAAATTGTATGCCTGTCACTAATCCAGACATTGTGAAGGTAACTTCAAATGTTGTGGAAGAACAAGTTGTTGATGTTTCAGGTACACAGGTTCATGAAAAGGTTGGATCACAAGCAGAAAAGTCATCTCCTATACAAGAGTATGTCACAATTCCCATATGGACAGATGCTTTTGCTGCTGCTGCTGGAAAAGATAATGGTGGTCCCCAAGTACCACCAGATAACAACATGCATGGTCCTTCAGGCGCTGACAAAGGCAAATCTAGCGCTGACAAAACCAATTCAGACGTTGATGGCTCAGACGTTGACAACAATAGTTCAAGCGTTGTTAGCCCACACGCTGACAACCAAGGTTCAGGCGTTGACAACACTTTTGCACATCTTTTCTCTTCCACTTTTGAACAGGGTGAACCTTCCAATTTATATGAAGAGTTTCATCCTCATGTTGATGAAAGAGAGTCTGAAGAAGAAGATATTGGCAACTTGGAGAATGAGATTGAAGACACCAGACTTTTTGAAGGAGGAGTTCTCACTTCTACTATGAAGAATCACCCCACTTCTCAAATCATTGGTGATATTATGACTCCTGTTCGGACTAGAAGATCTCATCAAGGTCTTGGTGGATTTATTGCCAATATTCACAAGAAGGTTGATACCCCTCTTGTGCAAGCATGTTTATTTGCCTGTTTTCTATCACAACAGGAACCCAAGAAGATATTTGATGCTCTCAAAGAACCAAGTTGGGTGGAAGCAATGCAAAATGAGCTTCACCAATTTGCAATTCAGGATGTTTGGGAGCTGGTTGATTGTCCCAGATATGTCAGACCTATTGGGACAATATGGGTTCTAAGAAACAAGAGAGATGAAAGAGGTATTGTTGTCAGAAACAATGCAAGATTAGTGGCTCAGGGATATACACAAGAGGAGGGGATAGACTATGAGGAGGTCTTTGCACCAGTTGCAAGGATTGAAGCTATTAGGATCTTTTTAGCCTATGCATCCTGCATGGGCTTCACTGTCTATCAAATGGATGTCAAGAGTGCCTTCCTCTATGGAACAATTGTTGAGGAGGTATATGTGATGCAGCCTCCTGGTTTTGAGGATCCAGAGAATCCAGAAAAGGTGTATAGAGTCAAGAAGGCTATGTATGGACTTCATCAAGCCCCAAGAGCATGGTATGGTACTTTGTCTACTTATCTGGTGGACAATGGATTCAAGAGGGGCACCATAGATCAGACACTATTTACAAAGAAGAAAGGTAAGGATGTGTTGCTTGTTCAGGTCTATGTTGATGACATCATTTTTGGGTCTATTGATCCAAAGATGAGTGAGGATTTCTCCAAGCTTATGACAGACAAATTCAAGATGAGTGCTATGGGGGAGATGAACTTCTTTCTTGGTTTACAAGTTCAGCAGAAAGAAGATGGTATCTTCATCTCCCAGGATAAGTATGTGGCAGAGATCTTGAAGAAGTTTGGCTTTTCTCCACATGAAAAGAGGGCTACTACTCCTATGGATAGAGAACACCCTTGGGGAAAGATTGGAGATGGGAAAGATGTTGATGTCAGGCACTATAGATCAATGATTGGTTCATTGATGTATCTCACAGCCTCTAGACCTGACATCATGTTTGTTGTGTGTGCTTGTGCACGCCATCAAGTGACTCCCAAAGAATGTCACCTTTATGTTGTGAAGAGGATCTTTAGGTACCTAAGATGCTATCCTAGTCTTGGTTTGTGGTAACCAAAGGATTCACCATTGGAGCTGATTGCATATTCAGACAGTGACTATGGAGGTGATAAGTTTGATAGAAAGTCCACAACTGGTGGATGTCAGTTTCTTGGGAGCAGGTTGATATCTTGGCAATGCAAGAAACAAACAATGGTGGCTAATTCTACAACTGAAGCAGAGTATGTGGCTGCAGCTGCTTGTTGTGGACAAGTTTTATGGATTCAGAACCAGCTGTTAGACTATGGGTATAATTTCATGCATACCAAGATATTTGTTGACAATAACAGCAAATTATGCATTATTAAGAATCCTGTACATCATTCTAAAACTAAACACATAGAAATTATACACCATTTTATAAGAGATTGTTTTGAGAAGGGTTTAATACAACCAGATAGGGTTGACACAGAAGAGAATGTGTCAGATTTACTAACTAAACCTTTTGATGTTAGGAGGTTTCAATACTTAGTAACAAGTATTGGGATGATCAATCTCACATAATATGTGTTTTGGAGTCTTTTTGTAAAAGTATGTATAGGATAATGCATTGTTATTGAAGATTTAGATTTTCCACTATATTTTTCTAACACTGACAAAGGTTGCTTGAACACTGATAAGTGTTTTTGTGACGTTGTCAGCAATATATTTGTCTAACGCTGACAAAGCTTCCCTCAACGCTGTCAAGTGTTATCGGGGCGTTGTCAGCAACAATGTTAGTTTTGTGGTTTACAATCTAAATGTGCAGGTGGTGTTAGCAGTATACCATTGGATACAGAGTTGCTTATGGATCATTGGAGAAGCATTTGGACATGTTTTTATTTATGGATGATGGTTGGAATTTTTAATTCCTATCTTGACATAATTTTTTTATGTTCATGCATATTTTCAGCAACATATGTATCATAGTTTAAGGGGAGGTTTTAGGAACCTTTAGGAATTTTTGGGTATCCATATGATACTCTTATCACAATTCTAGATTGTGTCCACAGGTGAGTATGAGTTAGTTTTACTAAATCATGAGCACTGTAGCATGCAAAGTTGATATACTATGCATGTTGCCAAGACATTTTTGGCCTAGAATTGGTTGTGTTCAGTTGGGAGACTTGGGAATGATTTTGTCATGGGTTTTACCTGGGAGTAACAAGGGATTTTATAAGGTAACTTGGTTGTTAAGAGTTTTGGTTAGCAAGGGACACTAGAGGACTGTTATGTCTATCTTGCATAAGCAAGTGTGCATAACTGGACAGTACTTGCCGCCCTATAATAATTATCAACTTTTTGGTTATCTTCTCTAGGATAAATTACTTTGTTAAGGTCATTTTTCATTTTTAAACATTTTTATTTTTGGACGCTGACAAGTATTTTTCCAAGCGTTGTTGTGACCAATTTAGACGCTGACATGGCTTTGGCAAACGTTGACAAGAATATAGCCGTTGGGCGTTGATAGGTTATTTTTGACCGTTGACACTCAATGGGACCTACCCAGTTGTTACTTTTTGACATATTTTTGGCCGTAATTTTGGGAGCAGATAACTCTCATTTAATGCATGAGATAAAATTATTCTTTTTCAATATTTTCATGATTGCATTTTGAAAATACTTGCCTATTTTTGGGCCAATCACATGCATTTTCTTCTCCTATATATTTGGCTCCTATTTTTAAACAGGGTACCTATTATTCTTGTCTAACACAATTTTCTCTTATCAACTTCATCTTTATCATTCAAACAGCTTTCAACAATGGCACCAAAATTCAAACCAAGTGATTTGGAATTAGGATTCAGAAGTCAACACAACATGATCACGTATCTTGAAGCTGATTATACTCTGTTTCCCCAATACACACAAATGGTGGCGTATTTGAACACATCTCCTTTTAGGTATGCTCTTTCTCATGCACCACTCATTCCTGTCACACATATTAAACAGTTTTGGAACACTGTTAGTTCCTCAACAGTTAATAGAGTGACTACATTATCTTCTATTGTTCATGGGAGAATATGGGTGGTTACTGAAGCTTTGGTACGCCAAGCTTTGCATCTTGATGATGTTGATGGTATAACCACCCTTCCCATTAGTGAAATAGAACAAGGACTAAGGGCTTTGGGTTATCCTTTTCCTGCTCAAGGAACTTTAAATAAATATCATAAATAGGAGTTTCCCCTAGCCTGGAAGTACCTAATACATGTCCTCTTACAATGTTTGTGTCCCAAGTGTACTGCACACAATGAGATCAATAGATCCATTGCAAGTGCTATTGTGTGCATTGCTACTGGGCAAAAATTTAATTATTCCAAAATGATTTTTGAGGGCATGTGTAAAAATAAAGGGAACAAAATGACTTTAGCTTATCCCAGATTTTTACAAAAGGTTTTTGAGGTGCAAAATTACTACACAAGGGATTATGATGATTTTTATGAGATCCCTGTGCAAAAGAAAGCAACTTTTATGAAGATGAACTCACCCCCACATCGTGACCTACCCCTAACCCCAGCTATGATTGCTGTCATTGAAGCAGCACAACCCCAACCAGACCCACAACCCCAAATTAACCCAATACCCGAACCTTTACCTTCACCACAACATATGCAAATTGACCAAGAACCCTTCGACACTGACACATTAAATGTTGGCGTTGATGTGCCTATTTCAAACATTGACACCAGTCCTTCACAGACCCAAACACCCCTTAACCAACCCACACCCACCCAATCCACATCTTCTTCTCCCCCAACACAATATAGGTTATAAAAACGCCAAAGGACTACTAGAGTGTTCTCCTCTAGTGGTCCTAGCCATGTAGCAGAGAGAACCACCACCACAAGTGTGGTTGGTGTTATGGATGAGGTTGGGACTATTGGTTCTGGCTTAGAAGCTGGACAAGACAGTCCTACCATAATTTAGACCTCATCCATGCCCAATGAATCTACCTTGGGAGGTCAAATACCCATTTTAGAAGAGGGCAGATTGGAACCAATGACTTTGATGGAATTAACGGCAGTTTGCATGAGCTTGTAAAAGCAAAATGCAAACTTGGTACAAGTTGTCAGCACACAAGGCCTTGAACTCAAGCAATTGAGGGAGAGGATTGTTATCTTGGAGACTGCTAGCACAAGGAGAGGGATGGAGGAATCTTCCAAAGGGGAGGATGAACAAATAAATGTGAGTGATAAGGGCTCTCATGATGGTCAATCTTTGGATGTTGCTGAGGCCCTAACAAGTTTGAAGAAACAGACAGGTTTTGATACGTCTCTAGTCTCTCCTACAAACTTAAATTTGTCATTTACAGCCATGTTGGAGGAAATTGCAAAAGGCGCTGAGGCAGGAAATTTGAGCGTTGACAAGCAGAATTTGAACGCTGACATGAGTATCTTGGGCGCTGACAAAACAAAACTGGGCGTTGACAGACTTGCAAATGAGGTTGATGTATTCCAGTCATCATCCATCATCAAAGAGGTTTCTTCATAGGTATTACCATCTACCTTACCAACAGTTGATCCATTAGATAAGGGTAAGGGTATTATGGTAGAAGAAGTTGTTCCAAAGAATGCAGCACAAATTGAGTTTGATAGAAGGTTGGCTGCATAAATTGTGGAACAAGAAAGAAAGGAGGTGGGTGAATCACCTTTTGTTGTCACTTCAGAAGAGCAAGAAGGAAGTGATGAAGCTAGTTCAGACTCAAGTGTTATGATCATAGAACAGCCAGAAATACTTGAGTATGGTGATGAGCTGGCCAAGGAGAAATTGAATGAGTTAAAATTGCAGGTTGATTTTGATATGCCAGAGGTGGTTCAGATGTACCATGCTTGGGAACATAGGTGTATGGAGAATCCACATTTGACCATTTCAGATCAGATATGGGGTTTGGAGATTCTTCTCAGAGTACAAAAGGATTGCAAGGTCATTCTGAAACACAAAGCAAGCACTGTTCTCTCAAATTTGAAAAGGGATAGAAAGGAGTTGTACTTCATGCTGCTCAGATGTCATGGAACAGGGTGGACTTATAAGTAATTGACTGGGTTGACATTTGAAGAGTTGGAATGTAGAGCTTATCCCATTTGGGTTAGAGCGCAGGAAGAAAACACTCTAAGACTTCTTTCTGATGAAAGAAAAGAAGAACTTGTAGAGGAAATGGAACTCAAGAAGGCAATGTTTGTTCCCAGACCAGTAAAAAAGGGAGTCCCTCTTGAGTTTCCCAAAGATATGGATCCATTACATCCAAGTGAAGCTGTTATAAGAAAGAGCCTCAAGATCTCACCATTAGAAGCTTCAGATATGATACAAGTGTTACCACTTGATTCCAGAAACCCAATTGTAAGCTATGAAGAAGATGAATGTGGGTTTTGGAAGTTTGGCAGGTATGGAAAAGAGGTTCACACTTTTACCACCCTTATATCTTTGTTTGCAAGTTTTGATAGATAAGACTTGGTAGACCTATGGAGGTTGTTAGAGGCCAAGTATGAGACTGAAGCACCAACTTCAGTCAGTGGAATAAAACTGTGGTCCACATTCAAGAGAATGTGTGGACCAAGAGATGAAGATCCTGCTATTTGGAAGGATCTTGAAGATGACCTCAGTGGTCTCCAATGGAGATTATATTCAGCTGCTGGTGATTATTATTTGAGTTCTACAAAGTTTGCTGAGTATCTACTTGTAGATGGTCAGTATTTCATGTCCAAGGAAGTCTTGGAGAAGATGAAGAACACACAACTGGAATTATTCAAGTGACGTGGCAAAAGATTTGATCAGATTTATTTATTACCAATATGAGAAGGTTTGTAAGATTCCTCCTAGTCCTTAATGTTTATTCAGAAACTTGATTACTAGAGTAGATATCAAGTTTAGGGGAGGATTGTTGGGAATAAATTATAGCCAGTCTACTTGAGCGCTGACAAGAGTAACACAAGCGTTGACAGGAGTAAAACAAACGCTGACAGATCAAGCGTTGACAAGACAAAGTCAAGCGTTGATACATTAAAGACAAGCACTGATGGAAGGATATACTCTACGCGTTTATTGTATTCTAGATTACTTCTAGTAAAGATAGGAATGACAATGTATTTTCTATATTTATCTTTACCTAGAATAATTGATACGTAGATTATTGTACAAGGCTTCTTATGTCTATAAAAGAAGACCTTTAGGTTAATGTTCAATATAAGTTTTCATACGTAAACTACTTTCATTGTAAGCAAGTTTGATATCATTAATCAAAGTGAAAGTTTGTTTACATCTTGTGTGTTCTTGTTTAAGTGTTAATTCCGCATAACACTTAGTTTGTCATATACATATACAAAGGTTTCTCTATGTGTATTACTTGATCTAATCTCGTATACATAAAGCTAAATCGATCTAAGTTTGGGATCAACAAATACATCATTATAATTATTTTACTTAAATAAAGTAAATAAATTTCAATGTAAAATAATGTAAATTATTTTAAGGTGTTAGGTGTTTATTCCTATTATGAAATATATGTAAATATATATACATATAAAAATGAGTCCAAGTACTTAATAATTTAATTAATTAAAGTTACAGTTTATCTCAAAATGTGTACTGAGATGATGATTCCTTTATTCATTCAGGTGGCCAGTTAGTTGCCAGAGTAGTCAACAATGACTAAAGGTCCATATAAATAAAGAAATAAATATGAAAGGTAGTATGACAAAAGGTATATGATTAAGAATAAGTCATAAAAAGTGGAATTATATAGATTCAAAAAATAAAGAGTACAACAGTTGACAAAGTCAATAAGGTAAAATCAGAGGTTTTACAGCACCATCTCGTTATTTTAGCTTTGTCCTCGAAGCTTAGGATGAAGTCATTGGTCAGGTGAACAAGTGTGGGTACTTGGTTTTGAACGAGTCTTCCCGTTCCCAAGTGAACTCAGGGCCTCTCCTCAAGATCAAACGTACTTTGACCAACGGGATGCGACTGCGTTTCAATTTCTTAACTGTCATCTCCATGATTTCTACTGGTTCTTCTATGAACTGGATTTTGTCGTCGAACTGAACTCCCTCCAATGGCATAGCCAATGGTTCTTTAGCATAGCACTTCTTCAGGTTAGACACATGAAAGGTAGAGTGTACCTGACTCAGTTGCTGGGGCAACTCTAAATGATAAGCTACTTCCCCGATCCTGGCTATTACTTTCAAAGGGCCAACATAACATGGATTTAGTTTTCCACGTTTTCTAAAGCGTACAACACCCTTTCAAGGTTATACCTTGAGCATAACACGGTCACCTACTTCAAATTGCATAGGTTTGCGTTTCAGGTCCGCGTAGCTCTTTTGTCGGTCGCGAGCAGCTTGAATTCTTTGCTTAATGAGGACGATTTTGTCTGTAGTCTCCTGGATTAGTTCTGGTCCAGTGAGCTGAAATTCACCTACTTCTGCCCAACACAAAGGTGAACGACATTTGCGACCGTATAGTGCTTCAAAAGGGGCAGCCTTAATACTGGCATGATAACTGTTGTTGTAGGAGAATTCCACCAAAGGAATGTGGTAAACCCATCCATTTCCAAAATCAATCACACATGCCCGCAGCATGTCTTCTAGAGTCTGGATGGTTCGTTCACTTTGACCGTCAGTCTGCGGATGATAAGCAGTGCTCATGTCCAAATTGGTACCTAAGGCTTGTTGGAATGCCTTCCAAAAGTTTGATGTTAACCTACCGTCTCGATCACAAATTATCGACACTGGTATTCCATGTTTGGTCACAATCTCCTTCAGGTACATTTTTGCTAGTCTTGCAAGGGAATCGTTCTCCCTAATTGGCAGGAAATGAGCGGACTTGGTGAGTCGGTCGACGATTACCCAGATAGTATCGTAACCATGAGATGAATTTGGGAGTTTAGTGACAAAGTCCATGGTGATGTTGTCCCACTTCCCTTTCGTATTTCGGGTTGTACAAGCAAACCCGATGGTCTCTTGTGTTCAGTTTTGACACGTGAACATGTCAAACACTTCTGCACATAGGTGGCGATGTCAGCTTTCATATTCGGCCACCAGTATAATTTCTTTATATCATGGTACATCTTTTCAGATCCGGGATGTATAGAATATTTAGACTTATGAGATTCGTGCATGATCACATTCCTCAAATCACCATAGCAAGGGAACCAAAGTCAAACATTCCATCTTCTTACTAAGGTCGGTTCTGAGCATTCCCCCGACGTCTTCCTTCACGAGGTTTTCAGGTAATTGGGCTTGAGTCTGAGCTTCCAAAATCTGTTTGGGTAGATCCAAACTGATTGTCATAACTAATGCCCGAACTCTCATATGAGGGTCCATTTCCTTACGACCTACAGCATCAGCAACCACATTTGCCTTACCGGGGTGGTATTTGATCTCGCAGTCGTAGTCGCTTAACCGCTCAATCCAACAGCGTTGTCTCATGTTCAGCTCCTTCTGATCCAATATGTGTTGCAAATTTTTATGGTCAGTATGCACTATGCACTTCGTTCCGTATAGGTAATGTCTCCAGATTTTGAGAGCAAAAACTACGGATCCAAGTTCTAGATCGTGAGTGCTGTAATTCTTCTCATGCTTCTTCAGTTGTCTTGAAACGTAGGCAATCACTTTCATCCTCTGCATTAATACTGCTCCTAGACCTTTATGTGAAGCATCACAGTATACACCGAAATCATCGTTGCCTTCAGGCAAGGCTAATATAGGTGCTCTGCACAACTTCTGCTTAATCAGCTGAAAATCTGATTCTTCCTTCTCTCCCCAATCGAACTTTTTTCCTTTCTGTGTGAGTTTGGTCATTGGCTTGGCTATTTTGGAAAAATCTTCAATGAATCTGCGGTAGTACCCGGCAAGGCCTAGAAATTGGCGGATCCATGTCGATGATTTAGGAGATACCCAATCCTTGACAGATTCAACCTTTGCTGGATCTACGCGAATACCGTCACAATCGATGACATGACCGAGGAATTGCACTCTGGGAATCTAGAATTCACATTTGGAGAATTTAGCATAGAGCTGCTCCTCCTTGAGTACCTTTAGTACTTGTGCAAGGTGTTCCCCGTGTTCTTGTTCGTTCTTGGAATAAATGAGTATATCGCCAATGAAGACAATCACGAATTTATCCAGGTAGGGTCTGTACACACGGTTCATAAAGTCCATGAAAATAGCTGGTGCATTGGTCAACCCAAATGGCATAACCTAGAATTCGTAATGACCGTAACGGGTTCTAAAAGCTGTTTTTAGAATATCTTCCTCCCTGACCCGTAGTTGATGGTATCCAGATCTCAAGTCAATCTTGGAATATACACTTGACCCTTGCAGTTGGTCAAATAGGTCGTCAATGCGAGGAAGCGGATAACGATTCTTCACAGTTAGCTTATTCAATTCTCTGTAATCAATGCACATTCAAAAAGAACCGACTTTCTTTTTGACAAATAACACAGGAGCTGCTCATGGTGAGGAACTGGGTCGAATGAATCCTTTTTCAGATAGTTCCTAGAGTTGTTCAGCTAGTTCTTTCATTTCTGATGGTGCCAACCGGTATGGACCTTTGGCTACAGGTGCAGCTCCGGGAATCAAGTCGATTTGAAATTCCACTTGTCGGGTCGGTGGTAAGCCTGGAAACTCATCAGGAAAGACTTCTAGAAAATCTCGGACGATGTGTACGTCCTTGATTTGTTTCTTCTCGGGCTTGTCCTCTTCATCTGTTTGAGAAATATAGGCCAAGAAGATTGGACATCCTCTCAACAAATATTTCTGGGCTTTAGTACAAGAGATAACACTAAGTCTAGTGTCAGTGAGGTTGGTGTTACCGTCTCCTCGAATGCTTAAAGTTTCGTTTCCCCATGGGATACAGACTAGTTTTTCATCACAAACAATGACTGCATGGTATCTCGCTAACCAGTCCATACCAATAATAACATCAAAGCTACCAAGGTTTACGGGGATAAGGTCAATGTTG
This sequence comes from Glebionis coronaria, assembly GCA_025667525.1. Taxonomy (NCBI): domain Eukaryota; kingdom Viridiplantae; phylum Streptophyta; class Magnoliopsida; order Asterales; family Asteraceae; genus Glebionis; species Glebionis coronaria. Next base: position 170,009 of record JANFOE010002173.1, read on the forward strand.
AACGGATGTTTAGAAAGATTTAAGGTACAACCTCTAATGATAGTGTCAGCATCTACAGTTTTACCGTCAGCTAATTCTACGGAGTAGTGGTGATCTAAAGTTGTAGGAACAACTTCTAGTACTTGGCTAAATTCAGTAGATATAAAACTTCGGTCTGCTCCAGTATCAAACAAAACAGATGCATAACGATTATTTAGTAGGAACGTACTAGTAACGACATTTGAATCGGGGTTGGCTTTTGCATTGCTGACCACGTACACTCTTGATGAAGATCCTCCACTATTCTTGTTCTGGTTGGCCCGCTTAGGGCAACCTGGTCTCACGTGTCCTGGTGCTCCACACTCATAGCACACAACTCCCTTCTTAGGTCTGTTGTTATTTCCTCCAACAGTATTGTGGTTCCCCTGCTGTCCATTCCCGTTCCCACAGGCATTGTATCCGCCCCTGTTTTTGTAGTTCCTAGTGTTTTGATTGTGTCGGGCCTGAGTGACAGCATTAATTCGACAAGTTTTAGCAAAATGACCCACTTGTCTACATCTGTAGCAGGTCTGGCATGGGCTATCAACAGTATGATGATAGTTGCGCTTGGGGCACAAAGGTTTTGCGCCCACGTACGACTTTAGTCCCTGCAGAAGTAGCACTGTAAACTTGCCCATCATTTTACTTTTTAGGATGTTGCTGGTGCTGACTACGGAAATACTCATCTGCCTTTCGATTGTTGTCAGTTTGCCTCTCGGATATGGTACGGACTCTTTTGTCAATCAACTCAGTAGCGAACTCAATGGCATTCTCGACGGTAGTAGGTCGAGATGCGAACACAATGTCGTGAATGACGTTTGGGAGTCCACCAACATACTTCTCAATCTTATCTTCCTCCTCCACAAACATTCTAGTACACATTAAAGTCAACTCTTGGAATCTTTGGTTGTATGTAGTGATGTCATTGTTCCTGCATCTGAGATCCCATAATTCGATTTCAAGTTTCTTCATCTCTCCCCTTGGATAATATTTCTCTGTCATTCTCTCATTCAGTTCAGTCCAGTTGAGAGCATAGGCAGCGTCACGTCCAAGAGTAGCAACTACAGAGTTCCACCAAGTAAGAGCACTCTCAAGTAGGGTGCAGGTGGAAAACATTACTTTGTTCTCTTCTGCACAGTCGCTAATGCGGAACACAGTTTCCAACCTTTCAAACCACTGCATCAATTCCACCACTCCTTCCTTGCCCTTGTAGTAGGAAGGCTTACATTTCAAGAAGTCGGGGTAAGAGCAACCCCTGGTGGTCTGATTATTCCGGCGGTTGTTGGATTTTTAACTATCGTCTATATTTCTGCTGGCATCCATCGCAGTTGCGATGCCTTGATCAATCATTTCCCTTAGTTGGGCAGCAGTGACGTTTTGGGTAGTGTGGGCATTGTTGGGGTTCGTTCTAGTGATTACCATTTTTCTATAATTGTACACAAAAATGAAATCATTAGTTTAAGGTGTTAGCACAGTTTTATATAAATACACAAAAAGAAATTCATGCATAGACTTTGCAACAAATTGGATAACCTGTTTAAAAGTTCATAATACAATACAGTACAGGATATAATAAAAGTTAATGAGTACATGCCATATGTCTAGAATAAGAATACAGTACAAATTGCACAACCAATCTAAGACAGAGCACAGTCCACCTGTCTGAGATGGTGGTACACATAATATAAAGTACATCATCTACGAATCCCTAATCTAGATAGTACAGTACAAAGATACAACTGATAAAAGAAAGTACAAATAAATAAGGTCCTATATCATGATAGCCAGGATGCAACCGTAATAGCTTATCATGATGTACAAAAGATCTAGTACACCTAGTCTACTCATGCCTAACGGACTCCTCAGATACGGCTGGTGCCACTGGTGGTGATGAGACGGGGGGTGCCTGCATGGCATCCTACATCGAAGTCATGGCCTCCCAGGTCTCCTTAAGGAGTCGGAGTGCCTCCAAGAACTGGTCTCTGAGGGTCTGCTGAACTCCCCGAAGATGAGCGGTCTCTGATGTCAATCCCTGGTGACGGACGTCCTGGAGATCGAAGAAGATGGCAAGTGATGAGACTGCTTTTACACATAGTCTCATCGTCCAAAAAGGGCTTTAAATGCATAAAATATCATAAAATTGGCCAAATATATGCTTGTGTTTGTTGCTTGTGTTTTTTAGGTACGAAAATTGAGAAAATGACAAAAGATCACAAGAATCATACAAAAACGAACACGAGAAACGAATCCGCACATTGAACCAAGCCCTAATGAAGAATTTTCCAAGACAAATCCTTAAAGATTTGAAGATATATGAAAAAGGGCCCTCCACTTTAAAGAATTGGCAATTTTAGTCCCTCATCAAAACTAAAATGTCAATAATTATCCTTCTCAAAGTCAAACATACCATGAAGGACTTCAAGTTACAAGAAATTACAAGTTTTGTCCTTTAAAAATGTCAAAATTACCAAAAGGACCCTTGACTTTGAAGAAATGGCAAAAATGGTCCCTCATTAATCATGACTTGGCAAATTCAGTCCTCCAAGAAGTCAACCAAACAAGTCAAGACCATTATCTATGAAGAAAATGCCAAATCAGTCCTTCAAGAATCAAGAAATGGCAAGAAATACCCCTGAAAATACTTTGGAAAAGTATTTGGGGCAAAAGTGTGAAAACAAAAACTTTTCTAACAAAGGGAATCCGGATTTGGTGTATTTATTTGCAAGTGAAAAGAGTTACAAAAATGAGGGGCTTAAATGGGCAGACATCACAACTTACCTAGACCACTTGGGGCTTGACACTGCCTTATTAACTCTCCTCCACCAATCAGCTTTCACCCTGGCTCCACATCACCATCCCACTCACCAGATTAACTAATTAATTATTTAGTTAGTTAAATTACGTGCCTAACACTTACTCAAAAACCAAAACAGATTAAACACCATGTTCTTGGTGTTCTTCACAAAATTGGGTTTTCTTAATCCTCTAAGCTTGTCTTAATCATAACCCAACTTTCAAAAAGCTTGCCATATCACCACCTTGGACACATGATTCCCCTGCTTTTTCACCTTTGAACAAGAAGCCAAAACTTGGATAGTCATCCAACGTTCCACAACATAGCTTGGAAGTTAAGCTTAACCAAGGCCATTGGATGCAATTTTCACATTGCCAGCTCTACAACAATACAAAAATCAGTCACATGATCTTCAAAATGCAAAAACCCTCAAGGGCATTTCTGGGACTTCACCAAGCATTAGGGTTTCGTTTTTAGCTTTCTTAGACATCACTTGTAGCCTATATAAGGCATAGGACCATTTACATTTATCTTGGCTCTTGAATTTTCCATTGTTCACAAATCTGTAAATCATATATTCAGTTACTGAAATGTGTTTGAATTTGGTGAAGAAAAATCAAGTGCCAGCCTTATTATCTGTTTATTATTGTTTGATGCTTATTGTTCTTGAATCCTAAAACTTGTTTTCAGAGGAGTGTGCAAAAGTTTGCACATTTTCCACTTTTCTTGATATTTTTCTAAGTCTTGTTCAAACCTTGGAATTCTTGGGCTATAAAGCTGATCATAGCATCCTGATATTGTGTTGTCAAGGTGTGGTGAAGCTTATAACTTGGGGATAATCAAGTGTGGGGAACTAAGGTTGCATTAATCAAGGATTTTTACTTTTCTGTTTTGATAACTTGTGCTTCTAACTTTGTTCCATCTTAGCAGGCTTTATTGTGGAAGCTTGTGCTTGTTCTTGCTAGCACATAAGCTCAAAATTCGTGGGTGTGGATGTACATCCATGAGGTTTGCACCATTCTACCTCAAATCTGTTAAAATTTTAGATTTTTGATGAATTTGTGTGTTGCTTGTGTTCTTGTGAAATTTGTGGCCTAATCTGGTTCAATACTGCATATTATACTTGTTAATGTGTTTGATTGGGCTTGGGTGGTCTTGAAATACACTTTTGATTTGAAAATTTTGATTTGAAAATTTAAAAGGGTGTTTGGGTTAACCTGTTTTGAATCATTGAGTGTTATTGTGTTGTTGAAAAGTGTTGTTTGTGCTTTGTATTTGTTATCTACTTGGTTGAGTGCTATTTGCTGCAAGTTATTGGGCTTAAACCTTTGAATCAAACATTGTGCTATATCTCATTGATAGTGACTGTTTTTGACCTAAGAATTTGGTAATATCTAGAATATATGCATGCTTAGGGTTAAAAGTTGTTAAATCATTGTTTATACAACATATGTGATATATCTGAGTGTTTGAATTTGGCTTGGTGGTCAAATACATCAGCAAGTGTTCATAATTGCTTGTGTTAGTGTTCATCAGTAACTTATTGTGCTTGAATCTGGATCTATACTTTGTACCATTGCATGAAACCTGTTTAAACTTGTTCATTTAAGTTTATTATAGCTTATGTATGCATTTGGTTAAGTTTGGCTGCCTGAATTGTGCTATAAGTGCTTATTAAACCACAACTGCTTATTTGTTCATGTCTGGGCTATATCTGGTGCTTAATTGAATTAACTGAACTAATTGGCTGATTGTGATTTTGATTTATTTGTTGTTATTGACTTCTTATGATCCACTGATCATTTGGGTGCCTTTGTGAAACTTGAATCCACAAAAAGTCACTAAAGACAAATAGTCAAACAAGTCAAGCAGTGGAAAAAGTTTCCACTGCTCAGACACCAAACCTAGCCCCTGCTAGTGTTAATTTTCAGTTAGCTTATTAATAAGCCATATTGGCTTATTTAGACCTGCAACTACTTACTATTTGTGATCAATCTTCATCATTTGACACATTTGTTTGAACTGGAGCTTATCAGACTTTGACTTTGACTTTTTGCTAGAAAACTCATAAAGTTGACTTTTAAAGAAGTACTTATTTGCTTATTTCAGCTTATTGAGTGAACTTATTTTAAAACTTTTTGTTGATTAAGCTTAGTTAAGTCATTTAAAAGCTTTTGAAACTTGAATCAGCTCTTGGGGTGGCCTAGAACTCGAAAACGACTATTTTGTCGTTTTGTGAAGATAGCTTATTGCTTTTTTAGGCTTATTCCTTGTGCTTATTTCAAATTCTTTTTACAGAACTCTTAGATAACTCAAAAGAAGCTTGTGTGTTTAATTTTAGCTTATGGCATCAGCTTATAGCTTAATGGGCCAAAAAGCCCATTAAGAATAAGCTGTGGTGAAATAAGCTAACTTAAGGGCATTTTTAGCTTTTGGGCCTTTGGAAAATTGTGTTCAGAATCAAATTTTGAGTCAGATAGGAGTTTTTGGGCCATTTTTATAAACATTTTTTTATTGGGCATATTTTGGCCCAATAAGGGTTTGTTTTGGACTTTAGCTCATTTGAAGGCCCATTAGGGGTATTTAGGTAATTTCAACTTCATTTCTGTGTTTATTAGAATTATTTATAAATTTTGGATTTTTAATATTATTTTATTATTATTTTATTATTAAAAATTAAAATTTAGATTTTTTAAGTTTTTATAATTTTTCTTAGGTTAAATACATTAAGTTAGAAATTTTACAATTTTTAGAATATTTTCATTGTTCTTAGATTAATTTTTCTAATTATTTTAAGTTTAAATAGTTTTTAATTGTTTTTAAATAGTTTTAATTAATTTTAAAATTTTCAAAAATAATTTTAAATTAAGTTAGGTCTTTAGAGGTTTACAATTGAAAAGCTCTCATTTTGGGCTTTTTGTTAATTAAATTGATTTTTTGGGCTTTAATTAGCATTAAAAAATTATTATTTAATTAAATAAAAGGTTTGGGTGATTTTTTATTTTTTGTAAACTCTAATTATATTATTTAGGATTTATTGCAATTTTCTAGGAATTTTTTGGGTAAATTTTTGATTTTGGTACTTTTTACGGTTTTACGTGTACGACTTTTCGTCTTAGTTTAAATCGTCATCGTAACCGTCAATCTCTTCTAATCTCATTTCTATTTTCATTCCTCATAAATATAATCACAAAGTTAATCATCTCTTAACACACACACCAAGCCTCCTTGAGAACGATCCCCACTTTGGGTCATAACTTGTGGTTTTCCTAAATCACTTGTTAATACTTGCCCTATTTACCCTTTTGTTTTTCCTAAAGCAAAGGTGTGTAAAAATTCCAATATCAGCAAGCGTCTGCTCCATGGTCATGAGAGCGGTGTGAAAACACAACCTTGACTTGGGAGGTCATTACCCAATCATTGTATTCGAATCTCAAACCAAAAGAAAAAGGCAAAAATAGTTAAATACTTTCGTGAAGCTCAATTTTGAAAAATACAAACTATAAGGTGGGTATAAGGCGGGTATTATAAAATATACCCTAAGGAAAAAGGCTCTTAAGTGCTCCGCGCCGCCTCGTTTCCCCGCTTGCTTGTGAGTATTTTGAGATTGAAAGCTAATCGAGGGTTTTGCCGCCCAAAGTGTTATTAAGTATCATATATACTTTCTTGGTTTCATTTGATTAAACGCTCTTGAACGTTTTGGTGTTTCACCAACGTTCTAAAGTCACCGAAGGCGTTCACTTCACGTGATCGTTTTCATTCCTTGAGGCTTATTTAATCAAGAGATTTGATTAAGGAGGATATTTGTAGATTTTGGTCTACTTAAGACAATCACAAAAATACAAAAAAAAGTAAAAACAATCAAAAACCACAAAAAATTGGAAAAATACAAAACACCAAAAAAATCTTCTTTGCTCACCCCTCGTTGTACGTGACGTTTATGCAAACCCGCAACAAAGCAAGACGTGCACGTAAATGAAGAAACCGAAAGGAGTCAACACCTACTCCTAATATTTTCTAGTGAGGAGTCTCCTATTGACGAACCCATTGTAAGAGAGGAACCAACCATGGAAAATCGAACTATGATGGAGTTACTTCAAGAACCCACTGAGGGTTATGGAGAGGCTATTGTAATTCCCGCTATCCTTGCGGAGAATTTTGAAGTGAAAACGGGTTTGTTGTCGATGATCCAAAATAACAAATTCCGTGGTGATGAAAAGGACAACCCGCACAACCATATCTGCCAATTCAATCGTTTTACCGCCACTTGCAAATTTAAGGATGTTGCTAATGACTCGATTAAGATGATGCTTTTTCCGTATTCCTTAGCCCGGCCCGCTAAAATTTTGTTAGAGAAAGAGCCACCCAATTCTATATTGACGTGGAAGGATCTCGTTTCAAAGTTTGTGAACCAATATTTTCCGCCCTCTAAGACTACGCACTTGAAAAACGAGATTTCAAAATTTTCACAAGAATTTAATGAGAGTTTTTCAACGGCTTGGAATAGGTTTAAGGAAATGTTACATGAGTGTCCTGATCATGGTTTTTCCGACTTGCATCAAATTTGAACGTTTTACAATGGACTTAATGATCATGAAAGGGATTATCTAAATGCCACCGCGGGTGGTAATTTTTTGTGTAAAACGGTTGAGGAAGCTTTGGTGATAATTGAGAATAGATCTAAGGTGTATAGTCCTGGTAGCACGTCGAGTGTTCGTAAGGCTTCGTCTTCGGCTTCACCTTCTTTGTCTAATACCATCGATGCTTCCCAAATTGAGGCGAACTTGGAAAACAAAATCTTTGATAAGCTTAAAGGACTTTTGATTGAATTTAAAGTTGGAGAACAAAGTGCTCCCGCTACGGCTAAAGCGGTTGAGGCTTCATGTATGTATTATGGTGGAGGTCATGATTTCTCTGAGTGAATTACCAACGGTGGTAACACTTCGAGTGCCTACGCGACCACGGGAACTTACAACCAAAATGGTCAAGTGAGCCGCTCTAATCAATTGACTCCACCGGGTTTTGCTTCAAATCAAAATGCTAACAACAACTATCGAAACAATCAAGTTGGTTTCAAAAACAATTACAACAAAGGAAACTATGGTAATCAAGGGGCTAATAATCAAGTTTTAAACAAAAATCAAAATGATTTTCAAAACAACAACAAGAGTTTGCAAGCTTTGAAAGATCTTCCAAATGAATTTGTTGAATATGCTAATGGAAATGATGCTAGGTTTGACAACATTCAAAGAGAAATCATTAGCCTAAGATCCGATTTTAAGAACGACTTGAAGAAAGAGTTGAAAAATGAGTTAGCAAATGAGCTTAAAATCCATACAAACAAAATGGAAGGGAATGTAACTAGGTTACAACAAAACCAACAAAAAATGGAAAAAGGGCAACATGAAATTAAGCATGAAATGATTAAGGCCGAGAAGAGGCAATCCATGTTTGAGGACAAAATTTCATCTATGTTTGAGGCTATTATGTGTAAACCGTCTTCGAGTAGTCTTCCTAGCAACACCATATCGAACCCTAAGGGAGAGACGAAAGTGATTACCACACGTAGTGGTAAGACACTCAAGGAACCGACTCCTCAACCAATTACTCCTACGGAGGATGCAATTGAGGAAGAACCCGAGGTGGTGGTCCAAAAGGAGCATGTCCAAATCCCACGAAGTATCGCTCATGCCACACCTACGGTTGACCCATTACCGCATTTGGAACCCGAGATTCCAAAGGCTATGCCTATGCCTCAACCCACACCACCTTTGCCCTATCCATCGAGACTTAGAAAGGAGAAACGTCAAGAGCGCGACAATTACCAATTTGAGCTTTTTAAGAAAATGTTTCGTGATTTGCACTTTAATGTGAGTTTCGTCGATGCTTTGGTCATGATGCCTCGATTTGCCGCAAACTTTAAGAGTATGTTGAACAACAAGGAGAAATTGCAACAATTGTCTAGTTGTTCATCGGTTTATCTTAATCACATACCTCAAAAAGTCGGTGATCCCGGTAAATTCTTGATCCCTTGTGAAATCCAAGATATGGAAGAATGTTATGCCTTGGCCGACCTTGGTGCTAGTATAACTTGATGCCACTTGCAATCTTCAAGTCACTCAATCTTCCTAATCTTACTCCTTCACTAGTGTCTATCGATTTGGCCGACCATTCCACGATTCCCGGATGTGGACTGACGGAAGACTTTTTTGTGAAAGTGGGAAAGTTCTAATATCCGGTAGACTTTATCTTTATCGATATTCCAACGGATCCTCAAGTTCCTCTCATTTGAGGTCATTCATTTTTAGATACGTCTATGGCTTTGATCGATGTTCATGCTAGAAAGATCACCTTACGTTTCAACGACGAGGAACTTGTTATAAACGCAACTCAAAACTCTCAAATTTCTCATGTTTATTCCGTTGCAACCATAAACCTCGTTGATATGATTGACGTTGTTTGCGAGGAATTTTCACAAGAAGTTCTAGGTTTTGGTGATGATGAAAATAGTGGCAATCCCACTATGTTAGGTCCCATTCTTGATAACTCGACACCAACTTTCACTCCATTTGAAGGTGGTGGTTTTACGTTGGATGAATTCGATGTTCCACGTACTTGTAACGAAGACCTCGACAATGATGAGGACTTCTCGATTATCAAGGATTTTCTTAACGATATCCCATTTCCTCCACCCGAGGAGGTTATGAGTATCGAGCCCAAATCTTCGATTGAGGAACCACCTATCCTCGATTTGAATGATTTACCTCCTCATCTCGAATATGTCTTTTTGGAGGAGGGCGACAAGTTGCCGGTTATTATTGCGAAAGAACTTTCGGATGATGAAAAACCGCACTTGTCGATGTTCTAAAGGATCAAAAGGGGCAATTGCGTGGAAGTTATCCGACATTAAGGGAATCGATCCCAAGTTTTTCACCCACAAAATCTTAATGGAGGAGGATTACAAGCCCGCAATCCAATGTCAAAGGAGGGTGAACCCCAAAATTCACGACGTCATCAAAAAGGAAGTCCTAAAACTCCTTGATGCGGGAATGATTTACCCTATTTTTGATAGCCCTTTTGTGTCCATAAGAAGGGAGGAATGACCGTTGGGCCAAACGATGTCAACGAGTTAATTCCCACTTGACTCATGACCGGATGGAGAGTGTGCATTGACTATCGTAAGTTGAATGAAGCCACTCGAAAAGACCATTTTCCCTTGCCTTTCATGGACCAAATGTTGGAGCGTCTTGCGGGAAACAATTTCTATTGCTTTTTAGATGGTTTTTTCGGTTACTTCCAAATCCCCATAGATCCTTGTGATCAAGAAAAAACTACGTTTACATGTCCATATGGAACGTTTGCCTATCTTAGAATGCCATTCGGACTTTGCAATGCACCGGGAACCTTTCAAAGGTGCATGATGGCTATTTTTCATGATATGATTGAGAAGACGATGGAAGTCTTCATTCACTTCGTGTTTGTCGAATCTCGAGAGAATGTTGAAGCGTTGTGAGGAAACCAACCTTGTGCTTAATTGGGAAAAATTTCATTTTATGGTTAAAAGTGGAATCGTCTTAGGGCACAAGGTTTTGAAAGCGGGGATTGAGGTAGATCAAGCTAAGGTAGACGTCATCGCCAAATTACCTCATCCCAAAACCGTTAAGGGAGTTAGGAGTTTCCTAGGCCACGCGGGCTTTTATCGTCGATTCATCAAGGATTTTTCAAAGATCTCTCGACCTATTACACATCTCCTTAAAAAAAGATGCACATTTTGTCTTTGACGAAGATTGTGTACGAGCCTTTGAAATCCTTAAGAGGAAACTTACCGAAGCTCCCATTCTTGTTGCTCCCAATTGGAACCTCCCCTTTGAGCTCATGTGTGATGCTAGTGATTACGCTATTGGGGCCGTATTGGGGCAACATCATGAAAATCACTTCTTGCCTATTCACTATGCTAGCAAGACGATGACCGAGGCTCAACTAAAATACACTTCAACGGAGAAGGAATTCCTTGCCGTGGTGTATGCATTTGAGAAGTTCCGACCTTATCTCGTCTTGACGAAATGCATAGTGTATACGGATCATTCGGCTATCAAGTATCTTATGGCTAAGCAAGATGCTAAGCCAAGATTACTTCGTTGGATTCTCCTCCTTCAAAAATTTGATCACAAAATCGTTGACAAAAAAGGAGCCGAGAATCTAGCGGCCGATCATCTTTCTCGTTTGGAAGATCCTCACCAAAGTGTTTATGAGCCCAAGGAAATCACCGAAACATTTCCGCTCGAGACACTTGGTGTAGTGAATTCTAAGCTTGATTCTTCCACCCCATGGTTTGCGGCATCGCAAATTACCATGCGGGCAACTTCATCATCAAGGGTATGACGACTCAAGAAAAACAAAAATTCTTTTGTGACGTCAAGTTATATTTTTGAAACGACCCTTACTTGTTTCGAACTTGTGCGGATCAAATTATTAGACGTTGTGTCTTTGGTACCGAAGCTTCTAACATCCTTAGAGCTTGTCACGAGGGACCCACGGGTGGTCACCACAGTGCCAATCTCACGGATAAGAAGGTCTTTGATGTCGGATTCTTTTGGCCTACTATTTACCGAGATGCACATGAGCTTGTGAAGTCGTGTGACTCATGCCAACGACAAGGAAAAGCCTCACAAAAATATGAAATGCCACAAAATATCATCCAAGTGTGTGAGATCTTTGACGTTTGGGGCATTGAATTTATGGGGCCGTTCCCATCATCTCGTGGTAATAAGTACATCCTTGTCGTCGTTGACTACCTATCTAAGTGAGTGTAAGCTAAGGCTTTGCCCACCAATGATGCTCGTGTGGTAGTCCAGTTTTTAAAAAGCTTGTTTTCTCGGTTTGGAACCCCTCGTGCGATCATAAGCGATCGTGGAACCCATTTTTGTCACGACCAATTCGAAAGGGTCCTAAGGAAATATGGGGTTACACATCGAATTTCTACGGCTTATCACCCACAAACGAGTGGGCAAGTCGAGGTTTCAAACCGAGCTTTGAAGAGGATCTTGGAAAGATCCATTGGGGAAAACCGACAATCTTGGTCGGATAAGTTGGACGATGCTTTATGGGCCTTTAAAACAGCTCATAAGACGCCCATTGGGTGCACTCCTTATAATCTAGTGTATGGGAAGAATTGTCACTTGCCAATTGAACTCGAACACAAGGCTTATTGGGCCCTAAAGCATTGTAATGATGATATGGAGACCGCGGGAAAACACCAGAAAATACAATTAAATGAATTAGATGAATTAAGGGATATTGCTTATGAAAATTCATTAGTTTATAAAGAAAAGACTAAAACGTTGCATGGTTCAAAAATTAAAAACCGGGTTTTTAACATTGGGGATCAAGTTTTGCTTTTTAATTCTCGTTTGAAAATCTTTTCCGATAAGTTGAAATCCCGTTGGTCCGGTCCATTCACCGTGAATCAAGTTTTTCCATATGGGACCATCGAGCTAGCTCAAAATGATGGCCCCAATATCAAGGTGAATGGACATAGGTTGAAGCACTACTTTGGCGGGGAAGTTCCATCCTTGAACTACCTCGACCAAATCACTTTCCCTAACGATAATTAGTATTGAGGGTATCGAGTCGAGCTCATGACTCTGTAATAAAAAATGAGGTGCCTCGTGGGGGAGTCCCATGCTTATCCTATGTATATATTATCGCATTCTAATGTAGTAACGTGTGGGGATTTGTGCCCTTCCAACCTTTGTTCCGTGGTTGTTTGTGAATTGTGGTTTTTAGATGATCATTATCTTCACGAGTGGAGCCTCTCGTGTTTGTTTTATGGGAGCATTCGATCGTTTGCTTTGAAGACTTTCTCAATATCCATGATATATCCTTTGATGTTGTAACCTTAGGTTTATAGCACACTTCATAAACGGCTTTAAATTTAACGGTTACACCCTTTCCATGCTAGATTAGGCATTTGACTACGTCTCTAGTATGGGGGTGTTTGCACCCCTAGACTCGAAACATTGAGGACAATGTTTAACTTTTGTATGGGGGGGTGAATAGATACTTGCCTTGCCAAACCTTCACGCTTTCCAAAGTTTATCTTTTTGTTTATCGTTTTGTTGCAAAATAAGGCTAAAAATGGCCAAATTTTAAAATTTTTCTCATGTTTTATAAGTGTTTGAAGACACGAATGTAGATTTTCCGATGGCGAGAATAAGAGTAATTTTTGACTCGACCGTGCGTGTTGAGCACTTAGCTTTGATTCCTTAACTACACATTAGGCTAAGTCTCTTAAATGAGGACGAGAAATGATAGAGTTAATTATAAGTTACTATGCTAAGCGTAGAGTACTCGTATTCTTTCAAAAACTCATGTGTTCTCGTTGTTTGCTTATTCTCCCTTCGCTTGTAAATATTTTTTGCTTAATAAATATTGACTTAGCGGTTTAGTTAGGATTGTTGGGTTTCTAGTCTTTTCTAGTAGCTTCCGTGTAATTAAATTAGGAAGACATTAAGGTATCGCCGGCGTCACGGTTTTGAAGTATTGGCACCCGAATAATCGAAAGCTTCACCCAATAATAAGATTTCAAGTGCTCACCTAAATCAAGCAAACAATTTGAAGCTCACAAGGCCGAAAAATTCATGCAAAATTGAAAGTGAATCAAGCCTTAATCTTTGAAGCTTTAAAGATCCAAAATTCGCCTTAGCGTGAGGATATACGTCTTTGGCTAATAAAACCACCGATGAGGTGGATAATAAAAGGCAAGGCAAGACCGAAGTCATAATAAAAGCTTCATGGCGAAGTTGAATAAAAGATGGAGGTAAACCTATGATAATAAGGCTCTTCCGTTAGGAGGCGTATAAAAGTCTTGGTAATAAGTCTCATGTTCAAAACCGTTATAAAACCGTGTTTATCGATCCTTCTTGTTGACTTAATTATTTGACATCGTTGTCTATTAGGAGGGGTTATTGTTTGATGGTCTTGGTTACACCGTTAGGACTCTATTTTTAGACCTAAATCTCTATCATCGCATAAGTCAAACAATGTATCCTCGTGAAACATTCAAGACAAAATAAAATATAAGAGATACAACTTAAGAAAATGGGAGGATAAGTACGTGATTAGGGCATATGAATAGTGTTAGCATTACTAACTTATAATGACAAAGATCTCGTTGCACGCTTGGCATAGAATTGGGTAAAAATCGAGGACGATGAAATTATTTCTAACGAAGCAGTCACGTGTTCTTGTTCTATGAACCTAAACGTCCCATTTTGCGATGAAAATCATACATTATGTCTAAAACGCAAGTAGTAGCAATAGTAGTAGTGTAGCTAGTTTATCATTCAATAAAAATGAATTTTGGAGGTGCTACGATACTTTATTCTAGCATTGCGTGAGGGCACGACAATGGTTTAGTATGGGGGAGTGATGAGACTGCTTTTACACATAGTCTCATCGTCCAAAAAGGGCTTTAAATGCATAAAATATCATAAAGTTGGCCAAATATATGCTTGTGTTTGTTGCTTGTGTTTTTAGGTACGGATATTGAAAAAATGACAAAAGATCACAAGAATCATACAAAAACGAACACGGGAAATGAAGCCGCACATTGAACCAAGCCCTAATGAAGAATTTTCCAAGACAAACCCTTGAAGATTTGAATATTTATGAAAAAGGGCCCTCCACTTTGAAGAATTGGCAATTTTAGTCCCTCATCAAAACTAAAATGTCAATAATTATCCTCCTCAAAGTCAAACATACCATGAAGGACTTCAAGTTATAAGAAATTACTAGTTTGGTCCTTTAAAAATGTCAAAATTACCAAAAGGGCCATTGACTTTGAAGAAATGACAAAAATGGTCCCTCATTAATCATGACTTGGAAAATTCAGTACTCCAAGAAGTCAAACAAACAAGTCAAGACCATCTATGAAGAAAATGCCAAACTAGTCCTTCAAGAATCAAGAAATGGCAAGAAATACCCCTGAAAATACTTTGGAAAAGTATTTGGGGCAAAAGTGTGAAAACCAAAACTTTGCTAACAAAGGGAATCCGGATTTGGTGTATTTATTTGCAAGTGAAAAGAGTTACAAAAATGAGGGGCTTAAATGGGCAGACATCACAACTTACCTAGACCACTTGGGGCTTGACACGTGCCCCATTAACTCTCCTCCACCAATCAGCTTTCACCCTGGCTCCACATCACCATCCCACTCACTAGATTAACTAATTAATTATTTAGTTAGTTAAATTACGCGCCTAACACTTATTCAAAAACTAAAACAGATTAAACACCATGTTCTTGGTGTTCTTCACAAAATTGGGTTTTCTTAATCCTCTTATAATTAAGCCCCCAAAACCTCCAGATTTATGATTAAGCTTGTCTTAATCATAACCCAACTTTCAAAAAGCTTGCCACATCACGACCTTGGACACATGATTCCCCTGCTTTTTCACCTTTAAACAAGAAGCCAAAACTTGGACAGTCATCCAACGTTCCACAACATAGCTTGGAAGTTAAGCTTAACCAATGCCATTGGATGCAATTTTCACATTGCCAGCTCCACAACAATACAAAAATCAGTCACATGATCTTCAAAATGCAAAAACCCTCAAGGGCATTTCTGCGACTTCACCAAGCATTAGGGTTTCGTTTTTAGCTTTCTTAGACATCACTTCTAGCCTATATAAGCCATAGATCCATTTACAATTATCTTGGCTCTTTAATTTTCCATTGTTCACAAATCTGTAAATCATATATTCAGTTAATGAAATGTGTTTGAATTTGGTGAAGAAAAATCAAGTGCCAACCTTATTATCTGTTTATTTAATATGAGTGTAATTACTCATAACAATTGTATCTAAAAACACTCAAATAATGCATAAAATGTTTAAATATTGCCTTGTATACGTTTGTTTGTTGTTTAATGTGTGTAGGTACCAAGAATCACGAAAACCGGCAAAAACTACACGGAATTTGAAGAAATTTCAAGAAGCCAAGAATAGAGTTCGTTTTATAGAGGATTTAATAAAGATTTTAGGCCAAGTGGGTCCCACATTGGATTAATAGGATCAAAAAGCCCATTTAAGGAGCAAGATACTATTACTTTGGGTTAAAAAGTCCAACAAAGCCCAATAGCTTCAAAAGATTATGGGACGGATGGAATTACTTGGGCTTAAGCCTAAGTTCAAATAACAATTTACAAAGCGAGATAAATTTTGAGACGTGGGAGTGATGGGCCTCAAAACCCATTAGGGTACAAAATAAACAAACGGTGGAAAGTTTATTAACCTTGGTCAACATTTACCCATCCGCATTCATAATTTATTTGATATTTCCAACGTTTTTTCCCTATTCCTTCTCCCTCACCAAATAACCAGACCCAAATTGTCATCCTAACCCTAGTTACCTAAATCACAAGTAACTTTTGGGGGTTTTAATTCACACGATTGATTCACATGCTTGGGGAATTAAATCCCCAAGTTTTTCGGATGTTGAAGATGGAGAATAAAGTGACGTGGCATCATGTAACTGGCTGAAACAACACATCTCTCCCAATCCACCAATCATTATAGGCCAAATCAGCAAGGAAGTAGCACAAGAAGCACAACGGATTGCCACGTTGGAAATCCGTGTGACTATGAGCTCATATCAACCGTAGGATGAAAACAGAAAAGAGAGAGAATGAGATAAAGATGATCCAAGGGCTACAATCGCTTCTTCATCAACAACCCAAACCTCTACCTCAGCTATAAATACCCTCTCAATTTATTCAGTAAAGCATCCCTTTTTTTTCTTTAATGTTATAATGATAGTTTTAGATTAGAGTTTTAATTTTAATTTTTGTAAAAGTTGTGATGTTTTTAATGAATTAATAAAAATTTCAGTTTCAACATTACTGGTCTCGTGTTCTTATTGTTATCGTGGTGTTATTAACAATTTTAATCTTAAAGCTATTTATTATATAAAAGTGAATTTTGGGAGTCTGTTACCCCACTCGTAAACAGTAGAAAAATAATCTTGTTGGTTTGAATTTCGTTGATGTTCATGTTAAATGGTGGTTAGAATGGTGCACGGTGGTGCCTTTTAGGTCATAAGACGGCTCAGCGCCGATCTTCGTCCCAAAGGATTTCTCCAAAAGGTTCAAATCATTTAATTTTCTGTCTTAGTTTTTAGTCTAATAATTGAATAAATCTGCTTGTATGTTTGTTAGTTGAACATGTGTTGTTGCATTGCTTGTTAAAATAGTAGAGTGTTGATGTTAGATGTTTAAATGTTTTAGACTGATTTCTTGGTTTTACCTTTATTGAAGCTGTTTGGATTGTATGTTTAGTTAAATGATTTCAAGTAATAATCTGTTAATGGATCTGCTCGTCTTGGTTTGGATTGGTATTTTGCTTACTAATCAGTGACTGCTTATTTGAGTTAAGAGTAGTTTTGATTTTCATGTTTCTGATATAATTTAAGCTATCACTGTTTTGGATTGTTGCTGAGTTTTAATATATTGTGGATCTGATATGTGGATTTGTTTTATCATTCTTGGATAAGCAGTAGCACTATATGCAGTTAGTAGATATATTAGATCAGTTATAAATTGTGTAGAATTTAAGAATCATTGGTGTTCTTATTAGTTTTCTTTTTAGCTTGTAATTATAGTTGTCTTAAGCTAGTATAATGATTTGAACTTGCTAGCTGAAGACTATTGTTTTGAACTTGTTGTATTGCTTTCATTTTCGACTGCTTGGTTTACAATAGAGTTTACTTTGCTGAGTTTTGGATTTAGGTCGTACATCGTTTGGATCTCTGTGAATCTGCTGATAAATGATTTAATCTGGTTTAACCTATTAGTACTATGCAAGTTTGTTCTATGGATTTTTACTGATATATAGGTTAAGTAGGATTTGTGTGAATTTTAGTTTCTATGAATTAATGTTACTGTATTGTTTCATAAGTAGTGTTATGGTTATTTCAGTTATTCAGTATCCCAAATAACTGTTTGGGAGCTGATGTTTTAATCTATTGCTTTCTTATTAGTATACTATAAACTGTCAAAAAGTCAAACCTGTGACTTTGTGCACTATTTACTGTCGAAAATTAATAATCACAAAAATGGCCTTTGTGGGTCTCGAACCCATGACCTCCTAGTCATAGGCCAAATGATTTATCCATCTCATCTAAGCCTTCTTTTGTGTTTTCATTTAGTTTTTTAAAGTAAATAGTTTAATACTAGGCTGCCAGTTTTGATTAAATACATAGTTGTAATTTTTAATTAAATCTTTACCATTTTAATTTCTTTTATAAAGTTTACATATAAAAAAAATATAAAAAAATGTTTATTAATTTTTGAAGTTTAATTAGTTATTAAAATTAGTTTTGAAATTAATTAGATTTTAATTAAATTATTTTTTTTTAAAATAGATTTTGTTACTTAAAAAGTAGTAGTTAATTTTAATGGATTGATTAGTTTAGATTTTTAAATAAGTATTTAAATTTGTTTAAATAGTGATTTTAATTAAAAAGATTATTTTTTAAAAGGTTTAATTTTTATATAGATTTTTTTTAACAATTGTTTTTAGATTAAATTGGGAACGATTCATGCACTTTAGGATTAAATTAGCTTAAAATTGGTAGAATTAATTTTAGTTTTAAAAACCGAAACCAATTCGAATCAATTGTCCAAATCGAAACAAAACGTCTCAAATTCACTCGATCTTCGTTTACAACGAACTTGGTTCACCAACGTGTTTAATTGAATCCGTCTTTGGTAATTTTAGACTATTACTTTTTCCTAAAGGTAATTTTCTAATTTACCATATAACGTATCTTAATTATCACAAATACTATCCACCACATATACTATCCACGATCACATCAAAAATTTGGCGCCGTTGCCGGGGATCTTGTGTACGATTCGTTTCGTGGAGATTTGTTGATCGATGATTTGAAGACCCTTTTCGTCCTCGGAAAGTTTTGTTATTTTTCTATTATTATAGTATGTATCGGTTTTCTCGTTTTTCCGTTGAAGAGCCTTTGATTCCTAACTTCACACCAAGTGAGGTTAGTGACTATTCATTGGATGAGTTCGTCGATGAACTTTTTGCTATCATTGATCCACTTCCACCGGGAAGTGTTTCTCATTATTTACCTACCATTCTCGAGGAATTTTCCGCTTAATTTCCTTCTAATGAGAATGATGATCTTGTATCCGAGTGTGACACACTTGATACTTTGTCGGATATTTCTTGTGATGACGAGAATAACGACACTTTTGTGACTTACTCGAATCCTCTTTTTGAAATTTCAATGAACAATAATCCATTGTTTAAAGAGGATTTTGAGAGCATCATACCTCCTTCATCTCACACCTTTTGTGATGATGAATATGTCGACCCGGATGGAGAAATTTTCTTTATTCCCAATCTCCCTCCCACTCGCTTTGACAAGGTCGACAAAGTCATGCAAGTTGAAACCACTATGGTTGAGACTTTTACCACACCTTTACCATGTGCTTTATATGATCTTGGATTAACATGGGGGACGACACCGTGTTGTCTATTCCTTTCTCTCACGAGGACGAGGTATTCGACCCCGAAATCATTAACTTAGGGAAATCTCAGCCTTTCCCCGATGTAATAATTGAAAGATTTTTCAATCATCTTGGTGCGAGTTTATCTCGGGGAGCATGCTATATCCATTTCTTGATTTGTGACTACCATCTCTTTTTGGAGATTTGTGTTGGAGTTTTATCCTTTAGTTTGTCATCCGACAACGAGGATGTAATCTTTGACCCCGGCATCGTGCTTTATATTGGATTTTATTCCATTATGCCGGTTTTTACCACTTTCCCTAAGGACCAATGAATGCGGGGATCGAGTCGAGCTCGTGACTCGGTTAACAAAAACGAGGTGCCTTGTGGGGGAGTCCCATACATTCTATCTTCTTTCTATTTTCTAACACTAATAAGGCTTGATCTTTCAAGCTCGTGCTCGTGTTTTGTTGTGTTGTGAATCTTAGGTATTACCCTTATCATTGAAGACTCTCGTGTTCGGTTTTTTCCGGTCCACTTGATCTTCCAATCTTTGATTGCCAAAAGGGGCACACTCTATATCCTTTGATTTTTTATCGACTATCGTTTTATCTTGAGGAATAATTAATAAACGGCTTATAGATTTGCGTGCTCTTTCCATGTAAGGATTTTACATTAGATTCTTCGTGTTTTAGCAAGGGGTGTTACTCTTAAGCTAAGAAACATTGAGGACAATGTTTGGTTTTAGCATGGGGGAGTCAATCGATATAATCGCTTGCTATTGCTTTTGACGTGTCGAAACGTATTGTTTTTCTCATTTTCATAAAAAAATTAAAATTTTTAGTGTTATTTTTAAGTTTTAATAAAGAAAATAAGTGCTTTTGACACGAATGTAGGCTTTCCGTTGGTGAAAATAAAAATAGTTTTTGTCTCGACTTGGTTTTTACCTTAGCTTTTCCTTAACGTATTTGAATTAAGTTTTGCTAGGCTTTTATATAGGGAGCTTTAAAACGCGAAAGTCTTAACTCATACGAGTTAAGAACAAGAACTTTTCGCAAGTTCCTATAATTGATCCTAGAAAGTCGTTTACCAAGGGAACTTTAAAACGCAAATTCTAAAACTTGAAAAAGTATAAGAAGATGCAAGATCCTATAGATGACTTGAAAACCCAAAACTTTGATTTAATAGGCTAAGTATCCATTGATCTCACATTTTTGTAATTTTACAATATGGAGAACAAGAGATGATAGAGTTCAATCATAAGTTTCCAAAATTAATTCTTCTTTGGGTAAGTATTTTGTGTTTGATTTAATCTCCTCGTATTTACTTTCCACGCTTGAATAATAATTGTTTAATAAATGAAGTTTTTAGCGGTTTAGGCTTGATATCTTAACTCGTAACTCCTTCTTTTTCTTCCCTTGTAATTAAAGTGAAAACACATTAAGGGTGTCAGCGTCATGGACTTTTGATCATGGGATTGCGGAAATTTGGCTTACTATACATATCATTTAATAAAGAATAATAAATAAAAACATGTTCTCTAGGAGCCTTCGGGTGGGAGTCATGTAGCACTAACCTTGTCATTAGAGCCTTAGGGTGTATGGCAAGGGGACGTGTTGAATAAAAATTGCTTCATCATCATGAGCCATAAGGTGGGATGGTGAATGTCAATTCCCTTGTTTTTGTCCAAGGAGCCTTCGGGTGTGGATTTTAAATAAGGAGCACAATTGCATCTTAAAGAGCCACAAGGTGTTATGATGTGATTGTTGCTAACTCCATTAATAACGTCATAATTGACTTTGTAGGTTTTATTGTTGCTTTTAAGTAGTCATATTTTCCAAATTTTGGGTCCGGGGATTTATCCCTCAAATCGTGTTATGTTATCCTTGATGTGGGCTTTCTTTAGTGACAGCGGTTTTTGAAATCGAGGTTAGGTTTTGAGTGTTGAGTTTACACCGTTCTTGCCTTCATTTTTGGACTAATAAATATCAAATAAAGTCAAATGAGCCTTTGGGTGAATGACATTTAAAATCTAGAGATACAATTAGGAATAATATGAGATTGAGTTTAACACAAATTACTTGTATTAGTTGGTTTAATTTTGGGGCCTATGATTGACAATGATCTTGTTTTTGCACTTGGCATGGAAAAGTGAAAAGTCGGGGACGATGAATCTATTTAAGTTTTATGATCCTAAAAGTTATTTTTCTAATAATGAAAGCAACACATTATGTCTTTGCAAAAATAAAGTGTCAAAAAGTTGAATAATGGTGTAGTTAGTAGTTTAATTTTGTCATTACAGGAGGACACGGCAATTGCTTAGCAAGGGGGAGTTTTATATGAGTGTAATTACTCATATCAATTGTATCTAAAAACACTCAAATAATGCATAAAATGTTTAAATATTGCCTTGTATACGTTTTTTTGTTGTTTAATGTGTGTAGGTACCAAGGATCACGAAAACTGGCAAAAACGACACGGAATTTGAAGAAATTTCAAGAAGCCAAGAATCGAGTTCATTTTATAGAGGATTTAATAAAGATTTTGGGCCAAGTGGGTCCCATATTGGATTAATAGGCTCAAAAGCCCATTTAAGGAGCAAGATACTATTACTTTGGGTTAAAAACTCCAACAAAGCCCAATAGCTTCAAAAGATTATGGGACGGATGGAATTACTTGGGCTTAAGCCCAAGTTCAAATAACAATTTACAAAACGAGATAAATTTTGAGACGTGGGAGTGATGGGCCTCAAAACCGATTAGGGTACAAAATAAACAAACGGTGGAAAGTTTATTAATCTTGGTCAACATTTACAGATCCCCACTCAAAATTTATTCGATATTTCCAAAGTTTTTTCCCTATTCCTTCTCCCTCGCCAAATAACCAGACCCAAACTGTCATCCTAACCCTAGTTACCTAAATCACAAGTAACTTTTGGGGGTTTTAATTTACACGATTGATTCACATGCTTGGGGAATTAAATCCCCAAGTTTTTCGGATGTTGAAGATGGAGAATAAAGTGACGTGGCATCATGTAACTGGCTGAAACAGCACATCTCTCCCAATCCACCAATCATTATAGGCCAAATCAGCAAGGAAGTAGCACAAGAAGCACAACGGATTGCCACGTTGGCAATCCGTGTGACTATGAGCTCATATCAACTGTAGGATGAAATTAGAAAAGAGAGAGAAGGAGATTAAGATGATCCAAGGGCTACAATCGCTTCTTCATCAACAACCCAAACCTCTACCTCAGCTATAAATACCCCCTCAATTTATTCAGTAAAGCATCCCTTTCTTTTCTTTAATGTTATAATGATAGTTTTAGATTAGAGTTTTAATTTTAATTTTTGTAAAAGTTGTGATGTTTTTAATGAATTAATAAAAATTTCAGTTTCAATATTACTGGTCTCGTGTTCTTATTGTTATCGTGGTGTTATTTACAATTTTAATCTTAAAGCTATTTATTATATTAAAGTGAAGTTTGGGAATCTGTTACCCCACTCGTAAACAGTAGAAAAATAATCTTGTTGGTTCGAATTTCGTTGATGTTCATGTTAAATGGTGGTTAGAATGGTGCAAGGTGGTGCCTTTTAGGTCATAAGACGGCTCAGCGCCGATCTTCGTCCCAAAGGATTTCTCTAAAAGGTTCTAATCATTTAATTTTCTGTCTTAGTTTTTAGTCTAATAACTGAATAAATCTGCTTGTATGTTTGTTAGTTGAACATGTGTTATTTCACTGCTTGTTAAAATAGTAGAGTGTTGATGTTAGATGTTTAAATGTTTTAGACTGATTTCTTGGTTTTACCTTTATTGAAGTTGTTTGGATTGTATGATTAGTTAAATGATTTCAAGTAATAATCTGTTAATGGATCTGCTCGTCTTGGTTTGGATTGGTATTTTGCTTACTAATCAGTGACTGCTTATTTAAGTTAAGAGTAGTTTTGATTTTCATGTTTCTGATATAATTTAAGCTATCACTGTTTTGGATTGTTGCTGAGTTTTAAGATATTATGGATCTGATATGTGGATTTGTTTTATCATTCTTGGATAAGCAGTAGCACTATATGCAGGTAGTAGATATATTAGATCAGTTATAAATTTTGTAGAATTTAAGAATCATTTGTGTTCTTATTAGTTTTCTTTTAGCTTGTAATTATAGTTGTCTTAAGCTAGTATAATGATTTGAACTTGCTAGCTGAAGACTCGTGTTTTGAACTTGTTGTATTGCTTTCATTTTCGACTGCTTGGTTTACAATAGAGTTTACTTTGCTGAGTTTTGGATTTATATCGTACATCATTTGGATCTCTATGAATCTACTGATAAATGATTTAATCTGGTTTTAACCTATTAGTACTATACAAGTTTGTTCTATGGATTTTTACTGATATATCGGTTAAGTAGGATTTGTGTGAATTTTAGTTTCTATGAATTAATGTTACTATATTGTTTCATAAGTAGTGTTATGGTTATTTCAGTTATTCAGTATCCCAAATAACTGTTTGGGAGCTGATGTTTTAATCTATTGCTTTCTTATTGGTATACTATAAACTGTCAAAAAGTCATTCTTGTGACTTTGTGCACTATTTACTGTCGAAAATTAATAATCACAAAAATGGCCTTTGTGGGTCTCGAACCCATGACCTCCTGGTCATGGGCCAACTGATTTATCCATCTCATCTAAGCCTTCTTTTGTGTTTTCATTTAGTTTTTTAAAGTAATATAGTTTAATACTAGGCTGCCAGTTTTGATTAAATACATAGTTGTAATTTCTAATTAAATCTTTATCATTTTAATTTCTTTTATAAAGTTTACATATAAAAAAAATATATATATAAAAAAATGTTTTATTAAATTTTGAAGTTTAAGTAGTTATTAAAATTAGTTTTGAAATTAATCAGATTTTAATTAAATTAGTTTTTTTAAATAGATTTTGTTAGTTAAAAAGTAATAGTTAATTTTAATGGATTTATTAGTTTAGATTTTTAAATAAGTATTTAAATTTGTTTAAATAGTGATTTTATTTAAAAAGATTTTTTTTTTAAAGTTTAATTTTTATATAGATTTTTTTTAACAATTGTTTTTAGATTAATTTGGGAACGATTCATGCACTTTAGGATTAAATTAGCTTAAAATTGGTAGAATTAATTTTAGTTTTAAAAACCGAAACCAATTCGAATCAATTGTCCAAATCGAAACAAAACGTCTCAAATTCACTCGATCTTCGTGTACAACGAACTTGTTTCACCAACGTGTTTAATTGAATCCGTCTTTGGTAATTTTAGACTATTACTTTTTCCTAAAGGTAATTTTCTAATTAACCCTATAACGTATCTTAATTATCACAAATACTATCCACCACATATACTATCCACGATCACATCATTATTATTGTTTGATGTTATTGTTCTTGAATCCTAAAACTTGTTTTCAAAGGAGTGTGCAAAAGTTTGCACATTTTCCACTTTTCTTGATATTTTGCTAAGTCTTGTTCAAACCTTGGAATTCTTGGGCTATAAAGCAGATCATAGCATCCTGATATTGTGTTATCAATGTTTGGTGAAGCTTATAACTTGGGGATAATCAAGTGTGGGGAACTAAGGTTGCATTAATCAAGGATTTTCACTTTTCTGTTTTGATAACTTGTGCTTCTAACTTTGTTCCATCTTAGCAGGCTTTATTGTGGAAGCTTGTGCTTGTTCTTGCTAGCACATAAGCTCAAAATTCATGGGTGTGGATGTACATCCATGAGGTTTGCACCATTCTACCTCAAATCTGTTAAAATTTTGGATTTTTGGTGAATTTGTGTGTTGCTTGTGTTCTTGTGAAATTTGTGGCCTAATCTTGTTCAATACTGCATATTATCCTTGTTAATGTGTTTGATTTGGCTTGGGTGGTCTTGAAATACACTTTTGATTTGAAAATTTAAAGGGGTGCTTGGGTTAACCTGTTTTGAATCATTGAGTGTTATTATGTTGTTGAAAAGTGTTGTTTGTGCTTTGTATATGTTATCTACTTGATTGAGTGTTATTTGCTGCAAGTTATTGGGCTTAAACCTTTGAATCAAACATTGTGTTGTATCTCATTGATTGTGACTGTTAAACACGTAATTATTCATGCATTTAGTGAGAATTCCCTTCATTTATGGCATAATAAATAGCAAAAATGTGTATTTTTAGTGAATGTATTGTTTTTATGTGTTATTTATTATTGTAGGTACGAGTATGAAAGGAAACACAAGACAAAAGATCAAGAAATGGCAAAATGGACATGAGATTAGAATAAATGCACAAGACCGAAGTCGGAGTTATATTTATCGGAATCAAATCAACCCGACAAAGATTGAAGACTTTTCAAGTCAAAGTCAACATCGAGACTTCACATATTTATTATCGGGCCGGCTCGTCACTCACTATTGAGTGAACCGACCCGACCTACTATCATTTGGACCAAAGTGATATTCATACTTTATGAATTGGAAAGCAAATGAATGTAACAAAAGTAAAATTCGGAAGAAAAGCCCACGTGAAGGCCCTATGTTCGTTTTTAGTGAAGAAAGGCCGAACAAAAGCCACGAAGGAACCAACCTGTACATAAATCAGATCTGATATATCTCCATATCTTATCTTTCATTATCTTTTTACTGTTTTTTTAGATAGGTAGTGTAGATCTAATTTTATCTTTTATTCTTACTTTATATATTAATTTTTCCCTGCGTATTAGTTTTTATTCTAGTAATGATATCCAATTTTTTTAGATAAAAACGCTGCTCTTTATTTATCTTTAATTCCATGTTTTATTTGATTATATTAATTGGATTTGTGTTTCATTTGATTTATGTTTGGTTTTATAAATTAATGATAGCTATTGATTTCGGTTATAGCAGGTTTGAAGATTTCATTTATGTTTGATGGTCTTACGATGTAGTGAATATTTGGCAGTTTTTTAGTAATTTATTTGAAGTTTGTGTTGGATGAAAGTGGGTTTTGTATGATTATTTATGTTTAGTTTTATACGATTATTTTTCTTCTTGTTAGGTGTCTTTTATATAATAGCTTATTCTGCTGCCTTTTCTTACTGGTATTTGAGTCATTGTTGTAGTTTTTTTATCAAGTAATTATTGATAAAAAATAATAATTTGGTTTCTAAAAAATTATAACATATTACGGGTTCGAACTCTAAACCATTCGTAAGATTTCCAATGTTTTTCCCATTAGACCATTGTTCCTTACTTGTTATGTTTTACATTTAGATATTAAAATAGGATTTAGTGCAAGTGTTATACAAATAGATTCGTCTAACTAATTTAATTTCTTTTAATTTTAATATTAGTTTTTTTTTTCAAAATAAAAGTCAGTTTACATAAATAGTTTAATAGTTTTTACAAATTAGTTTAAAATGTCGTTTAGCTTTATTGTCATTAACGTTTTATGTTTTATGCTAGCTCGGCGAATCCGTTCGTCATACGGGTTCGTTTCCTTTATCTTTATTTCATTAGCTCAAATATATCGTTTTAATTATGCTTGTTTAGTTTAGCATTTTTATTGTCTTTATTTTTATTTTTGATATCTCTCTTTATAATTATAGTTTAATTTTCATCATTATCGCTTTTTATATATTTTAATATTTAATCGGTTAAATTAGTAGATTTAAATATAAAACTCATAATATCTTTTATTCGAGCATCAAACTTTAGACATAAACGCGGATTTCCATTCACACTTCGCCAGGAACTACGATAACCTTTTGGGTGTACGAAAACGACTCAATCAAATGGTGTCGCTGCCGGCTCTGTGTGTAGCGATATTGGCGTTGTGTTTTTAGTTGGTGACTTGAAGATCCTTTCGTTTTGAAAGTTTATTTTCGTATTTGTATGTATATATAATAAAAAAAAATTTAATAAAAACCAAAAATATTTTCTTATTTTATCTTCTTTTCTTTATTATTATATATATCACTTTAAAATTAAAAAAATTTAAAAAAAAAGGTTTTAAAAATATTCTTCTTTATCTTCTATCTTGTTTAATTCTTTTTCTCAACCCCTCTTATTTTTAATTCTTCATGGATTCATATTGTATAGGGTGTGGGTCGTCTGATAGTTAATCATGTTACTATGTTCATGCGAGTGGTGCGGTATGGCTATCCCTAATCACGAATTTGGACATTGTTCATTTTGCAATTGGACCAATTCATACTTCACCTCTAATGACACTATCTCACACTCTCCCATATATGACGATCCGTATCCGCAACATGCACCGGGTTTTTCTCAATACCCGTGTTGCAATCATTGTGGGGGCCCTCACGATACTTCTTATTGTGAGCCAATGAATTATTATGAGCCAAATCCGTGTCCTCATTTTTCTTCACCGATGGATTATTATGAACCAAATCCGTAGTCTAATTTTTCTCAACCGATGAATTACTATGAGCCACATCCGTGCTATAATTCGTGTTCTAATTTTTCTCAACCGATGAATTACTATGAGCCACATCTGTGCAATAATTCCGGTTTTTAAAATTTTGAGCCCCCACAATACACCCTCGATCATCAACCTTCTGTTGGAATGTGTGAAGAAGAACGAGCCAATTTTTTGAATACACTTCAATACGTTCAACAAGAATTAGCTAGCATACGCGAAGCAAGAGAGGAGGAAAAGCGACAACGACAAGAGCAAGTATCTAATCTTAGTGCTTATACCTCTACGCTTCGTGTAATTCCTTATTGTTATGATGATGACGAGGATAATATTTACTGTCTCAATCCATCATGTGAGACTACCACTCCTATTCTCGATTCTTCTACGACGGAGACTGATGCCTCTCTCATCATGGGGGATGAGGGTCTTATCACTATTCCTTATGATGAGATTCTTATTCCAATCCAAAGTGAGCCTACGGTTGCTTCCGATAGTGACGATGAGTGTGAATCTCTTTCTAGTGATGATTCATTACCTCCCACCGACATCTGGAGATGATTCTTTGGCTTTCTCTAATCCTCTTTTTGATCTCGATGATGATTTTACTTCTAGTGATGACGAGTCACTATCCGATGAAGACGTTCTGAAGGAAAATTTCAAGATTTATTCGAACCCTTTATTTGATTTTGATGACGCCTACATCTCTAGTGAGGTGAATCCTCTCTTTGAAGAGGGGATTGAGGACATTGATAGCCCCGACTCTGTTGCTATTGATGAGCATTCTTTGTTAGCCATGACACCTCCCATCGTAGAGGAGGTGGGGAGATTTGACCCTACTTTCCGTTTGATTCGGTCTGGAGAGGTGACGCGGGTGGTAGATATGTCTTCTGATATTTCTCATATTATGTTGCCACCCCGTCCTACCGCGTGCACACCCAAGAGGGTGATGTATCGCTTTTACTCTCCACATTTCATACCGGGAAATGAGGATGAGTGTTTTGATCCTGGAGGAGACGTTGATGTTGCTATTTCTTGTGATGTTTTCCCGGTTATACCATCGACTCTTGCTTTAAGTTTCTATCAAGTGTCCTCGGGTGACACTTTGATATCTTTTTCTCCCACCCTCCCGCCCTTGGCGAAGACGAGTATTCTTAAGGATCGCCATTATACCTATTTCTCGTATGTTATAAGAATCTTTCTGCTTTTCTTCACTTATACTGTGGATTCTTCTTCTTTATTCTCATCCGGTAATGAGGATAAGATTTTTGACCCTGGCATATCTGTTTTGAGCCAGTGGTGATTCTCTTGCTCCCCCATGGACCATTTAATTCGGGGTCGAGTCAGGCTCGTGACTCGGTTAACAAAAACAAGCGCTTCTCGGGAGGCAACCCGATGATCTATCCTTTTTATTTATTATCTAACATAAGTGTAGGGGCGTGTGCTTCTCTCCATGTGTGCTTGTTGGTTTTTGTTTTTGTGTGTAGGTTCCCTTGGATCGAGAAGACTTTCAGAGGGTTGATGTTCCTGTTTTCCATCATCTTTTTCATTCAGTCTCTGATCGATCTTCATGTCTATATCAGGGGAGTACTCAGTTCTCATCTTTATCCATGCATATCTGATTGTGTTCTCCTTCTTACACTTGGAATTCTAGCATTAGCCTTTTGTGTTCTTAAGTGTAGGGGTAACACCTTATCACTTTTGAACATTGAGGCCAATGTTCGGTTCTAAGTGTAGGGGGGTTTTATATCATATTGATCATATTCATGCCTACTTGTTTGCCCTCCTGCATCCTATTTTGATCAAATGTCTGTTTTTACTTTATTTTATTTTATTAATAATAATAAAACATTTTTGACCGTGCGTGATTGACTTGTCCCGTAGGCTAGAACAAAGGGGATCCTGACTCTGCCTGAGTGTTGATCTGGCTGCTCCCTTAACTTTTAGACTAAGCTTTTAGGGATTGTGCAAATAAAAATGCTAAACGTGGAGTAGTTGGTTCTCTTTAGAGCTTATATTAATAACATGTGGCTTTTCCTCCTAGATTGTAACTAGACTAAATAAGTGTGTTTTTTTCAAGCCTTTGAACGTTAAAAATTGTGTTGTTATGCAAAAAATAAATTCTTATGCAATTTTGATATAGATTCCTAGTTCAACTTTTTATTTAATTTTGAGTGAAAGCATACTTTCTTAAATTTAAAATAATGTTGCATGAATAAATATGTTGAAAAAAAAGGAGAAAAAATAGAAAAAAAATAGAAAAAATGCAAAAAAAAAGAGAAAAAAAAAGAATAAAATATATATATTAAAGATAAAGCAACAAAAGGTATAACTTAAAAATCTTCATTTTTATATTTTTAACTATACCCCGAGCCTACCGAGATACCCCTTCTCGGTCGCACTAAAATAATTCAACATATATATATATATATATATATATATATATATATATGAATAAGAGTTTTATGTTTTTGTTGCTTTAATTATAATTGTGAGAAACTTGCTTTTTCTCAAATTTTAAATCCGAAGTTGAACTAGAATTCGTCAATTTTTTTATAAAAGTTTAGACGGTAATTGTGAATGTAGAAGTCAAAGGTCCCGTGAGCTCTGATACTATTCTCGAGGGTGTAAAAACCTAGCCTCCTAAGCTTTGCTAAAGGACAAGCTGAGAAGAAAGTCGCTGCATGGAGTGATCTCTCCTTTGAATCTTCATTCTCTAATTACCGTCGTTGTTTTTCATCTAAGTGTCTTTTATTAGCTTAGCGGTGATTTCAAGATCTTTGATTTCAAAATCCCGCCAATCCCGGTACTATTCTCCGTGGGGTGTCAAAAGCCCGGGCACTTAACTGATTAGATTGGGACGTTCCGAGAAGAAAGCCGCTACATGGGAAAGGCCATTTTTGAATCTCAAATCTCGTCATTTTTGGTGAGTCTAATATTCCACTTAGATGATTAGCAACCATAACAAATGTCGATTTGAACGATCAAAAATTTGAAAATGAACACAATTGCCTAGTCTTTTATAATTATAGGAGTAAAAAGTTATATTTACATATGTTATTAGTATAAGTAGTGTTAGAATTTTGCCAAAACGTTTGCACAAGGAGTTTTAGCTTAGTTGGGAGTATTAAAAAGAGGATGACGATATTTATTCCCTGGAGACACCCATTTTGCGTGTTTCCCGTTCTATGATCATTATTCCTTGAATAAAAAGTCGAGCATGGCGGGTCACTATGAATTTTTAATTTTGTTTTATTAGAATGGCGACTTTGAATAAGGTAGTTTTAAATTGTTTTTGGATTTAACGTTTGTGATAATAGTTGATTGGGGGAAAGCAACGTGTTTAAGTGTAGGGGTGTGTTAAAAACGTAATTATTCATGCATTTAGTGAGAATTCCCTTCATTTATGGCATAATAAATAACAAAAATGTGTATTCTTAGTGAATGTATTGTTTTTATATGTTATTTATTATTGTAGGTACGAGTATGAAAGGAAACACAAGACAAAAGATCAAGAAATGGCAAAATGGACATGAGATTAGAATAAATGCACAAGACCGAAGTCGGAATTGTATTTATCGGAATCAAATCAACCCGACAAAGGTTGAAGACTTTTCAAGTCAAAGTCAACATCGAGACTTCACATATTTATTATCGGGCCGGCTCGTCACTCACTATCGAGTGAACCGACCCGACCTACTATCATTTCGACCAAAGTGATATTCATACTTTATGAATTGGAAAGCAAATGAATGTAACCAAAGTAATATTCAGAAGAAAAGCCCACGTGAAGGCCCTATGTTCGTTTTTAGTGAATAAAGGCCCAACGAAAGCCACGAAAGAACCAACCTGTACATAAATCAGATATGATATATCTCCATATCTTATATTTCATTATTTTTTTACTGTTTTTTTAAGATAGGTAGTGTAGATCTAATTTTATCTTTTATTCTTACTTTATATATTAATTTTTCCCTACGTATTAGTTTTTATTCTTGTAATGATATCCAATTTTTTTTTAGATAAAAACGCTGCTCATGATGTACAAAAGTTGTTAAATCATTGTATGGTGGTACACATAATATAAAGTACATCATCTATGAATCCCTAATCTAGATAGTACAGTACAAAGATACAACTGATAAAAGAAAGTACAAATAAATGAGGTCCTATATCATGATAGCCAGGATGCAACCGTAATAGCTTATCATGATGTACAAAAGATCTAGTACACCTAGTCTACTCATGCCTAACAGACTCCTCAGATACGGCTGGTGCCACTGGTGGTGATGAGACGGGGGGTGCCTGCATGGCATCCTACATCGAAGTCATGGCCTCCCAGGTCTCCTTAAGGAGTCGGAGTGCCTCCAAGAACTGGTCTCTGAGGGTCTGCTGAACTCCCCGAAGATGAGCGGTCTTTGATATCAATCCCTGGTGACGGACGTCCTGGAGATCGAAGAAGATGGCAAGTGATGAGACTGCTTTTACACATAGTCTCATCGTCCAAAAAGGGCTTTAAATGCATAAAATATCATAAAATTGGCCAAATATATGCTTGTGTTTGTTGCTTGTGTTTTTTAGGTACGAAAATTGAGAAAATGACAAAAGATCACAAGAATCATACAAAAACGAACACGAGAAACGAATCCGCACATTGAACCAAGCCCTAATGAAGAATTTTCCAAGACAAATCCTTAAAGATTTGAAGATATATGAAAAAGGGCCCTCCACTTTGAAGAATTGGCAATTTTAGTCCCTTATCAAAACTAAAATGTCAATAATTATCCTTCTCAAAGTCAAACATACCATGAAGGACTTCAAGTTACCAGAAATTACAAGTTTTGTCCTTTAAAAATGTCAAAATTACCAAAAGGACCCTTGACTTTGAAGAAATGGCAAAAATGGTCCCTCATTAATCATGACTTGGCAAATTCAGTCCTCCAAGAAGTCAAACAAACAAGTCAAAACCATTATCTATGAAGAAAATGCCAAATCAGTCCTTCAAGAATCAAGAAATGGCAAGAAATACCCCTGAAAATACTTTGGAAAAGTATTTGGGGCAAGAGTGTGAAAACCAAAACTTTGCTAACAAAGGGAATCCGGATTTGGTGTATTTATTTGCAAGTGAAAAGAGTTACAAAAATGAGGGGCTTAAATGGGCAGACATCATAACTTACCTAGACCACTTGGGGCTTGACACTGCCCTATTAACTCTCCTCCACCAATCAGCTTTCACCCTGGCTCCACATCACCATCCCACTCACCAGATTAACTAATTAATTATTTAGTTAGTTAAATTACGTGCCTAACACTTACACAAAAACCAAAACAGATTAAACACCATGTTCTTGGTGTTCTTCACAAAATTGGGTTTTCTTAATCCTCTTATAATTAAGCCCCAAAACCTCCAGATTTATGATTAAGCTTGTCTTAATCATAACCCAACTTTCAAAAAGCTTGCCACATCACCACCTTGGACACATGATTCCCCTGCTTTTTCACCTTTGAACAAGAAGCCAAAACTTGGATAGTCATCCAACGTTCCACAACATAGCTTGGAAGTTAAGCTTAACCAAGGCCATTGGATGCAATTTTCACATTGCCAACTCTACAACAATACAAAAATCAGTCACATGATCTTCAAAATGCAAAAACCCTCAAGGGCATTTCTGGGACTTCACCAAGCATTAGGGTTTCGTTTTTAGCTTTCTTAGACATCACTTGTAGCCTATATAAGGCATAGGACCATTTACATTTATCTTGGCTCTTGAATTTCCCATTGTTCAGAAATCTGTAAATCATATATTCAGTTAATGAAATGTGTTTGAATTTGGTGAAGAAAAATCAAGTGCCAGCCTTATTATCTGTTTATTATTGTTTGATGCTTATTGTTCTTGAATCCTAAAACTTGTTTTCAGAGGAGTGTGCAAAAGTTTGCACATTTTCCACTTTTCTTGATATTTTTCTAAGTCTTGTTCAAACCTTGGAATTCTTGGGCTATAAAGCTGATCATAGCATCCTGATATTGTGTTGTCAAGGTGTGGTGAAGCTTATAACTTGGGGATAATCAAGTGTAGGGAACTAAGGTTGCATTAATCAAGGATTTTTACTTTTCTGTTTTGATAACTTGTGCTTCTAACTTTGTTCCATCTTAGCAGGCTTTATTGTGGAAGCTTGTGCTTGTTCTTGCTAGCACATAAGCTCAAAATTCGTGGGTGTGGATGTACATCCATGAGGTTTGCACCATTCTAACTCAAATCTGTTAAAATTTTAGATTTTTGGTGAATTTGTGTGTTGCTTGTGTTCTTGTGAAATTTGTGGCCTAATCTGGTTC
Organism: Glebionis coronaria; assembly: GCA_025667525.1. Classification (NCBI taxonomy): domain Eukaryota; kingdom Viridiplantae; phylum Streptophyta; class Magnoliopsida; order Asterales; family Asteraceae; genus Glebionis; species Glebionis coronaria. The sequence goes on from JANFOE010002173.1 coordinate 204,101, forward strand.
AATACTTATACTTGTTAATGTGTTTGATTGGGCTTGGGTGGTCTTGAAATACACTTTTGATTTGAAAATTTTGATTTGAAAATTTAAAAGGGTGTTTGGGTTAACTTGTTTTGAATCATTGAGTGTTATTGTGTTGTTGAAAAGTGTTGTTTGTGCTTTGTATTTGTTATCTACTTGGTTGAGTGCTATTTGCTGCAAGTTATTAGGCTTAAACCTTTGAATCAAACATTGTGTTATATCTCATTGATAGTGACTGTTTTTGACCTAAGAATTTGGTAATATCTAGAATATATGCATGCTTAGGGTTAAAAGTTGTTAAATCATTGTTTATACAACATATGTGATAGATCTGAGTGTTTGAATTTGGCTTGGTGGTCAAATACATCAGCAAGTGTTCATAATTGCTTGTGTTAGTGTTCATCAGTAACTTATTGTGCTTGAATCTGGATCTATACTTTGTACCATTGCATGAAACCTGTTTAAACTTGTTCATTTAAGTTTATTATAGCTTATGTATGCATTTGGTTAAGTTTGGCTGGCTGAATTGTGCTATAAGTGCTTATTAAACCACAACTGCTTATTTGTTCATGTCTGGGCTATATCTGGTGCTTAATTGAATTAACTGAACTAATTGGCTGATTGTGATTTTGATTTATTTGTTGTTATTGACTCCTTATGATCCACTAATCATTTGGGTGCCTTTGTGAAACTTGAATCCACAAAAAAGTCACTAAAGACAAATAGTCAAACAAGTTAAGCAGTGGAAAAAGTTTCCACTGATCAGACACCAAACCTAGCCCCTGCTAGTGTTAATTTTCAGTTAGCTTATTAATAAGCCATATTGGCTTATTTAGACCTGCAACTACTTACTTTTTGTGATCAATCTCCATCATTTGACCCATTTGTTTGAACTAGAGCTTATCAGACTTTGACTTTGACTTTTTGCTAGAAAACTCATAAAGTTGACTTTTAAAGAAGTACTTATTTGCTTATTTCAGCTTATTGAGTGAACTTATTTTAAAACTTTTTGTTGATTAAGCTTAGTTAAGTCATTTAAAAGCTTTTGAAACTTGAATCAGCTCTTGGGGTAGCCTAGAACTCGAAAACGACTATTTTGTCGTTTTGTGAAGATAGCTTATTGCTTTTTCAGGCTTATTCCTTGTGCTTATTTCAAATTTCTTTTTACAGAACTCTTAGGTAACTCAAAAGAAGCTTGTGTGTTTAATTTTAGCTTATGGCATCAGCTTATAGCTTAATGGGCCAAAAAGCCCATTAAGAATAAGCTGTGGTGAAATAAGCTAACTTAAGGGCATTTTTAGCTTTTGGGCCTTTGGAAAATTGTGTTCAGAATCAAATTTTGAGTCAGATAGGAGTTTTTGGGCCATTTTTATAAACATTTTTTTATTGGGCATATTTTGGCCCAATAAGGGTCTGTTTTGGACTTTGGCCCATTTGAAGGCCCATTAGGGGTATTTAGGTAATTTCAACTTCATTTCTGTGTTTATTAGGTTAAATTAAACTAGTTTTCAACTTTTTAGAATTATTTATAAATTTTGGATTTTTAATATTATTTTATTATTATTTTATTATTAAAAATTAAAATTTAGATTTTTTAAGTTTTTATAATTTTTCTTAGGTTAAATACATTAAGTTAGAAATTTTACAATTTTTAGAATATTTTCATTGTTCTTAGATTCATTTTTATAATTATTTTAAGTTTAAATAGTTTTTAATTGTTTTTAAATAGTTTAATTAATTTTAAAATTTTCAAAAATAATTTTAAATTAAGTTAGGTCATTTTAGAGGTTTACAATTGAAAAGATCTCATTTTGGGCTTTTTTTTAATTAAATTGATTTTTTGGGCTTTAATTAGCATTAAAAAATTATTATTTAATTAAATAAAAGGTTTGGGTGATTTTTGATTTTTTGTAAACTCTAATTATATTATTCAGGATTTATTGCAATTTTCTAGGAATTTTTTGGGTAATTTTTTGATTTTGGTACTTTTTACGGTTTTACGTGTACGACTTTTCGTCTTAGTTTAAATCGTCATCGTAACCGTCATTCTCTTCTAATCTCATTTCTATTTTCATTCCTCATAAATATAATCACAAAGTTAATCATCTCTTAACACACACACCAAGCCTCCTTGAGAACGATCCCCACTTTGGGTCATAACTTGTGGTTTTCCTAAATCACTTGTTAATACTTGCCCTATTTACCCTTTTGTTTTTCCTAAAGCAAAGGTGTGTAAAAAATCCAATATCAGCAAGCGTTTGCTCCATGGTCATGAGAGCGGTGTGAAAACACAACCTTGACTTGGGAGGTCATTACCCAATCATTGTATTCGAATCTCAAACCAAAAGAAAAAGGCAAAAATAGATAAATACTTTCGTGAAGCTCAATTTTGAAAATTACAAACTATAAGGTGGGTATAAGGCGGGTATTATAAAATATACCCTAAGGAAAAAGGCTAAGTGCTTCGCGCCGCCTCGTTTCCCCGCTTGCTTGTGAGTATTTTGAGATTGAAAGCTAATCGAGGGTTTTGCCGCCCAAAGTGTTATTAAGTATCATATATACTTTCTTGGTTTCATTTGATTAAACGCTCTTGAACGTTTTGGTGTTCCACCAACGTTCTAAAGTCACCGAAGGCGTTCACTTCACGTGATCGTTTTCATTCCTTGAGGCTTCTTTAATCAAGAGATTTGATTAAGGAGGATATTTGTAGATTTTGGTCTACTTAATACAATCACAAAAATACAAAAAAAAGTAAAAACAATCAAAAACCAAAAAATAATTGGAAAAATACAAAACAACAAAAAAAATCTTCTTTGCTCACCCCCTCGTTGTACGTGACGTTTATGCAAACCCGCAACCAAGCAAGACGTGCACGTAAACGAAGAAACCGAAAGGAGTCAACACCTACTCCTAATCTTTCTAGTGAGGAGTCTCCTATTGACGAACCCATTGTAAGAGAGGAACCAACCATGGAGAATCGAACTATGATGGAGTTACTTCAAGAACCCACTGAGGGTTATGGAGAGGCTATTGTAATTCCCGCTATCCTTGCGGAGAATTTTGAAGTGAAAACGGGTTTGTTGTCGATGATCCAAAATAACAAATTCCGTGGTGATGAAAAGGACAACCCGCACAACCATATCTGCCAATTCAATCGTTTTACCGCCACTTGCAAATTTAAGGATGTTGCTAATGACTCGATTAAGATGATGCTTTTTCCGTATTCCTTAGCCCGGCCCGCTAAAATTTTGTTAGAGAAAGAGCCACCCAATTCTATATTGACGTGGAAGGATCTCGTTTCAAAGTTTGTGAACCAATTTTTTCCACCCTCTAAGACTACGCACTTGAAAAACGAGATTTCAAAATTTTCACAAGAATTTAATGAGAGTTTTTCAACGGCTTGGAATAGGTTTAAGGAAATGTTACATGAGTGTCCTGATCATGGTTTTTCCGACTTGCATCAAATTTAAACGTTTTACAATGGCCTTAATGATCATGAAAGGGATTATCTAAATGCCACCGCGGGTGGTAATTTTTTGTGTAAAACGGTTGAGGAAGCTTTGGTGATAATTGAGAATAGATCTAAGGTGTATAGTCCTGGTAGCACGTCGAGTGTTCGTAAGGCTTCGTCTTCGGCTTCACCTTCTTTGTCTAATACCATCGATGCTTGCCAAATTGAGGCGAACTTGGAAAACAAAATCTTTGATAAGCTTAAAGGACTTTTGATTGAATTCAAAGTTGGAGAACAAAGTGCTCCCGCTACGGCTAAAGCGGTTGAGGCTTCATGTATGTATTATGGTGGAGGTCATGATTTCTCTGAGTGAATTACCAACGGTGGTAACACTTCGAGTGCCTACGCGACCACGGGAACTTACAACCAAAATGGTCAAGTGACCCGCTCTAATCAATTGACTCCACCGGGTTTTGCTTCAAATCAAAATGCTAACAACAACTATCGAAACAATCAAGTTGGTTTCAAAAACAATTACAACAAAGGAAACTATGGTAATCAAGGGGCTAATAATCAAGTTTCAAACAAAAATCAAAATGATTTTCAAAACAACAACAAGAGTTTGCAAGCTTTGAAAGATCTTCTAAATGAATTTGTTGAATATGCTAATGGAAATGATGCTAGGTTTGACAACATTCAAAGAGAAATCATTAGCCTAAGATCCGAGTTTAAGAACGACTTGAAGAAAGAGTTGAAAAATGAGTTAGAAAATGAGCTTAAAATCCATACAAACAAAATGGAAGGGAATGTAACTAGGTTACAACAAAACCAACAAAAAATGGAAAAAGGGCAACATGAAATTAAGCAAGAAATTATTAAGGCCGAGAAGAGGCAATCCATGTTTGAGGACAAAATTTCATCTATGTTTGAGGCTATTATGTGCAAACCGTCTTCGAGTAGTCTTCCTAGCAACACCATATCGAACCCTAAGGGAGAGACGAAAGTGATTACCACACGTAGTGGTAAGACACTCAAGGAACCGACTCCTCAACCAATTGCTCCTACGGAGGATGCAATTGAGGAAGAACCCGAGGTGGTGGTCGAAAAGGAGCATGTCCAAATCCCACGAAGTATCGCTCATGCCACACCTACGGTTGACCCATTACCGCATTTGGAACCCGAGATTCCAAAGGCTATGCCTATGCCTCAACCCACACCACCTTTGCCCTATCCATCGAGACTTAGAAAGGAGAAACGTCAAGAGCGCGACAATTACCAATTTGTGCTTTTTAAGAAAATGTTTCGTGATTTGCACTTTAATGTGAGTTTCGTCGATGCTTTGGTCATGATGCCTCGATTTGCCGCAAACTTTAAGAGTATGTTGAACAACAAGGAGAAATTGCAACAATTGTCTAGTTGTTCATCGGTTTATCTTAATCACATACCTCAAAAAGTCGGTGATCCCGGTAAATTCTTGATCCCTTGTGAAATCCAAGATATGGAAGAATGCTATGCCTTGGCCGACCTTGGTGCTAGTATTAACTTGATGCCACTTGCAATCTTCAAGTCACTCAATCTTCCTAATCTTACTCCTTCACTAATGTCTATCGATTTGGCCGACCATTCCACGATTCCCGGATGTGGACTGACGGAAGACTTTTTTGTGAAAGTGGGAAAGTTCTAATATCCGGTAGACTTTATCTTTATCGATATTCCCACGGATCCTCAAGTTCCTCTCATTTGAGGTCATTCATTTTTAGATACGTCTATGGCTTTGATCGATGTTCATGCTAGAAAGATCACCTTACGTTTCAACGACGAGGAACTTGTTATAAACGTAACTCAAAACTCTCAAATTTCTCATGTTTATTCCGTTGCAACCATAAACCTCGTTGATATGATTGACGTTGTTTGCGAGGAATTTTCACAAGAAGTTCTAGGTTTTGGTGATGATGAAAATAGTGGCAATCCCACTATGTTAGGTCCCATTCTTGATAACTCGACACCAACCTTCACTCCATTTGAAGATGGTGGTTTTACGTTGGCTGAATTCGATGTTCCACGTACTTGTAATGAAGACCTCGACAATGATGAGGACTTCTCGATTATCAAGGATTTTCTTAACGATATCCCATTTCCTCCACCCGAGGAGGCTATGAATATCGAGCCCAAATCTTCGATTGAGGAACCACCTATCCTCGATTTGAATGATTTACCTCCTCATCTCGAATATGTCTTTTTGGAGGAGGGCGACAAGTTACCGGTTATTATTGCGAAAGAACTTTCGGATGATGAAAAAACCGCACTTGTCGATGTTCTAAAGGATCAAAAGGGGCAATTGCGTGGAAGTTATCCGACATTAAGGGAATCGATCCCAAGTTTTTCACCCACAAAATCTTAATGGAGGAGGATTACAAGCCCGCAATCCAATGTCAAAGGAGGGTGAACCCCAAAATTCACGACGTCATCAAAAAGGAAGTCCTAAAACTCCTTGATGCGGGAATGATTTACCCTATTTTCGATAGCCCTTTTGTGTCCCTAAGAAGGGAGGAATGACCGTTGTGCCAAACGATGTCAACGAGTTAATTCCCACTAGACTCATGACCGGATGGAGAGTGTGCATTGACTATCGTAAGTTGAATGAAGCCACTCGAAAAGACCATTTTCCCTTGCCTTTCATGGACCAAATGTTGGAGCGTCTTGCGGGAAACAATTTCTATTGCTTTTTAGATGGTTTTTCCGGTTACTTCCAAATCCCCATAGATCCTTGTGATCAAGAAAAAACTACGTTTACATGTCCATATGGAACGTTTGCCTATCTTAGAATGCCATTCGGACTTTGCAATGCACCGGGAACCTTTCAAAGGTGCATGATGGCTATTTTTCATGATATGATTGAGAAGACGATGGAAGTCTTCATTCACTTCGTGTTTGTCGAATCTCGAGAGAATGTTGAAGCATTGTGAGGAAACCAACCTTGTGCTTAATTGGGAAAAATGTCATTTTATGGTTAAAAGTGGAATCGTCTTAGGGCACAAGGTTTTGAAAGCGGGGATTGAGGTAGATCAAGCTAAGGTAGACGTCATCGCCAAATTACCTCATCCCAAAACCGTTAAGGGAGTTAGGAGTTTCCTAGGCCACGCGGGCTTTTATCGTCGATTCATCAAGGATTTTTCAAAGATCTCTCGACCTATTACACATCTCCTTGAAAAAAGATGCACATTTTGTCTTTGACGAAGATTGTGTACGAGCCTTTGAAATCCTTAAGAGGAAACTTACCGAAGCTCCCATTTTTGTTGCTCCCAATTGGAACCTCCCCTTTGAGCTCATGTGTGATGCTAGTGATTACGCTATTGGGGCCGTATTGGGGCAACATCATGAAAAGCACTTCTTGCCTATTCACTATGCTAGCAAGACGATGACCGAGGCTCAACTAAAATACACTTCAACGGAGAAGGAATTCCTTGCCGTGGTGTATGCATTTGAGAAATTCCGACCTTATCTCGTCTTGACGAAATGCATAGTGTATACGGATCATTCGGCTATCAAGTATCTTATGGCTAAGCAAGATGCTAAGCCAAGATTACTTCGTTGGATTCTCCTCCTTCAAAAATTTGATCACAAAATCGTTGACAAAAAAGGAGCCGAGAATCTAGCGGCCGATCATCTTTCTCGTTTGGAAGATCCTCACCAAAGTGTTTATGAGCCCAAGGAAATCACCGAAACATTTCCGCTCGAGACACTTGGTGTAGTGAATTCTAAGCTTGATTCTTCCACCCCATGGTTTGCGGCATCGCAAATCACCATGCGGGCAACTTCATCATCAAGGGTATGACGACTCAAGAAAAACAAAAATTCTTTCGTGACGTCAAGTTATATTTTTGAAACGAACCTTACTTGTTTCGAACTTGTGCGGATCAAATTATTAGACTTTGTGTCTTTGGTACCGGAGCTTCTAACATCCTTAGAGCTTGTCACGAGGGACCCACGGGTGGTCACCACAGTGCCAATCTCACGGATAAGAAGGTCTTTGATGCCGGTTTCTTTTGGCCTACTATTTACCGAGATGCATATGAGCTTGTGAAGTCCTGTGACTCATGCCAACGACAAGGAAAAGCCTCAGAAAAATATGAAATGCCACAAAATATCATCCAATTGTGTGAGATCTTTGACGTTTGGGGCATTGAATTTATGGGGCCGTTCCCATCATCTCGTGGTAATAAGTACACCCTTGTCGTCGTTGACTACCTATCTAAGTGAGTGGAAGCTAAGGCTTTGCCCACCAATGATGCTCGTGTGGTAGTCAAGTTTTTAAAAAGCTTGTTTTCTCGGTTTGGAACCCCTCGTGCGATCATAAGCGATCGTGGAACCCATTTTTGTCACGACCAATTCGAAAGGGTCCTAAGGAAATATGGGGTTACACATAGACTTTCTACGGCTTATCACCCACAAACGAGTGGGCAAGTCGAGGTTTCAAACCAAGCTTTGAAGAGGATCTTGGAAAGATCCATTGGGGAAAACCGACAATCTTGGTCGGATAAGTTGGACGATGCTTTATGGGCCTTTAAAACCGCTCATAAGACGCCCATTGGGTGCACCCCTTATAAGCTAGTGTATGGGAAGAATTGTCACTTGCCAATTGAACTCGAACACAAGGCTTATTGGGCCCTAAAGCATTGTAATGATGATATGGAGACCGCGGGAAAACACCAGAAAATGCAATTAAATGAATTGGATGAATTAAGGGATATTGCTTATGAAGATTCATTAATTTATAAAGAAAAGACTAAAAAGTTGCATGGTTCAAAAATTAAAAACCGGGTTTTTAACATTGGGGATCAAGTTTTGCTTTTTAATTCTCGTTTGAAAATCTTTTCCGATAAGTTGAAATCCCGTTGGTCCGGTCCATTCACCGTGACTCAAGTTTTTCCATATGGGACCATCGAGCTAGCTCAAAATGATGGCCCCAATATCAAGGTGAATGGACATAGGTTGAAGCACTACTTTGGCGGGGAAGTTCCATCCTTGAACTACCTCGACCAAATCACTTTCCCCAACGATAATTAGTATTGAGGGTATCGAGTCGAGCTCATGACTCTATAATAAAAAATGAGGTGCCTGGTGGGGGAGTCCCATGCTTATCCTATGTATATATTATCGCATTCTAATGTAGTAACGTGTGGGGATTTGTGCCCTTCCAACCTTTGTTCCGTGGTTGTTTGTGAATTGTGGTTTTTAGATGATCATTATCTTCACGATTGGAGCCTCTCGTGTTTGTTTTATGGGAGCATTCGATCGTTTGCTTTGAAGACTTTCTCAATATCCATGATATATCCTTTGATGTTGTAACCTTAGGTTTATAACACACTTCATAAACGGCTTTAAATTTAACGGTTACACCCTTTCCATGCTAGATTAGGCATTTGACTACGTCTCTAGTATGGGGGTGTTTGCACCCCTAGACTCGAAACATTGAGGACAATGTTTAACTTTAGTATGGGGGGTGAATAGATACTTGCCTTGCCAAACCTTCACGCTTTCCAAAGTTTATCTTTTTGTTTATCGTTTTGTTGCAAAATAAGGCTAAAAATGGCCAAATTTTAAAATTTTTTCTCATGTTTTATAAGTGTTTGAAGACACGAATGTAGATTTTCCGATGGCGAGAATAAGAGTAATTTTTTACTCGACCGTGCGTGTTGAGCACTTAGCTTTGATTCCTTAACTACACATTAGGCTAAGTCTCTTAAATGAGGACGAGAAATGATAGAGTTAATTATAAGTTACTATGCTAAGCGTAGAGTACTCGTATTCTTTCAAAAACTCATGTGTTCTCGTTGTTTGCTTATTCTCCCTTCGCTTGTAAATATTTTTTGCTTAATAAATATTGACTTAGCGGTTTAGTTAGGATTGTTGGGTTTCTAGTATTTTCTAGTAGCTTCCGTGTAATTAAATTGGGAAGACATTAAGGTATCGCCGGCGTCACGGTTTTGAAGTATTGGCACCCGAATAATCGAAAGCTTCACCCAATAATAAGATTTCAAGTGCTCACCTAAATCAAGCAAACAATTTGAAGCTCACAAGGCCGAAAAATTCATGCAAAACTGAAAGTGAATCAAGCCTTAATCTTTGAAGCTTTAAAGATCCAAAATTCGCCTTAGCGTGAGGATATACGTCTTTGTCTAATAAAACCACCGATGAGGTGGATAATAAAAGGCAAGGCAAGACCGAAGTCATAATAAAAGCTTCATGGCGAAGTTGAATAAAAGATGGAGGTAAACCTATGATAATAAGGCTCTTCCGTTAGGGGGCGTATAAAAGTCTTGGTAATAAGTCTCACGTTCAAAACCGTTATAAAACCGTGTTTATCGATCCTTCTTGTTGACTTAATTATTTGACATCGTTGTCTATTAGGAGGGGTTATTGTTTGATGGTCTTGGTTACACCGTTAGGACTCTATTTTTAGACCTAAATCTCTATCATCGCATAAGTCAAACAATGTATCCTCGTGAAACATTCAAGACAAAATAAAATATAAGAGATACAACTTAGGAAAATGGGAGGATAAGTACGTGATTAGGGCATATGAATAGTGTTAGCATTACTAACTTATAATGACAATGATCTCGTTGCACGCTTGGCATGGAATTGGGTAAAAATCGAGGACGATGAAATTATTTCTAACGAAGCATTCACGTGTTCTTGTTCTATGAACCTAAACGTCCCATTTTGCGATGAAAATCATACATTATGTCTAAAACGCAAGTAGTAGCAATAGTAGTAGTGTAGCTAGTTTATCATTCAATAAAAATGAATTTTTGAGGTGCTACGATACTTTATTCTAGCATTGCGTGAGGGCACGACAATGGTTTAGTATGGGGGAGTGATGAGACTGCTTTTACACATAGTCTCATCGTCCAAAAAGGTCTTTAAATGCATAAAATATCATAAAGTTGGCCAAATATATGCTTGTGTTTGTTGCTTGTGTTTTTAGGTACGAATATTGAGAAAATGACAAAAGATCACAAGAATCATATAAAAACGAACACGGGAAACGAAGCCGCACATTGAACCAAGCCCTAATGAAGAATTTTCCAAGACAAACCCTTGAAGATTTGAATATTTATGAAAAAGGGCCCTCCACTTTGAAGAATTGGCAATTTTAGTCCCTCATCAAAACTAAAATGTCAATAATTATCCTCCTCAAAGTCAAACATACCATGAAGGACTTCAAGTTACAAGAAATTACTAGTTTGGTCCTTTAAAAATGTCAAAATTACCAAAAGGGCCATTGACTTTGAAGAAATGACAAAAATGGTCCCTCATTAATCATGACTTGGAAAATTCAGTACTCCAAGAAGTCAAACAAACAAGTCAAGACCATCTATGAAGAAAATGCCAAACTAGTCCTTCAAGAATCAAGAAATGGCAAGAAATACCCCTGAAAATACTTTGGAAAAGTATTTGGGGCAAAAGTGTGAAAACCAAAACTTTGCTAACAAAGGGAATCCGGATTTGGTGTATTTATTTGCAAGTGAAAAGAGTTACAAAAATGAGGGGCTTAAATGGGCAGACATCACAACTTACCTAGACCACTTGGGGCTTGACACGTGCCCCATTAACTCTCCTCCACCAATCAGCTTTCGCCCTGGCTCCACATCACCATCCCACTTACTAGATTAACTAATTAATTATTTAGTTAGTTAAATTACGCGCCTAACACTTATTCAAAAACTAAAACAGATTAAACACCATGTTCTTGGTGTTCTTTACAAAATTGGGTTTTCTTAATCCTCTTATAATTAAGCCCCCAAAACCTCCAGATTTATGATTAAGCTTGTCTTAATCATAACCCAACTTTCAAAAAGCTTGCCACATCACGACCTTGGACACATGATTCCCCTGCTTTTTCACCTTTAAACAAGAAGCCAAAACTTGGACAGTCATCCAACGTTCCACAACATAGCTTGGAAGTTAAGCTTAACCAAGGCCATTGGATGCAATTTTCACATTGCCAGCTCCACAACAATACAAAAATCAGTCACATGATCTTCAAAATGCAAAAACCCTCAAGGGCATTTCTGGGACTTCACCAAGCATTAGGGTTTCGTTTTTAGCTTTCTTAGACATCACTTCTAGCCTATATAAGCCATAGATCCATTTACAATTATCGTGGCTCTTTAATTTTCCATTGTTCACAAATCTGTAAATCATATATTCAGTTAATGAAATGTGTTTGAATTTGGTGAAGAAAAATCAAGTGCCAACCTTATTATCTGTTTATTTGATATGAGTGTAATTACTCATAACAATTGTATCTAAAAACACTCAAATAATGCATAAAATGTTTAAATATTGCCTTGTATACGTTTGTTTGTTGTTTAATGTGTGTAGGTACCAAGGATCACGAAAACCGGCAAAAACTACACGGAATTTGAAGAAATTTCAAGAAGCCAAGAATAGAGTTCGTTTTATAGAGGATTTAATAAAGATTTTAGGCCAAGTGGGTCCCACATTGGATTAATGGGATCAAAAAGCCCATTTAAGGAGCAAGATACTATTACTTTGGGTTAAAAAGTCCAACAAAGCCCAATAGCTTCAAAAGATTATGGGACAGATGGAATTACTTGGGCTTAAGCCTAAGTTCAAATAACAATTTACAAAACGAGATAAATTTTGAGACGTGGGAGTGATGGGCCTCAAAACCCATTAGGGTACAAAATAAACAAACGATGGAAAGTTTATTAATCTTGGTCAACATTTACCCATCCGCACTCATAATTTATTTGATATTTCCAACGTTTTTTTCCCTATTCCTTCTCCCTCACCAAATAACCAGACCCAAATTGTCATCCTAACCCTAGTTACCTAAATCACAAGTAACTTTTGGGGGTTTTAATTCACACGATTGATTCACATGCTTGGGGAATTAAATCCCCAAGTTTTTCGGATGTTGAAGATGGAGAATAAAGTGACGTGGCATCATGTAACTGGCTGAAACAACACATCTCTCCCAATCCACCAATCATTATAGGCCAAATCAGCAAGGAAGTAGCACAAGAAGCACAACGGATTGCCACGTTGGCAATCCGTGTGACTATGAGCTCATATCAACCGTAGGATGAAAATAGAAAAGAGAGAGAAGGAGATAAAGATGATCCAAGGGCTACAATCGCTTCTTCATCAACAACCCAAACCTCTACCTCAGCTATAAATACCCCCTCAATTTATTCAGTAAAGCATCCCTTTTTTTCTTTAATGTTATAATGATAGTTTTAGATTAGAGTTTTAATTTTAATTTTTGTAAAAGTTGTGATGTTTTTAATGAATTAATAAAAATTTCAGTTTCAATATTACTGGTCTCGTGTTCTTATTGTTATCGTGGTGTTATTAACAATTTTAATCTTAAAGCTATTTATTATATTAAAGTGAATTTTGGGAGTCTGTTACCCCACTCGTAAATAGTAGAAAAATAAGCTTGTTGGTTCGAATTTCGTTGATGTTCATGTTAAATGGTGGTTAGAATGGTGCACGGTGGTGCCTTTTAGGTCATAAGACGGCTCAGCGCCGATCTTCGTCCCAAAGGATTTCTCCAAAAGGTTCTAATCATTTAATTTTCTGTCTTAGTTTTTAGTCTAATAATTGAATAAATCTGCTTGTATGTTTTTTAGTTGAACATGTGTTGTTGCATTGCTTGTTAAAATAGTAGAGTGTTGATGTTAGATGTTTAAATGTTTTAGACTGATTTCTTGGTTTTACCTTTATTGAAGCTGTTTGGATTGTATGTTTAGTTAAATGATTTCAAGTAATAATCTGTTAATGGATCTGCTCGTCTTGGTTTGGATTGGTATTTTGCTTACTAATCAGTGACTGCTTATTTGAGTTAAGAGTAGTTTTGATTTTCATGTTTCTGATATAATTTAAGCTATCACTGTTTTGGATTGTTGCTGAGTTTTAAGATATTGTGGATCTGATATGTGGATTTGTTTTATCATTCTTGGATAAGCAGTAGCACTATATGCAGTTAGTAGATATATTAGATCAGTTATAAATTGTGTAGAATTTAAGAATCATTGGTGTTCTTATTAGTTTTCTTTTTAGCTTGTAATTATAGTTGTGTTAAGCTAGTATAATGATTTGAACTTGCTAGCTGAAGACTATTGTTTTGAACTTGTTGTATTGCTTTCATTTTCGACTGCTTGGTTTACAATAGAGTTTACTTTGCTGAGTTTTGGATTTAGGTCGTACATCGTTTGGATCTCTGTGAATCTGCTAATAAATGATTTAATCTGGTTTAACCTATTAGTACTATGCAAGTTTGTTCTATGGATTTTTACTGATATATAGGTTAAGTAGGATTTGTGTGAATTTTAGTTTCTATGAATTAATGTTACTGTATTGTTTCATAAGTAGTGTTATGGTTATTTCAGTTATTCAGTATCCCAAATAACTGTTTGGGAGCTGATGTTTTAATCTATTGCTTTCTTATCAGTATACTATAAACTGTCAAAAAGTCAAACCTGTGACTTTGTGCACTATTTACTGTCGAAAATTAATAATCACAAAAATGGCCTTTGTGGGTCTCGAACCCATGAGCTCCTAGTCATAGGCCAAATGATTTATCCATCTCATCTAAGCCTTCTTTTGTGTTTTCATTTAGTTTTTTAAAGTAAATAGTTTAATACTAGGCTGCCAGTTTTTATTAAATACATAGTTGTAATTTTTAATTAAATCTTTATCATTTTAATTTCTTTTATAAAGTTTACATATAAAAAAAATATAAAAAAATGTTTATTAATTTTTGAAGTTTAATTAGTTATTAAAATTAGTTTTGAAATTAATTAGATTTTAATTAAATTATTTTTTTTTAAAATAGATTTTGTTACTTAAAAAGTAGTAGTTAATTTTAATGGATTATTTAGTTTAGATTTTTAAATAAGTATTTAAATTTGTTTAAATAGTGATTTTAATTAAAAAGATTATTTTTTTAAAAGTTTAATTTTTATATAGATTTTTTTAACAATTGTTTTTAGATTAAATTGGGAACGATTCATGCACTTTAGGATTAAATTAGCTTAAAATTGGTAGAATTAATTTTAGTTTTAAAAACCGAAACCAATTCGAATCAATTGTCCAAATCGAAACAAAACGTCTCAAATTCACTCGATCTTCGTTTACAACGAACTTGGTTCACCAACGTGTTTAATTGAATCCGTCTTTGGTAATTTTAGACTATTACTTTTTCCTAAAGGTAATTTTCTAATTTACCATATAACGTATCTTAATTATCACAAATACTATCCACCACATATACTATCCACGATCACATCAAAAATTTGGCGCCGTTGCCGGGGATCTTGTGTACGATTCGTTTCGTGGAGATTTGTTGATCGTTGATTTGAAGACCCTTTTCGTCCTCGGAAAGTTTTGTTATTTTTCTATTATTATAGTATGTATCAGTTTTCTCGTTTTTCCGTTGAAGAGCCTTTGATTCCTAACTTCACACCGAGTGAGGTTAGTGACTATTCATTGGATGAGTTCGTCGATGAACTTTTTGCTATCATTGATCCACTTCCACCGGGAAGTGTTTCTCATTATTTACCTACCATTCTCGAGGAATTTTCCGCTTAATTTCCTTCTAATGAGAATGATGATCTTGTATCCGAGTGTGACACACTTGATACTTTGTCGGATATTTCTTGTGATGACGAGAATAACGACACTTTTGTGACTTACTCGAATCCTCTTTTTGAAATTTCAATGAACAATAATCCATTGTTTAAAGAGGATTTTGAGAGCATCATACCTCCTTCATCTCACACCTTTTGTGATGATGAATATGTCGACCCGGATGGAGAAATTTTCTTTATTCCCAATCTCCCTCCCACTCGCTTTGATCTTAATGTGCGGGTTTTTCATGTGACTCATATTGAGTATCATGACCCCTTTATTCACATTACTAAGAGTGACAAGGTCGACAAAGTCATGCAAGTTGAAACCACTATGGTTGAGACTTTTACCACACCTTTACCATGTGCTTTATATGATCTTGGATTAACATGGGGGACGACACCGTGTTGTCTATTCCTTTCTCTCACGAGGACGAGTTATTCGACCCCGAAATCATTAATTTAGGGAAATCTCAGCCTTTCCCCGATGTAATAATTGAAAGATTTTTCAATCATCTTGGTGCGAGTTTATCTCGGGGAGCATGCTATATCCATTTCTTGATTTGTGACTACCATCTCTTTTTGGAGATTTGTGTTGGAGTTTTATCCTTTCGTTTGTCATCCGACAACGAGGATGTAATCTTTGACCCCGGCATCGTGCTTTATGTTGGATTTTATTCCATTATGCCGGTTTTTACCACTTTCCCTAAGGACCAATGAATGCGGGGATCGAGTCGAGCTCGTGACTCGGTTAACAAAAACGAGGTACCTTGTGGGGGAGTCCCATACATTCTATCTTCTTTCTATTTTCTAACACTAATAAGGCTTGATCTTTCAAGCTCGTGCTCGTGTTTTGTTGTGTTGTGAATCTTAGGTATTACCCTTATCATTGAAGACTCTCGTGTTCGGTTTTTGCCGGTCCACTTGATCTTCCAATCTTTGATTGCCAAAAGGGGCACACTCTATATCCTTTGATTTTTTATCGACTAACGTTTTATCTTGAGGAATAATTAATAAACGGCTTATAGATTTGCGTGCTCTT
The DNA here is from genome assembly GCA_025667525.1 of Glebionis coronaria. Taxonomy (NCBI): domain Eukaryota; kingdom Viridiplantae; phylum Streptophyta; class Magnoliopsida; order Asterales; family Asteraceae; genus Glebionis; species Glebionis coronaria. The sequence goes on from JANFOE010002173.1 coordinate 220,278, forward strand.
TCCATGTAAGGATTTTACATTAGATTCTTCGTGTTTTAGCAAGGGGTGTTACTCTTGAGCTAAGAAACATTGAGGACAATGTTTGGTTTTAGCATGGGGGAGTCAATCGATATAATCGCTTGCTATTGCTTTTGACGTGTCGAAACGTATTGTTTTTCTCATTTTCATAAAAAAATTAAAATTTTTAGTGTTATTTTTAAGTTTTAATAAAGAAAATAAGTGCTTTTGACACGAATGTAGGCTTTCCGTTGGTGAAAATAAAAATAGTTTTTGACTCGACTTGGTTTTTACCTTAGCTTTTCCTTAATGTATTTGAATTAAGTTTTGCTAGGCTTTTATATAGGGAGCTTTAAAACGCGAAAGTCTTAACTTATACGAGTTAAGAACAAGAACTTTTCGCAAGTTCCTATAATTGATCCTAGAAAGTCGTTTACCAAGGGAACTTTAAAACGCAAATTCTAAAACTTGAAAAAGTATAAGAAGATGCAAGATCCTATAGATGAGTGTTAAGTTTACACCGTTCTTGCCTTCATTTTTGGACTAATAAATATCAAATAAAGTCAAATGAGCCTTTAGGTGAATGACATTTAAAATCTAGAGATACAATTAGGAATAATATGAGATTGAGTTTAACACAAATTACTTGTATTAGTTGGTTTAATTTTGGGGCCTATGATTGACAATGATCTTGTTTTTGCACTTGGCATGGAAAAGTGAAAAGTCGGGGACGATGAATCTATTTAAGTTTTATGATCCTAAAAGTTATTTTTCTAATAATGAAAGCAACACATTATGTCTTTGCAAAAATAAAGTGTCAAAAAGTTGAATAATGGTGTAGTTAGTAGTTTAATTTTGTCATTACATGAGGACACGACAATTGCTTAGCAAGGGGGAGTTTGATATGAGTGTAATTACTCATATCAATTGTATCTAAAAACACTCAAATAATGCATAAAATGTTTAAATATTGCCTTGTATACGTTTTTTTGTTGTTTAATGTGTGTAGGTACCAAGGATCACGAAAACTGGCAAAAACGACATGGAATTTGAAGAAATTTCAAGAAGCCAAGAATCGAGTTCATTTTATAGAGGATTTAATAAAGATTTTGGGCCAAGTGGGTCCCATATTGGATTAATGGGCTCAAAAGCCCATTTAAGGAGCAAGATACTATTACTTTGGGTTAAAAACTCCAACAAAGCCCAATAGCTTCAAAAGATTATGGGAAGGATGGAATTACTTGGGCTTAAGCCCAAGTTCAAATAACAATTTACAAAACGAGATAAATTTTGAGACGTGGGAGTGATGGGCCTCAAAACCCATTAGGGTACAAAATAAACAAACGGTGGAAAGTTTATTAATCTTGGTCAACATTTACACATCCCCACTCACAATTTATTCGATATTTCCAAAGTTTTTTCCCTATTCCTTCTCCCTCGCCAAATAACCAGACCCAAACTGTCATCCTAACCCTAGTTACCTAAATCACAAGTAACTTTTGGGGGTTTTAATTTACACGATTGATTCACATGCTTGGGGAATTAAATCCCTAAGTTTTTCGGATGTTGAAGATGGAGAATAAAGTGACGTGGCATCATGTAACTGGTTGAAACAGCACATCTCTCCCAATCCACCAATCATTATAGGCCAAATCAGCAAGGAAGTAGCACAAGAAGCACAACGGATTGCCACGTTGGCAATCCGTGTGACTATGAGCTCATATCAACCGTAGGATGAAAATAGAAAAGAGAGAGAAGGAGATTAAGATGATCCAAGGGCTACAATCGCTTCTTCATCAACAACCCAAACCTCTACCTCAGCTATAAATACCCCCTCAATTTATTCAGTAAAGCATCCCTTTCTTTTCTATAATGTTATAATGATAGTTTTAGATTAGAGTTTTAATTTTAATTTTTGTAAAAGTTGTGATGTTTTTAATGAATTAATAAAAATTTCAGTTTCAATATTACTGGTCTCGTGTTCTTATTGTTATCGTGGTGTTATTTACAATTTTAATCTTAAAGCTATTTATTATATTAAAGTGAAGTTTGGGAATCTGTTACCCCACTCGTAAACAGTAGAAAAATAATCTTGTTGGTTCGAATTTCGTTGATGTTCATGTTAAATGGTGGTTAGAATGGTGCAAGGTGGTGACTTTTAGGTCATAAGACGGCTCAGTGCCGATCTTCGTCCCAAAGGATTTCTCTAAAAGGTTCTAATCATTTAATTTTCTGTCTTAGTTTTTAGTCTAATAACTGAATAAATCTGCTTGTATGTTTGTTAGTTGAACATGTGTTATTTCACTGCTTGTTAAAATAGTAGAGTGTTGATGTTAGATGTTTAAATGTTTTAGACTGATTTCTTGGTTTTACCTTTATTGAAGTTGTTTGGATTGTATGATTAGTTAAATGATTTCAAGTAATAATCTGTTAATGGATCTGCTCGTCTTGGTTTGGATTGGTATTTTGCTTACTAATCAGTGACTTCTTATTTAAGTTAAGAGTAGTTTTGATTTTCATGTTTCTGATATAATTTAAGCTATCACTGTTTTGGATTGTTGCTGAGTTTTAAGATATTATGGATCTAATATGTGGATTTGTTTTATCATTCTTGGATAAGCAGTAGCACTATATGCAGGTAGTAGATTTATTAGATCAGTTATAAATTTTGTAGAATTTAAGAATCATTGGTGTTCTTATTAGTTTTCTTTTAGCTTGTAATTATAGTTGTCTTAAGCTAGTATAATGATTTGAACTTGCTAGCTGAAGACTCGTGTTTTGAACTTGCTGTATTGCTTTCATTTTCGACTGCTTGGTTTACAATAGAGTTTACTTTGCTGAGTTTTGAATATAGGTCGTACATCATTTGGATCTCTATGAATCTGCTGATAAATGATTTAATCTGGTTTTAACCTATTAGTACTATACAAGTTTGTTCTATGGATTTTTACTGATATATCGGTTAAGTAGGATTTGTGTGAATTTTAGTTTCTATGAATTAATGTTACTATATTGTTTCATAAGTAGTGTTATGGTTATTTCAGTTATTCAGTATCCCAAATAACTGTTTGGGAGCTGATGTTTTAATCTATTGCTTTCTTATTGGTATATTATAAACTGTCAAAAAGTCATTCCTGTGACTTTGTGCACTATTTACTGTCGAAAATTAATAATCACAAAAATGGCCTTTGTGGGTCTCGAACCCATGACATCCTGGTCATGGGCCAACTGATTTATCCATCTCATCTAAGCCTTCTTTTGTGTTTTCATTTAGTTTTTTAAAGTAATATAGTTTAATACTAGGCTGCCAGTTTTGATTAAATACATAGTTGTAATTTCTAATTAAATCTTTATCATTTTAATTTCTTTTATAAAGTTTACATATAAAAAAATATATATATAAAAAAATGTTTTATTAATTTTTGAAGTTTAATTAGTTATTAAAATTAGTTTTGAAATTAATCAGATTTTAATTAAATTAGTTTTTTTAAATAGATTTTGTTAGTTAAAAAGTAATAGTTAATTTTAATGGATTTATTAGTTTAGATTTTTAAATAAGTATTTAAATTTGTTTAAATAGTGATTTTATTTAAAAAGATTATGTTTTTTAAAGTTTAATTTTTATATAGATTTTTTTAACAATTGTTTTTAGATTAATTTGGGAACGATTCATGCACTTTAGGATTAAATTAGCTTAAAATTGGTAGAATTAATTTTAGTTTTAAAAACCGAAACCAATTCGAATCAATTGTCCAAATCGAAACAAAACGTCTCAAATTCACTCGATCTTCGTGTACAACGAACTTGGTTCACCAACGTGTTTAATTGAATCCGTCTTTGGTAATTTTAGACTATTACCTTTTCCTAAAGGTAATTTTCTAATTTACCCTATAACGTATCTTAATTATCACAAATACTATCCACCACATATACTATCCACGATCACATCATTATTATTGTTTGATGTTATTGTTCTTGAATCCTAAAACTTGTTTTCAAAGGAGTGTGCAAAAGTTTGCACATTTTCCACTTTTCTTGATATTTTGCTAAGTCTTGTTCAAACCTTGGAATTCTTGGGCTATAAAGCAGATCATAGCATCCTGATATTGTGTTATCAATGTTTGGTGAAGCTTATAACTTGGGGATAATCAAGTGTGGGGAACTAAGGTTGCATTAATCAAGGATTTTCACTTTTCTGTTTTGATAACTTGTGCTTCTAACTTTGTTCCATCTTAGCAAGCTTTATTGTGGAAGCTTGTGCTTGTTCTTGCTAGCACATAAGCTCAAAATTCGTGGGTGTGGATGTACATCCATGAGGTTTGCACCATTCTACCTCAAATCTGTTAAAATTTTGGATTTTTGGTGAATTTGTGTGTTGCTTGTGTTCTTGTGAAATTTGTGGCCTAATCTTGTTCAATACTGCATATTATCCTTGTTAATGTGTTTGATTGGGCTTGGGTGGTCTTGAAATACACTTTTGATTTGAAAATTTTGATTTGAAAATTTAAAGGGGTGCTTGGGTTAACCTGTTTTGAATCATTGAGTGTTATTATGTTGTTGAAAAGTGTTGTTTGTGCTTTGTATATGTTATCTACTTGATTGAGTGCTATTTGCTGCAAGTTATTGGGCTTAAACCTTTGAATCAAACATTGTGCTGTATCTCATTGATTGTGACTGTTAAACACGTAATTATTCATGCATTTAGTGAGAATTCCCTTCATTTATGGCATAATAAATAGCAAAAATGTGTATTTTTAGTGAATGTATTGTTTTTATGTGTTATTTATTATTGTAGGTACGAGTATGAAAGGAAACACAAGACAAAAGATCAAGAAATGGCAAAATGGACATGAGATTAGAATAAATGCACAAGACCGAAGTCGGAGTTGTATTTATCGGAATCAAATCAACCCTACGAAGATTGAAGACTTTTCAAGTCAAAGTCAACATCGAGACTTCACATATTTATTATCGGGCCGGCTCGTCACTCACTATCGAGTGAACCGACCCGACCTACTATCATTTGGACCAAAGTGATATTCATAGTTTATGAATTGGAAAGCAAATGAATGTAACCAAAGTAAAATTCGGAAGAAAAGCCCACGTGAAGGCCCTATGTTCGTTTTTAGTGAAGAAAGGCCCAACAAAAGCCACGAAGGAACCAACCTGTACATAAATCAGATCTGATATATCTCCATATCTTATCTTTCATTATCTTTTTACAGTTTTTTTAGATAGGTAGTGTAGATCTAATTTTATCTTTTATTCTTACTTTATATATTAATTTTTCCCTGCGTATTAGTTTTTATTCTTGTAATGATATCCAATTTTTTAGATAAAAACGTTGCTCTTTATTTATCTTTAATTCCATGTTTTATTTGATTATATTAATTGGATTTGTGTTTCATTTGATTTATGTTTGGTTTTATAAATTAGTGATAGCTATTGATTTCGGTTATAGCAGGTTTGAAGATTTGATTTATGTTTGATGGTCTTACGATGTAGTGAATATTTTGCAGTTTTTTAGTAATTTATTTGAAGTTTGTGTTGGATGAAAGTGGGTTTTGTATGATTATTTATGTTTAGTTTTATACGATTATTTTTCTTCTTGTTAGGTGTCTTTTATATAATAGCTTATTTTGCTGCCTTTTCTTACTGGTATTTGAGTCATTGTTGTAGTTTTTTTTATCAAGTAATTATTGATAAAAAATAATAATTTGGTTTCTAAAAAATTATAACGTATTACGGGTTCGAACTCTAAACCATTCGTAAGATTTCCAATGTTTTTCCCATTAGACCATTGTTCCTTACTTGTTATGTTTTACATTTAGATATTAAAATAGGATTTAGTGCAAGTGTTATACAAATAGATTGGTCTAGCTAATTTAATTTCTTTTAATTTTAATATTAGTTTTTTTTTCAAAATAAAAGTCAGTTTACATAAATAGTTTAATAGTTTTTACAAATTAGTTTAAAATGTCGTTTAGCTTTATTGTCATTAACGTTTTATGTTTTATGCTAGCTCGGCGAATTCGTTCGTCATACGGGTTCGTTTCCTTTATCTTTATTTCATTAGCTCAAATATATCGTTTTAATTATGCTTGTTTAGTTTAGCATTTTTATTGTCTTTATTTTTATTTTTGATATCTCGCTTTATAATTATAGTTTAATTTTCATCATTATCGCTTTTTATATATTTTAATATTTAATCGGTTAAATTAGTAGATTTAAATATAAAACTCATAATATCTTTTATTCGAGCATCAAACTTTAGACATAAACGCGGATTTCCATTCACACTTCGCCAGGAACTACGATAACCTTTTGGGTGTACGAAAACGACTCAATCAAATGGCGTCGCTGCCGGCTCTGTGTGTAGAGATATTGGCGTTGTGTTTTTAGTTGGTGACTTGAAGATCCTTTCGTTTTGAAAGTTTATTTTCGTATTTGTATATATATATAATAAAAAAAATTTAATAAAAACCAAAAATATTTTCTTATTTTATCTTCTTTTCTTTATTATTATATATATCACTTTAAAATTAAAAAAATTTAAAAAAAAAGGTTTTCAAAATATTCTTCTTTATCTTCTATCTTGTTTAATTCTTTTTCTCAACCCCTCTTATTTTTAATTCTTCATGGATTCATATTGTATAGGGTGTGGGTCGTCTGATAGTCAATCATGTTACTGTGTTCATGCGAGTGGTGCGGTATGGCTATCCCTAATCACGAATTTGGACATTGTTCATTTTGCAATTGGACCAATTCATACTTTACCTCTAATGACACTATCTCACACTCTCCCATATATGACGATCCGTATCCGCAACATGCACCGGGTTTTTCTCAATACCCGTGTTGCAATCATTGTGGGGGCCCTCACGATACTTCTTATTGTGAGCCAATGAATTATTATGAGCCAAATCCGTGTCCTCATTTTTCTTCACCGATGGATTATTATGAACCAAATCCGTAGTCTAATTTTTCTCAACCGATGAATTACTATGAGCCACATCCGTGCTATATTTCGTGTTCTAATTTTTCTCAACCGATGAATTACTATGAGCCACATCCGTGCTATAATTCCGGTTTTTAAAATTTTGAGCCCCCACAATACACCCTCGATCATCAACCTTCTGTTGGAATGTGTGAAGAAGAACGAGCCAATTTTTTGAATACACTTCAATACGTTCAACAAGAATTAGCTAGCATACGCGAAGCAAGAGAGGAGGAAAAGCGACAACAACAAGAGCAAGTATCTAATCTTAGTGCTTATACCTCTACGCCTCGTGTAATTCCTTATTGTTATGATGATGACGAGGATAATATTTACTATCTCAATCCATCATGTGAGACTACCACTCCTATTCTCGATTCTTCTACGACGGAGACCGATGCCTCTCTCATCATGGGGGATGAGGGTCTTATCACTATTCCTTATGATGAGATTCTTATTCCAATCCAAAGTGAGCCTACGGTTGCTTCCGATAGTTACGATGAGTGTGAATCTCTTTCTAGTGATGATTCATTACCTCCCACCGACATCTTGGGAGATGATTCTTTGGCTTTCTCTAATCCTCTTTTTGATCTCGATGATGATTTTACTTCTAGTGATGACGAGTCACTATCCGATGAAGACATTCTGAAGGAAATTTTCAAGATTTATTCGAACCCTTTATTTGATTTTGATGACGCCTACATCTCTAGTGAGGTGAATCCTCTCTTTGAAGAGGGGATTGAGGACATTGATAGCCCCGACTCTGTTGCTATTGATGAGCATTCTTTGTTAGCCATGACACCTCCCATCGTAGAGGAGGTGGAGAGATTTGACCCTACTTTTCGTTTGATTCGGTCTGGAGAGGTGACGCGGGTGGTAGATATGTATTCTGATATTTCTCATATTATGTTGCCACCCCGTCCTACCGCGTGCACACCCAAGAGGGTGATGTATCGCTTTTACTCTCCTCATTTCATACCGGGAAATGAGGATGAGTGTTTTGATCCTGGAGGAGACGTTGATGTTGCTATTTCTTGTGATGTTTTCCCGGTTATACCATCGACTCTTGCTTTAAGTTTCTATCAAGTGTCCTCGGGTGACACTTTGATATCTTTTTCTCCCACCCTCCCGCCCTTGGCGAAGACGAGTATTCTTAAGGATGGCCTTTATACCTATTTCTCGTATGTTATAAGAATCTTTCTGCTTTTCTTCACTTATACTGTGGATTCTTCTTCTTTATTCTCATCCGGTAATTAGGATAAGATTTTTGACCCTGGCATATCTGTTTTGAGCCAGTGGTGATTCTCTTGCTCCCCCATGGACCATTTAATTCGGGGTCGAGTCAGGCTCGTGACTCGGTTAACAAAAACAAGCGCTTCTCGGGAGGCAACCCGATGATCTATCCTTTTTATTTATTATCTAACATAAGTGTAGGGGCGTGTGCTTCTCTCCATGTGTGCTTGTTGGTTTTTGTTTTTGTGTGTAGGTTCCCTTGGATCGAGAAGACTTTCAGAGGGTTGATGTTGCTGTTTTCCATCATCTTTTTCATTCAGTCTCTGATCGATCTTCATGTCTATATCAGGGGAGTACTCAGTTCTCATCTTTATCCATGCATATCTGATTGTGTTCTCCTTCTTACACTTGGAATTCTAGCATTAGCCTTTTATGTTCTTAAGTGTAGGGGTAACACCTTATCACTTTTGAACATTGAGGCCAATGTTCGGTTCTAAGTGTAGGGGGGTTTTATATCATATTGATCATATTCATGCCTACTTGTTTGCCCTCCTGCATCCTATTTTGATCAAATGTCTGTTTTTACTTTATTTTATTTTATTAATAATAATAAAAACATTTTTGACCGTGCGTGATTGACTTGTCCCGTAGGCTAGCACAAAGGGGATCCTGACTCTGCCTGAGTGTTGATCTGGCTGCTCCCTTAAATTTTAGACTAAGCTTTTAGGGATTGTGCAAATAAAAATGCTAAACGTGGAGTAGTTGGTTCTCTTTAGAGCTTATATGAATAACATGTGGCTTTTCCTCCTAGATTGTAACTAGACTAAATAAGTGTGTTTTTTTTCAAGCCTTTGAACGTTAAAAATTGTGTTGTTATGCAAAAAATAAATTCTTATGCAATTTTGATATAGATTCCTAGTTCAACTTTTTATTTAATTTTGAGTGAAAGCATACTTTCTTAAATTTAAAATAATGTTGCGTGAATAAATATGTTGAAAAAAAAAGGAGAAAAAAAAGAAAAAAAAATAGAAAAAATGCAAAAAAAAGAGAAAAAAAAAGAATAAAATATATATATTAAAGATAAAGCAACAAAAGGTATAACTTAAAAATCTTCATTTTTATATTTTTAACTATACCCCGAGCCTACCGCGATACCCCTTCTCGGTCGCACTAAAATAATTCAACATATATATATATATATATATATATATATATATATATATATATATATATATATATATATATATATATATATATATATATATATATATATATATATATATATATATATATATATATATATATATATATATATATATATATATATATATATATATATATATATATATATATATATATATATATATATATATATATATATATATATATATATATATATGAATAAGAGTTTTATGTTTTTGTTGCTTTAATTATAATTGTGAGAAACTTGCTTTTTCTCAAATTTAAATCCGAAGTTGAACTAGAATTCGTCAATTTTTTTATAAAAGTTTAGACGGTAATTGAGAATGTAGAAGTCAAAGGTCCCGTGAGCTCTGATACTATTCTCGAGGGTGTAAAAACCTAGCCTCCTAAGCTTTGCTAAAGGACAAGCTGAGAAGAAAGTCGCTGCATGGAGTGATCTCTCCTTTGAATCTTCATTCTCTAATTACCGTCGTTGTTTTTCATCTGAGTGTCTTTTATTAGCTTAGCGGTGATTTCAAGATCTTTGATTTCAAAATCTCGCCAATCCCGGTACTATTCTCCGTGGGGTGTCAAAAGCCCGGGCACTTAACCGATTAGGTTAGGACGTTCCGAGAAGAAAGCCGCTACATGGGAAAGGCCATTTTTGAATCTCAAATCTCGTCATTTTTGGTGAGTCTAATATTCCACTTAGATGATTAGCAACCATAACAAATGTCGATTTGAACGATCAAAAATTTGAAAATGAACACACTTGCCTAGTCTTTTATAATTATAGGAGTAAAAAGTTATATTTTCATAGGTTATTAGTATAAGTAGTGTTAGCATTTTGCCAAAACGTTTGCACAAGGAGTTTTAGCTTAGTTGGGAGTATTAAAAAGAGGATGACGATATTTATTCCCTGGAGACACCCATTTTGCGTGTTTCCCGTTCTATGATCATTATTCCTTGAATAAAAAGTCGAGCATGGCGGGTCACTATGAATTTTTAATTTTGTTTTATTAGAAAGGCGACTTTGAATAAGGTAGTTTTAAATTGTTTTGAATTTAACGTTTGTGATAATAGTTGCTTGGGGGAAAGCAACGTGTTTAAGTGTAGGGGTGTGTTAAACACGTAATTATTCATGCATTTAGTGAGAATTCCCTTCATTTATGGCATAATAAATAACAAAAATGTGTATTCTTAGTGAATGTATTGTTTTTATGTGTTATTTATTATTGTAGGTACGAGTATGAAAGGAAACACAAGACAAAAGATAAAGAAATGGCAAAATGGACATGAGATTAGAATAAATGCACAAGACCGAAGTCGGAATTGTATTTATCGGAATCAAATCAACCCGACAAAGGTTGAAGACTTTTCAAGTCAAAGTCAACATCGAGACTTCACATATTTATTATCGGGCCGGCTCGTCACTCACTATCGAGTGAACCGACCCGACCTACTATCATTTGGACCAAAGTGATATTCATACTTTATGAATTGGAAAGCAAATGAATGTAACCAAAGTAATATTCAGAAGAAAAGCCCACGTGAAGGCCCTATGTTCGTTTTTAGTGAATAAAGGCCCAACAAAAGCCACGAAAGAACCAACCTGTACATAAATCAGATATGATATATCTCCATATCTTATCTTTCATTATTTTTTTACTGTTTTTTTAAGATAGGTAGTGTAGATCTAATTTTATCTTTTATTCTTACTTTATATATTAATTTTTCCCTGCGTATTAGTTTTTATTCTTGTAATGATATCCAATTTTTTTTTAGATAAAAACGCTGCTCTTTATTTATCTTTAATTCCATGTTTTATTTGATTATATTAATTGGATTTGTGTTTCATTTGATTTATGTTTGGTTTTATAAATTAGTGATAGCTATTGATTTCGGTTATAGCAGGTTTGAAGATTTGATTTATGTTTGATGGTCTTACGATGTAGTGAATATTTGGCAGTTTTTTTAGTAATTGATTTGAAGTTTGTGTTGGATGAAAGTGGGTTTTGTATGATTATTTATGTTTGGTTTTATATGATTATTTTTCTTCTTGGTAGGTGTCTTTTATATAGTAGCTTATTCTGGTGCCTTTTCTTACTGGTATTTGAGTCATTGTTGTAGTTTTTTTTTATCAAGTAATTATTGATAAAAATAATAATTTGGTTTCTAAAAAATTATAGCGTATTACGGGTTTGAACTCTAAACCATTCGTAAGATTGCCAATGTTTTTCCCAGTAGACCATGTTCCTTACTTGTTATGTTTTACATTTAGATATTAAAATAGGATTTAGTGCAAGTGTTATACAAATAGATTGGTCTAGCTAATTTAATTTCTTTTAATTTTAATATTAGTTTTTTTTTCAAAATAAAAGTCAGTTTACATAAATAGTTTAATAGTTTTTACAAATTAGTTTAAAATGTCGTTTAGCTTTATTGTCATTAACGTTTTATGTTTTATGCTATCTCGGCGTATCCGTTCGTCATACGGGTTCGTTTCCTTTATCTTTATTTCATTAGCTCAAATATATAGTTTTAATTATGCTTGTTTAGTTTAGCATTTGAAGATATATGAAAAGGGCCATCCACTTTGAAGAATTGGCAATTTTAGTCCCTCATCAAAACTAAAATGTCAATAATTATCCTTCTCAAAGTCAAACATACCATGAAGGACTTCAAGTTACAAGAAATTACAAGTTTTGTCCTTTAAAAATGTCAAAATTACCAAAAGGACCCTTGACTTTGAAGAAATGGCAAAAATGGTCCCTCATTAATCATGACTTGGCAAATTCAGTCCTCCAAGAAGTCAAACAAACAAGTCAAGACCATTATCTATGAAGAAAGTGCCAAATCAGTCCTTCAAGAATCAAGAAATGGCAAGAAATACCCCTGAAAATACTTTGGAAAAGTATTTGGGGCAAAAGTGTGAAAACCAAAACTTTGCTAACAAAGGGAATCCGGATTTGGTGTATTTATTTGCAAGTGAAAAGAGTTACAAAAATGAGGGGCTTAAATGGGCAGACATCACAACTTACCTAGACCACTTGGGGCTTGACACTGCCCTATTAACTCTCCTCCACCAATCAGCTTTCACCCTGGCTCCACATCACCATCCCACTCACCAGATTAACTAATTAATTATTTAGTTAGTTAAATTACGTGCCTAACACTTACTCAAAAACCAAAACAGATTAAACACCATGTTCTTGGTGTTCTTCACAAAATTGGGTTTTCTTAATCCTCTTATAATTAAGCCCCAAAACCTCCAGATTTATGATTAAGCTTGTCTTAATCATAACCCAACTTTCAAAAAGCTTGCCACATCACCACCTTGGACACATGAATCCCCTGCTTTTTCACCTTTGAACAAGAAGCCAAAACTTGGATAGTCATCCAACGTTCCACAACATAGCTTGGAAGTTAAGCTTAACCAAGGCCATTGGATGCAATTTTCACATTGCCAGCTCTACAACAATACAAAAATCAGTCACATGATCTTCAAAATGCAAAAACCCTCAAGGGCATTTCTGGGACTTCACCAAGCATTAGGGTTTCGTTTTTAGCTTTCTTAGACATCACTTGTAGCCTATATAAGGCATAGGACCATTTACATTTATCTTGGCTCTTGAATTTTCCATTGTTCACAAATCTGTAAATCATATATTCAGTTAATGAAATGTGTTTGAATTTGGTGAAGAAAAATCAAGTGCCAGCCTTATTATCTGTTTATTATTGTTTGATGCTTATTGTTCTTGAATCCTAAAACTTGTTTTCAGAGGAGTGTGCAAAAGTTTGCACATTTTCCACTTTTCTTGATATTTTTCTAAGTCTTGTTCAAACCTTGGAATTCTTGGGCTATAAAGCTGATCATAGCATCCTGATATTATGTTGTCAAGGTGTGGTGAAGCTTATAACTTGGGGATAATCAAGTGTGGGGAACTAAGGTTGCATTAATCAAGGATTTTTACTTTTCTGTTTTGATAACTTGTGCTTCTAACTTTATTCCACCTTAGCAGGCTTTATTGTGGAAGCTTGTGCTTGTTCTTGCTAGCACATAAGCTCAAAATTCGTGGGTGTGGATGTACATCCATGAGGTTTGCACCATTCTACCTCAAATCTGTTAAAATTTTAGATTTTTGGTGAATTTGTGTGTTGCTTGTGTTCTTGTGAAATTTGTGGCCTAATCTGGTTCAATACTGCATATTATACTTGTTAATGTGTTTGATTGGGCTTGGGTGGTCTTGAAATACACTTTTGATTTGAAAATTTTGATTTGAAAATTTAAAAGGGTGTTTGGGTTAACCTGTTTTGAATCATTGAGTGTTATTGTGTTGTTGAAAAGTGTTGTTTGTGCTTTGTATTTGTTATCTACTTGGTTGAGTGCTATTTGCTGCAAGTTATTGGGCTTAAACCTTTGAATCAAACATTGTGCTATATCTCATTGATAGTGACTGTTTTTGACCTAAGAATTTGGTAATATCTAGAATATATGCATGCTTAGGGTTAAAAGTTGTTAAATCATTGTTTATACAACATATGTGATAGATCTGAGTGTTTGAATTTGGCTTGGTGGTCAAATACATCAGCAAGTGTTCATAATTGCTTGTGTTAGTGTTCATCAGTAACTTATTGTGCTTGAATCTGGATCTATACTTTGTACCATTGCATGAAACCTGTTTAAACTTGTTCATTTAAGTTTATTATAGCTTATGTATGCATTTGGTTAAGTTTGGCTGGCTGAATTGTGCTATAAGTGCTTATTAAACCACAACTGCTTATTTGTTCATGTCTGGGCTATATCTGGTGCTTAATTGAATTAACTGAACTAATTGGTTGATTGTGATTTTGATTTATTTGTTGTTATTGACTCCTTATGATCCACTGATCATTTGGGTGCCTTTGTGAAACTTGAATCCACAAAAAAGTCACTAAAGACGAATAGTCAAACAAGTCAAGCAGTGGAAAAAGTTTCCACTGCTCAGACACCAAACCTAGCCCCTGCTAGTGTTAATTTTCAGTTAGCTTATTAATAAGCCATATTGGCTTATTTAGACCTGCAACTACTTACTTTTTGTGATAAATCTTCATCATTTGACCCATTTGTTTGAACTGGAGCTTATCAGACTTTGACTTTGACTTTTTGCTAGAAAACTCATAAAGTTGACTTTTAAAGAAGTACTTATTTGCTTATTTCAGCTTATTGAGTGAACTTATTTTAAAACTTTTTGTTGATTAAGCTTAGTTAAGTCATTTAAAAGCTTTTGAAACTTGAATCAGCTCTTGGGGTGGCCTAGAACTCGAAAACGACTATTTTGTCGTTTTGTGAAGATAGCTTATTGCTTTTTCAGGCTTATTCCTTGTGCTTATTTCAAATTTCTTTTTACAGAACTCTTAGGTAACTCAAAAGAAGCTTGTGTGTTTAATTTTAGCTTATGGCATCAGCTTATAGCTTAATGGGCCAAAAAGCCCATTAAGAATAAGCTGTGGTGAAATAAGCTAACTTAAGGGCATTTTTAGCTTTTGGGCCTTTGGAAAATTGTGTTCAGAATCAAATTTTGAGTCAGATAGGAGTTTTTGGGCCATTTTTATAAACATTTTTTATAGGGCATATTTTGGCCCAATAAGGGTCTGTTTTGGACTTTGGCCCATTTGAAGGCCCATTAGGGGTATTTAGGTAATTTCAACTTCATTTCTGTGTTTATTAGGTTAAATTAAACTAGTTTGCAACTTTTTAGAATTATTTATAAATTTTGGATTTTTAATATTATTTTATTATTATTTTATTATTAAAAATTAAAATTTAGATTTTTTAAGTTTTTATAATTTTTCTTAGGTTAAATACATTAAGTTAGAAATTTTACAATTTTTAGAATATTTTCATTGTTCTTAGATTAATTTTTATAACTATTTTAAGTTTAAATAGTTTTTAATTGTTTTTAAATAGTTTTAATTAATTTTAAAATTTTCAAAAATAATTTTAAATTAAGTTAGGTCATTTTAGAGGTTTACAATTGAAAAGCTCTCATTTTGGGCTTTTTTTTAATTAAATTGATTTTTTGGGCTTTAATTAGCATTAAAAAATTATTATTTAATTAAATAAAAGGTTTGGGTGATTTTTGATTTTTTGTAAACTCTAATTATATTATTTAGGATTTATTGCAATTTTCTAGGAATTTTTTGGGTAAATTTTTGATTTTGGTACTTTTTACGGTTTTACGTGTACGACTTTTCGTCTTAGTTTAAATCGTCATCGTAACCGTCATTCTCTTCTAATCTCATTTCTATTTTCATTCCTCATAAATATAATCACAAAGTTAATCATCTCTTAACACACACACCAAGCCTCCTTGAGAACGATCCCCACTTTGGGTCATAACTTGTGGTTTTCCTAAATCACTTGTTAATACTTGCCCTATTTACCCTTTTGTTTTTCCTAAAGCAAAGGTGTGTAAAAAATCCAATTTCAGCAAGCGTCTGCTCCATGGTCATGAGAGCGGTGTGAAAACACAACCTTGACTTGGGAGGTCATTACCCAATCATTGTATTCGAATCTCAAACCAAAAGAAAAAGGCAAAAATAGATAAATACTTTCGTGAAGCTCAATTTTGAAAAATACAAACTATAAGGTGGGTATAAGGAGGGTATTATAAAATATACCCTAAGGAAAAAGGCTCTTAAGTGCTTCGCGCCTCCTCGTTTCCCCGCTTGCTTGTGAGTATTTTGAGATTGAAAGCTAATCGAGGGTTTTGCCGCCCAAAGTGTTATTAAGTATCATATATACTTTCTTGGTTTCATTTGATTAAACGCTCTTGAACGTTTTGGTGTTCCACCAACGTTCTAAATTCACCGAAGGCGTTCACTTCACGTGATCGTTTTCATTTCTTGAGGCTTCTTTAATCAAGAGATTTGATTAAGGAGGATATTTGTAGATTTTGGTCTACTTAATACAATCACAAAAATACAAAAAAAAGTAAAAACAATCAAAAACAATCAAAAACCACAAAAAAATTGGAAAAATACAAAACACCAAAAAAAATCTTCTTTGCTCACCCCCTCGTTGTACATGACGTTTATGCAAACCCGCAACCAAGCAAGACGTGCACGTAAACGAAGAAACCGAAAGGAGTCAACACCTACTCCTAATCTTTCTAGTGAGGAGTCTCCAATTGACGAACCCATTGTAAGAGAGGAACCAACCATGGAGAATCGAACTATGATGGAGTTACTTCAAGAACCCACTGAGGGTTATGGAGAGGCTATTGTAATTCCCGCTATCCTTGCGGAGAATTTTGAAGTGAAAACGGGTTTGTTGTCGATGATCCAAAATAACAAATTCCGTGGTGATGAAAAGGACAACCTGCACAACCATATCTGCCAATTCAATCGTTTTACCGCCACTTGCAAATTTAAGGATGTTGCTAATGACTCGATTAAGATGATGCTTTTTCCGTATTCCTTAGCCCGGCCCGCTAAAATTTTGTTAGAGAAAGAGCCACCCAATTCTATATTGACGTGGAAGGATCTCGTTTCAAAGTTTGTGAACCAATTTTTTCCACCCTCTAAGACTACGCACTTGAAAAACGAGATTTCAAAATTTTCACAAGAATTTAATGAGAGTTTTTCAACGGCTTGGAATAGGTTTAAGGAAATGTTACATGAGTGTCCTGATCATGGTTTTTCCGACTTGCATCAAATTTGAACGTTTTACAATGGACTTAATGATCATGAAAGGGATTATCTAAATGCCACCGCGGGTGGTAATTTTTTGTGTAAAACGGTTGAGGAAGCTTTGGTGATAATTGAGAATAGATCTAAGGTGTATAGTCCTGGTAGCACGTCGAGTGTTCGTAAGGCTTCGTCTTCGGCTTCACCTTCTTTGTCTAATACCATCGATGCTTGCCAAATTGAGGCGAACTTGGAAAACAAAATCTTTGATAAGCTTAAAGGACTTTTGATTGAATTCAAAGTTGGAGAACAAAGTGCTCCCGCTACGGCTAAAGCGGTTGAGGCTTCATGTATGTATTATGGTGGAGGTCATGATTTCTCTGAGTGAATTACCAACGGTGGTAACACTTTGAGTGCCTACGCGACCACGGGAACTTACAACCAAAATGGTCAAGTGACCCGCTCTAATCAATTGACTCCACCGGGTTTTGCTTCAAATCAAAATGCTAACAACAACTATCGAAACAATCAAGTTGGTTTCAAAAACAATTACAACAAAGGAAACTATGGTAATCAAGTGGCTAATAATCAAGTTTCAAACAAAAATCAAAATGATTTTCAAAACAACAACAAGAGTTTGCAAGCTTTGAAAGATCTTCCAAATGAATTTGTTGAATATGCTAATGGAAATGATGCTAGGTTTGACAACATTCAAAGAGAAATCATTAGCCTAAGATCCGAGTTTAAGAACGACTTGAAGAAAGAGTTGAAAAATGAGTTAGCAAATGAGCTTAAAATCCATACAAACAAAATGGAAGGGAATGTAACTAGGTAACAACAAAACCAACAAAAAATGGAAAAAGGGCAACATGAAATTAAGCAAGAAATGATTAAGGCCGAGAAGAGGCAATCCATGTTTGAGGACAAAATTTCATCTATGTTTGAGGCTATTATGTGCAAA
This sequence comes from Glebionis coronaria, assembly GCA_025667525.1. Taxonomy (NCBI): domain Eukaryota; kingdom Viridiplantae; phylum Streptophyta; class Magnoliopsida; order Asterales; family Asteraceae; genus Glebionis; species Glebionis coronaria. The sequence goes on from JANFOE010002173.1 coordinate 238,319, forward strand.
CCGTCTTCGAGTAGTCTTCCTAGCAACACCATATAGAACCCTAAGGGAGAGACGAAAGTGATTACCACACGTAGTGGTAAGACACTCAAGGAACCGACTCCTCAACCAATTGCTCCTACGGAGGATGCAATTGAGGAAGAACCCGAGGTGGTGGTCGAAAAGGAGCATGTCCAAATCCCACGAAGTATCGCCACACCTACGGTTGACCCATTACCGCATTTGGAACCCGAGATTCCAAAGGCTATGCCTATGCCTCAACCCACACCACCTTTGCCCTATCCATCGAGACTTAGAAAGGAGAAACGTCAAGAGCGCGACAATTACCAATTTGAGCTTTTTAAGAAAATGTTTCGTGATTTGCACTTTAATGTGAGTTTCGTCGATGCTTTGGTCATGATGCCTCGATTTGCCGCAAACTTTAAGAGTATGTTGAACAACAAGGAGAAATTGCAACAATTGTCTAGTTGTTCATCGGTTTATCTTAATCACATACCTCAAAAAGTCGGTGATCCCGGTAAATTCTTGATCCCTTGTGAAATCCAAGATATGGAAGAATGATATGCCTTGGCCGTCCTTGGTGCTAGTATTAACTTGATGCCACTTGCAATCTTCAAGTCACTCAATCTTCCTAATCTTACTCCTTCACTAATGTCTATCGATTTGGCCGACCATTCCACGATTCCCGGATGTGGACTGACGGAAGACTTTTTTGTGAAAGTGGGAAAGTTCTAATATCCGGTAGACTTTATCTTTATCGATATTCCCACGGATCCTCAAGTTCCTCTCATTTGAGGTCATTCATTTTTAGATACGTCTATGGCTTTGATCGATGTTCATGCTAGAAAGATCACCTTACGTTTCAACGACGAGGAACTTGTTATAAACGCAACTCAAAACTCTCAAATTTCTCATGTTTATTCCGTTGTAACCATAAACCTCGTTGATATGATTGACGTTGTTTGCGAGGAATTTTCACAAGAAGTTCTAGGTTTTGGTGATGATGAAAATAGTGGCAATCCCACTATGTTAGGTCCCATTCTTGATAACTCGACACCAACCTTCACTCCATTTGAAGGTGGTGGTTTTACGTTGGCTGAATTCGATGTTCCACGTACTTGTAATGAAGACCTCGACAATGATGAGGACTTCTCGATTATCAAGGATTTTCTTAACGATATCCCATTTCCTCCACCCGAGGAGGTTATGAGTATCGAGCCCAAATCTTCGATTGAGGAACCACCTATCCTCGATTTGAATGATTTACCTCCTCATCTCGAATATGTCTTTTTGGAGGAGGGCGACAAGTTGCCGGTTATTATTGCGAAAGAACTTTCGGATGATGAAAAAACCGCACTTGTCGATGTTCTAAAGGATCAAAAGGGGCAATTGCGTGGAAGTTATCCGACATTAAGGGAATCGATCCCAAGTTTTTCACCCACAAAATCTTAATGGAGGAGGATTACAAGCCCGCAATCCAATGTCAAAGGAGGGTGAACCCCAAAATTCACGACGTCATCAAAAAGGAAGTCCTAAAACTCCTTGACGCGGGAATGATTTACCCTATTTTCGATAGCCCTTTTGTGTCCCTAAGAAGGGAGGAATGACCGTTGTGCCAAACGATGTCAACGAGTTAATTCCCACTAGACTCAGGACCGGATGGAGAGTGTGCATTGACTATCGTAAGTTGAATGAAGCCACTCGAAAAGACCATTTTCCCTTGCCTTTCATGTACCAAATGTTGGAGCGTCTTGCGGGAAACAATTTCTATTGCTTTTTAGATGGTTTTTTCGGTTACTTCCAAATCCCCATAGATCCTTGTGATCAAGAAAAAACTACGTTTACATGTCCATATGGAACGTTTGCCTATCTTAGAATGCCATTCGGACTTTGCAATGCACCGGGAACCTTTCAAAGGTGCATGATGGCTATTTTTCATGATATGATTGAGAAGACGATGGAAGTCTTCATTCACTTCGTGTTTGTCGAATCTCGAGAGAATGTTGAAGCGTTGTGAGGAAACCAACCTTGTGCTTAATTGGGAAAAATGTCATTTTATGGTTAAAAGTGGAATCGTCTTAGGGCACAAGGTTTTGAAAGCGGGGATTGAGGTAGATCAAGCTAAGGTAGACGTCATCGCCAAATTACCTCATCCCAAAACCGTTAAGGGAGTTAGGAGTTTCCTAGGCCACGCGGGCTTTTATCGTCGATTCATCAAGGATTTTTCAAAGATCTCTCGACCTATTACACATCTCCTTGAAAAAAGATGCACATTTTGTCTTTGACGAAGATTGTGTACGAGCCTTTGAAATCCTTAAGAGGAAACTTACCGAAGCTCCCATTCTTGTTGCTCCCAATTGGAACCTCTCCTTTGAGCTCATGTGTGATGCTAGTGATTACGCTATTGGGGCTGTATTGGGGCAACATCATGAAAAGCACTTCTTGCCTATTCACTATGCTAGCAAGACGATGACCGAGGCTCAACTAAAATACACTTCAACGGAGAAGGAATTCCTTGCCGTGGTGTATGCATTTGAGAAATTCCGACCTTATCTCGTCTTGACGAAATGCATAGTGTATACGGATCATTCGGCTATCAAGTATCTTATGGCTAAGCAAGATGCTAAGCCAAGATTACTTCGTTGGATTCTCCTCCTTCAAAAATTTGATCACAAAATCGTTGACAAAAAAGGAGCCGAGAATCTAGCGGCCGATCATCTTTCTCGTTTGGAAGATCCTCACCAAAGTGTTTATGAGCCCAAGGAATCACCGAAACATTTCTGCTCGAGACACTTGGTGTAGTGAATTCTAAGCTTGATTCTTCCACCCCATGGTTTACGGCATCGCAAATTACCATGCGGGCAACTTCATCATCAAGGGTATGACGACTCAAGAAAAACAAAAATTCTTTCGTGACGTCAAGTTATATTTTTTAAACGACCCTTACTTGTTTCGAACTTGTGCGGATCAAATTATTAGACGTTGTGTCTTTGGTACCGAAGCTTCTAACATCCTTAGAGCTTGTCACGAGGGACCCACGGGTGGTCACCACAGTGCCAATCTCACGGATAAGAAGGTCTTTGATGCCGGTTTCTTTTGGCCTACTATTTACCGAGATGCACATGAGCTTGTGAAGTCGTGTGACTCATGCCAACGACAAGGAAAAGCCTCACAAAAATATGAAATGCCACAAAATATCATCCAAGTGTGTGAGATCTTTGACGTTTGGGGCATTGAATTTATGGGGCCGTTCCCATCATCTCGTGGTAATAAGTACATCCTTGTCGTCGTTGACTACCTATCTAAGTGAGTGGAAGCTAAGGCTTTGCCCACCAATGATGCTCGTGTGGTAGTCAAGTTTTTAAAAAGCTTGTTTTCTCGGTTTGGAACCCCTCGTGCGATCATAAGCGATCGTTGAACCCATTTTTGTCACGACCAATTCGAAAGGGTCCTAAGGAAATATGGGGTTACACATCGACTTTCTACGGCTTATCACCCACAAACGAGTGGGCAAGTCGTGGTTTTAAACCGAGCTTTGAAGAGGATCTTGGAAAGATCCATTGGGGAAAACCGACAATCTTGGTCGGATAAGTTGGACGATGCTTTATGGGCCTTTAAAACCGCTCATAAGACGCCCATTAGGTGCACTCCTTATAAGCTAGTGTATGGGAAGAATTGTCACTTGCCAATTGAACTCGAACACAAGGCTTATTGGGCCCTAAAGCATTGTAATGATGATATGGAGACCGCGGGAAAACACCAGAAAATGCAATTAAATGAATTGGATGAATTAAGGGATATTTCTTATGAAAATTCATTAATTTATAAAGAAAAGACTAAAAAGTTGCATGGTTCAAAAATTAAAAACCGGGTTTTTAACATTAGGGATCAAGTTTTGCTTTTTAATTCTCGTTTGAAAATCTTTTCCGATAAGTTGAAATCCCGTTGGTCCGGTCCATTCACCGTGACTCAAGTTTTTCCATATGGGACCATCGAGCTAGCTCAAAATGATGGCCCCAATATCAAGGTGAATGGACATAGGTTGAAGCACTACTTTGGCGGGGAAGTTCCATCCTTGAACTACCTCGACCAAATCACTTTCCCCAACGATAATTAGTATTGAGGGTATCGAGTCGAGCTCATGACTCTGTAATAAAAAATGAGGTGCCTCGTGGGGGAGTCCCATGCTTATCCTATGTATATATTATCGCATTCTAATGTAGTAACGTGTGGGGATTTGTGCCCTTCCAACCTTTGTTCCGTGGTTGTTTGTGAATTGTGGTTTTTAGATGATCATTATCTTCACGATTGGAGCCTCTCGTGTTTGTTTTATGGGAGCATTCGATCGTTTGCTTTGAAGACTTTCTCAATATCCATGATATATCCTTTGATGTTGTAACCTTAGGTTTATAACACACTTCATAAACGGCTTTAAATTTAACGGTTAGACCCTTTCCATGCTAGATTAGGCATTTGACTACGTCTCTAGTATGGGGGTGTTTGCACCCCTAGACTCGAAACATTGAGGACAATGTTTAACTTTAGTATGGGGGGTGAATAGATACTTGCCTTGCCAAACCTTCACGCTTTCCAAAGTTTATCTTTTTGTTTATCGTTTTGTTGCAAAATAAGGCTAAAAATGGCCAAATTTTAAAAAATTTTCTCATGTTTTATAAGTGTTTGAAGACACGAATGTAGATTTTCCGATGGCGAGAATAAGAGTAATTTTTGACTCGACCGTGCGTGTTGAGCACTTAGCTTTGATTCCTTAACTACACATTAGGCTAAGTCTCTTAAATGAGGACGAGAAATGATAGAGTTAATTATAAGTTACTATGCTAAGCGTAGAGTACTCGTATTCTTTCAAAAACTCATGTGTTCTCGTTGTTTGCTTATTCTCCCTTCGCTTGTAAATATTTTTTGCTTAATAAATATTGACTTAGCGGTTTAGTTAGGATTGTTGGGTTTCTAGTCTTTTCTAGTAGCTTCCGTGTAATTAAATTGGGAAGACATTAAGGTATCGCCGGCGTCACGGTTTTGAAGTATTGGCACCCGAATAATCGAAAGCTTCACCCAATAATAAGATTTCAAGTGCTCACCTAAATCAAGCAAACAAATTGAAGCTCACAAGGCCGAAAAATTCATGCAAAATTGAAAGTGAATCAAGCCTTAATCTTTGAAGCTTTAAAGATCCAAAATTCGCCTTAGCGTGAGGATATACGTCTTTGGCTAATAAAACCACCGATGAGGTGGATAATAAAAGGCAAGGCAAGACCGAAGTCATAATAAAAGCTTCATGGCGAAGTTGAATAAAAGATGGAGGTAAACCTAAGATAATAAGGCTCTTCCGTTAGGGGGCGTATAAAAGTCTTGGTAATAAGTCTCATGTTCAAAACCGTTATAAAACCGTGTTTATCGATCCTTCTTGTTGACTTAATTATTTGACATCGTTGTCTATTAGGAGGGGTTATTGTTTGATGGTCTTGGTTACACCGTTAGGACTCTATTTTTAGACCTAAATCTCTATCATCGCATAAGTCAAACAATGTATCCTCGTGAAACATTCAAGACAAAATAAAATATAAGAGATACAACTTAGGAAAATGGGAGGATAAGTACGTGATTAGGGCATATGAATAGTGTTAGCATTACTAACTTATAATGACAATGATCTCGTTGCACGCTTGGCATGGAATTGGGTAAAAATCGAGGACGATGAAATTATTTCTAACGAAGAATTCACGTGTTCTTGTTCTATGAACCTAAACGTCCCATTTTGCAATGAAAATCATACATTATGTCTAAAACGCAAGTAGTAGCAATAGTAGTAATGTAGCTAGTTTATCATTCAATAAAAATGAATTTTGGAGGTGCTACGATACTTTATTCTAGCATTGCGTGAGGGCACGACAATGGTTTAGTATAGGGGAGTGATGAGACTGCTTTTACACATAGTCTCATCGTCCAAAAAGGGCTTTAAATGCATAAAATATCATAAAGTTGGCCAAATATATGCTTGTGTTTGTTGCTTGTGTTTTTAGGTACGGATATTGAGAAAATGACAAAAGATCACAAGAATCATACAAAAACGAACATGGGAAACGAAGCCGCACATTGAACCAAGCCCTAATGAAGAATTTTCCAAGACAAACCCTTGAAGATTTGAATATTTATGAAAAAGGGCCCTCCACTTTGAAGAATTGGCAATTTTAGTCCCTCATCAAAACTAAAATGTCAATAATTATCCTCCTCAAAGTCAAACATACCATGAAGGACTTCAAGTTACAAGAAATTACTAGTTTGGTCCTTTAAAAATGTCAAAATTACCAAAAGGGCCATTGACTTTGAAGAAATGACAAAAATGGTCCCTCATTAATCATGACTTGGAAAATTCAGTACTCCAAGAAGTCAAACAAACAAGTCAAGACCATCTATGAAGAAAATGCCAAACTAGTCCTTCAAGAATCAAGAAATGGCAAGAAATACCCCTGAAAATACTTTGGAAAAGTATTTGGGGCAAAAGTGTGAAAACCAAAACTTTGCTAACAAAGGGAATCCGGATTTGGTGTATTTATTTGCAAGTGAAAAGAGTTACAAAAATGAGGGGCTTAAATGGGCAGACATCACAACTTACCTAGACCACTTGGGGCTTGACACGTGCCTCATTAACTCTCCTCCACCAATCAGCTTTCACCCTGGCTCCACATCACCATCCCACTCACTAGATTAACTAATTAATTATTTAGTTAGTTAAATTACGCGCCTAACACTTATTCAAAAACTAAAACAGATTAAACACCATGTTCTTGGTGTTCTTCACAAAATTAGGTTTTCTTAATCCTCTTATAATTAAGCCCCCAAAACCTCTAGATTTATGATTAAGCTTGTCTTAATCATAACCCAACTTTCAAAAAGCTTGCCATATCACGACCTTGGACACATGATTCCCCTGCTTTTTCACCTTTAAACAAGAAGCCAAAACTTGGACAGTCATCCAACGTTCCACAACATAGCTTGGAAGTTAAGCTTAACCAAGGCCATTGGATGCAATTTTCACATTGCCAGCTCCACAACAGTACAAAAATCAGTCACATGATCTTCAAAATGCAAAAACCCTCAAGGGCATTTCTGGGACTTCACCAAGCATTAGGGTTTCGTTTTTAGCTTTCTTAGACATCACTTCTAACCTATATAAGCCATAGATCCATTTACAATTATCTTGGCTCTTTAATTTTCCATTGTTCACAAATCTGTAAATCATATATTCAGTTAATGAAATGTGTTTGAATTTGGTGAAGAAAAATCAAGTGCCAACCTTATTATCTGTTTATTTGATATGAGTGTAATTACTCATAACAATTGTATCTAAAAACACTCAAATAATGCATAAAATGTTTAAATATTGCCTTGTATACGTTTGTTTGTTGTTTAATGTGTGTAGGTACCAAGGATCACGAAAACCGGCAAAAACTATACGGAATTTGAAGAAATTTCAAGAAGCCAAGAATAGAGTTCGTTTTATAGAGGATTTAATAAAGATTTTAGGCCAAGTGGGTCCCACATTGGATTAATGGGATCAAAAAGCCCATTTAAGGAGCAAGATACTATTACTTTGGGTTAAAAAGTCCAACAAAGCCCAATAGCTTCAAAAGATTATGGGACGGATGGAATTACTTGGGCTTAAGCCTAAGTTCAAATAACAATTTACAAAACGAGATAAATTTTGAGACGTGGGAGTGATGGGCCTCAAAACCCATTAGGGTACAAAATAAACAAACGGTGGAAAGTTTATTAATCTTGGTCAACACTTACCCATCCGCACTCATAATTTATTTGATATTTCCAACGTTTTTTCCCTATTCCTTCTCCCTCACCAAATAACCAGACCCAAATTGTCATCCTAACCCTAGTTACCTAAATCACAAGTAACTTTTGGGGGTTTTAATTCACACGATTGATTCACATGCTTGGGGAATTAAATCCCCAAGTTTTTCGGATGTTGAAGATGGAGAATAAAGTGACGTGGCATCATGTAACTGGCTGAAACAACACATCTCTCCCAATCCACCAATCATTATAGGCCAGATCAACAAGGAAGTAGCACAAGAAGCACAACGGATTGCCACGTTGGCAATCCGTCTGACTATGAGCTCATATCAACCGTGGGATGAAAACAGAAAAGAGAGAGAAGGAGATAAAGATGATCCAAGGGCTACAATCGCTTCTTCATCAACAACCCAAACCTCTACCTCAGCTATAAATACCCCCTCAATTTATTCAGTAAAGCATCCCTTTTTTTTCTTTAATGTTATAATGATAGTTTTAGATTAGAGTTTTAATTTTAATTTTTGTAAAAGTTGTGATGTTTTTAATGAATTAATAAAAATTTCAGTTTCAATATTACTGGTCTCGTGTTCTTATTGTTATCGTAGTGTTATTAACAATTTTAATCTTAAAGCTATTTATTATATTAAAGTGAATTTTGGGAGTCTGTTACCCCACTCGTAAACAGTAGAAAAATAATCTTGTTGGTTCGAATTTCGTTGATGTTCATGTTAAATGGTGGTTAGAATGGTGCACGGTGGTGCCTTTTAGGTCATAAGACGGCTCAGCGCTGATCTTCGTCCCAAAGGATTTCTCCAAAAGGTTCTAATCATTTAATTTTCTGTCTTAGTTTTTAGTATAATAATTGAATAAATCTGCTTGTATGTTTGTTAGTTGAACATGTGTTGTTGCATTGCTTGTTAAAATAGTAGAGTGTTGATGTTAGATGTTTAAATGTTTTAGACTGATTTCTTGGTTTTACCTTTATTGAAGCTGTTTGGATTGTATGTTTAGTTAAATGATTTCAAGTAATAATCTGTTAATGGATCTGCTCGTCTTGGTTTGGATTGGTATTTTGCTTACTAATCAGTGACTGCTTATTTGAGTTAAGAGTAGTTTTGATTTTCATGTTTCTGATATAATTTAAGCTATCACTGTTTTGGATTGTTGCTGAGTTTTAAGATATTGTGGATCTGATATGTGGATTTGTTTTATCATTCTTGGATAAGCAGTAGCACTATATGCAGTTAGTAGATATATTAGATCAGTTATAAATTGTGTAGAATTTAAGAATCATTGGTGTTCTTATTAGTTTTCTTTTTAGCTTGTAATTATAGTTGTCTTAAGCTAGTATAATGATTTGAACTTGCTAGCTGAAGACTATTGTTTTGAACTTGTTGTATTGCTTTCATTTTCGACTGCTTGGTTTACAATAGAGTTTACTTTGCTGAGTTTTGGATTTAGGTCGTACATCGTTTGGATCTCTGTGAATCTGCTGATAAATGATTTAATCTGGTTTAACCTATTAGTACTATGCAAGTTTGTTCTATGGATTTTTACTGATATATAGGTTATGTAGGATTTGTGTGAATTTTAGTTTCTATGAATTAATGTTACTGTATTGTTTCATAAGTAGTGTTATGGTTATTTCAGTTATTCAGTATCCCAAATAACTGTTTGGGAGCTGATGTTTTAATCTATTGCTTTCTTATCAGTATACTATAAACTGTCAAAAAGTCAAACCTGTGACTTTGTGCACTATTTACTGTCGAAAATTAATAATCACAAAAATGGCCTTTGTGGGTCTCGAAACCATGACCTCCTAGTCATAGGCCAAATGATTTATCCATCTCATCTAAGCCTTCTTTTGTGTTTTCATTTAGTTTTTTAAAGTAAATAGTTTAATACTAGGCTGCCAGTTTTGATTAAATACATAGTTGTAATTTTTAATTAAATCTTTATCATTTTAATTTCTTTTATAAAGTTTACATATAAAAAAATATAAAAAATGTTTATTGATTTTTGAAGTTTAATTAGTTATTAAAATTAGTTTTGAAATTAATTAGATTTTAATTAAATTATTTTTTTTTAAAATAGATTTTGTTACTTAAAAATTAGTAGTTAATTTTAATGGATTAATTATTTTAGATTTTTAAATAAGTATTTAAATTTGTTTAAATAGTGATTTTAATTAAAAAGATTATTTTTTTTAAAGTTTAATTTTTATATAGATTTTTTTTAACAATTGTTTTTAGATTAAATTGGGAACGATTCATGCACTTTAGGATTAAATTAGCTTAAAATTGGTAGAATTAATTTTAGTTTTAAAAACCGAAACCAATTCGAATCAATTGTCCAAATCGAAACAAAACGTCTCAAATTCACTCGATCTTCGTTTACAACGAACTTGGTTCACCAACGTGTTTAATTGAATCCGTCTTTGGTAATTTTAGACTATTACTTTTTCCTAAAGGTAATTTTCTAATTTACCATATAACGTATCTTAATTATCACAAATACTATCCACCACATATACTATCCACGATCACATCAAAAATTTGGCGCCGCTGCCCGGGGATCTTGTGTACGATTCGTTTCGTGGAGATTTGTTGATCGTTGATTTGAAGACCCTTTTCGTCCTCGGAAAGTTTTGTTATTTTTCTATTATTATAGTATGTATCGGTTTTCTCGTTTTTTCGTTGAAGAGCCTTTGATTCCTAACTTCACACCGAGTGAGGTTAGTGACTATTCATTGGATGAGTTCGTCGATGAACTTTTTGCTATCATTGATCCACTTCCACCGGGAAGTGTTTCTCATTATTTACCTACCATTCTCGAGGAATTTTCCGCTTAATTTCCTTCTAATGAGAATGATGATCTTGTATCCGAGTGTGACACACTTGATACTTTGTCGGATATTTCTTGTGATGACGAGAATAACGACACTTTTGTGACTTACTCGAATCCTCTTTTTGAAATTTCAATGAACAATAATCCATTGTTTAAAGAGGATTTTGAGAGCATCATACCTCCTTCATCTCACACCTTTTGTGATGATGAATATGTCGACCCAGATGGAGAAATTTTCTTTATTCCCAATCTCCCTCCCACTCGCTTTGATCTTAATGTGCGGGTTTTTCATGTGACTCATATTGAGTATCATGACCCCTTTATTCACATTACTAAGAGTGACAAGGTCGACAAAGTCATGCAAGTTGAAACCACTATGGTTGAGACTTTTACCACACCTTTACCATGTGCTTTATATGATCTTGGATTAACATGGGGGACGACACCGTGTTGTCTATTCCTTTCTCTCACGAGGACGAGGTATTCGACCCCGAAATCATTAATTTAGGGAAATCTCAGCCTTTCCCCGATGTAATAATTGAAAGATTTTTCAATCATCTTGGTGCGAGTTTATCTCGGGGAGCATGCTATATCCATTTCTTGATTTGTGACTACCATCTCTTTTTGGAGATTTGTGTTGGAGTTTTATCCTTTCGTTTGTCATCCGACAATGAGGATGTAATCTTTGACCCCGGCATCGTGCTTTATGTTGGATTTTATTCCATTATGCCGGTTTTTACCACTTTCCCTAAGGACCAATGAATGCGGGGATCGAGTCGAGCTCGTGACTCGGTTAACAAAAACGAGGTGCCTTGTGGGGGAGTCCCATACATTCTATCTTCTTTCTATTTTCTAACACTAATAAGGCTTGATCTTTCAAGCTCGTGCTCGTGTTTTGTTGTGTTGTGAATCTTAGGTATTACCTTTATCATTGAAGACTCTCGTGTTCGGTCTTTTCCGGTCCACTTGATCTTCCAATCTTTGATTGCCAAAAGGGGCACACTCTATATCCTTTGATTTTTTATCGACTAACGTTTTATCTTGAGGAATAATTAATAAACGGCTTATAGATTTGCGTGCTCTTTCCATGTAAGGATTTTACATTAGATTCTTCGTGTTTTAGCAAGGGGTGTTACTCTTGAGCTAAGAAACATTGAGGACAATGTTTGGTTTTAGCATGGGGGAGTCAATCGATATAATCGCTTGCTATTGCTTTTGACGTGTCGAAACGTATTGTTTTTCTCATTTTCATAAAAAAAATTAAAATTTTTAGTGTTATTTTTAAGTTTTAATAAAGAAAATAAGTGCTTTTGACACGAATGTAGGCTTTCCGTTGGTGAAAATAAAAATAGTTTTTGACTCGACTTGGTTTTTACCTTAGCTTTTCCTTAACGTATTTGAATTAAGTTTTGCTAGGCTTTTATATAGGGAGCTTTAAAACGCGAAAGTCTTAACTCATACGAGTTAAGAACAAGAACTTTTCGCAAGTTCCTATAATTGATCCTAGAAAGTCGTTTACCAAGGGAACTTTAAAACGCAAATTCTAAAACTTGAAAAAGTATAAGAAGATGCAAAATCCTATAGATGACTTGAAAACCCAAAACTTTGATTTAATAGGCTAAGTATCCATTGATCTCACATTTTTGGAATTTTACAATATGGAGAACAAGAGATGATAGAGTTCAATCATAAGTTTCCAAAATTAATTCTTCTTTGGGTAAGTATTTTGTGTTTGATTTAATCTCCTCGTATTTACTTTCCACGCTTGAATAATAATTGTTTAATAAATGAAGTTTTTAGCGGTTTAGGCTTGATATCTTAACTCGTAACTCCTTCTTTTTCTTCCCTTGTAATTAAAGTGAAAACACATTAAGGGTGTCAGCGTCATGGACTTTTGATCATGGGATTGCGGAAATTTGGCTTACTATACATATCATATTAATAAAGAAGAATAAATAAAAACATGTTCTCTAGGAGCCTTCGGGTGGGAGTCATGTAGCACTAACCTTGTCATTAGAGCCTTAGGGTGTATGGCAAGGGGACGTGTTGAATAAAAATTGCTTCATCATCATGAGCCATAAGGTGGGATGGTGAATGTCAATTCCCTTGTTTTTGTCCAAGGAGCCTTCGGGTGTGGATTTTAAATAAGGAGCACAATTGCATCTTAAAGAGCCACAAGGTGTTATGATGTGATTGTTGCTAACTCCATTAATAACGTCATAATTGACTTTGTAGGTTTTATTGTTGCTTTTAAGTAGTCATATTTGCCAAATTTTGGGTCCGGGGATTTATCCCTCAAATCGTGTTAAGTTATCCTTGATGTGGGCTTTCTTTAGTGACAGCGGTTTTTGAAATCGAGGTTAGGTTTTGAGTGTTGAGTTTACACCGTTCTTGCCTTCATTTTTGGACTAATAAATATCAAATAAAGTCAAATGAGCCTTTGGGTGAATGACATTTAAAATCTAGAGATACAATTAGGAATAATATGAGATTGAGTTTAACACAAATTACTTGTATTAGTTGGTTTAATTTTGGGGCCTATGATTGACAATGATCTTGTTTTTGCACTTGGCATGGAAAAGTGAAAAGTCGGGGACGATGAATCTATTTAAGTTTTATGATCCTAAAAGTTATTTTTCTAATAATGAAAGCAACACATTATGTCTTTGCAAAAATAAAGTGTCAAAAAGTTGAATAATGGTGTAGTTAGTAGTTTAATTTTGTCATTACATGAGGACACGGCAATTGCTTAGCAAGGGGGAGTTTGATATGAGTGTAATTACTCATATCAATTGTATCTAAAAACACTCAAATAATGCATAAAATGTTTAAATATTGCCTTGTATACGTTTTTTTGTTGTTTAATGTGTGTAGGTACCAAGGATCACGAAAACTGGCAAAAACGACACGGAATTTGAAGAAATTTCAAGAAGCCAAGAATCGAGTTCATTTTATAGAGGATTTAATAAAGATTTTGGGCCAAGTGGGTCCCATATTGGATTAATGGGCTCAAAATCCCATTTAAGGAGCAAGATACTATTACTTTGGGTTAAAAACTCCAACAAAGCCCAATAGCTTCAAAAGATTATGGGACGGATGGAATTACTTGGGCTTAAGCCCAAGTTCAAATAACAATTTACAAAACGAGATAAATTTTGAGACGTGGGAGTGATGGGCCTCAAAACCCATTAGGGTACAAAATAAACAAACGGTGGAAAGTTTATTAATCTTGGTCAACATTTACACATCCCACTCACAATTTATTCGATATTTCCAAAGTTATTTCCCTATTCCTTCTCCCTCCCCAAATAACCAAACCCAAACTGTCATCCTAACCCTAGTTACCTAAATCACAAGTAACTTTTGGGGGTTTTAATTTACACGATTGATTCACATGCTTGGGGAATTAAATCCCCAAGTTTTTCGGATGTTGAAGATGGAGAATAAAGTGACGTGGCATCATGTAACTGGCTGAAACAGCACATCTCTCCCAATCCACCAATCATTATAGGCCAAATCAGCAAGGAAGTAACACAAGAAGCACAACGGATTGCCACGTTGGCAATCCGTGTGACTATGAGCTCATATCAACCGTAGGATGAAAATAGAAAAGAGAGAGAAGGAGATTAAGATGATCCAAGGGCTACAATCGCTTCTTCATCAACAACCCAAACCTCTACCTCAGCTATAAATACCCCCTCAATTTATTCAGTAAAGCATCCCTTTCTTTTCTTTAATGTTATAATGATAGTTTTAGATTAGAGTTTTAATTTTAATTTTTGTAAAAGTTGTGATGTTTTTAATTAATTAATAAAAATTTCAGTTTCAATATTACTGGTCTCGTGTTCTTATTGTTATCGTGGTGTTATTTACAATTTTAATCTTAAAGCTATTTATTATATTAAAGTGAAGTTTGGGAATCTGTTACCCCACTCGTAAACAGTAGAAAAATAATCATGTTGGTTCGAATTTCGTTGATGTTCATGTTAAATGGTGGTTAGAATGGTGCAAGGTGGTGCCTTTTAGGTCATAAGACGGCTCAGCGCCGATCTTCGTCCCAAAGGATTTCTCTAAAAGGTTCTAATCATTTAATTTTCTGTCTTAGTTTTTAGTCTAATAACTGAATAAATCTGCTTGTATGTTTGTTAGTTGAACATGTGTTATTTCACTGCTTGTTAAAATAGTAGAGTGTTGATGTTAGATGTTTAAATGTTTTAGACTGATTTCTTGGTTTTACCTTTATTGAAGCTGTTTGGATTGTATGATTAGTTAAATGATTTCAAGTAATAATCTGTTAATAGATCTGCTCGTCTTGGTTTGGATTGGTATTTTGCTTACTAATCAGTGACTGCTTATTTAAGTTAAGAGTAGTTTTGATTTTCATGTTTCTGATATAATTTAAGCTATCACTGTTTTGGATTGTTGCTGAGTTTTAAGATATTATGGATCTGATATGTGGATTTGTTTTATCATTCTTGGATAAGTAGTAGCACTATATGCAGGTAGTAGATATATTAGATCAGTTATAAATTTTGTAGAATTTAAGAATCATTGGTGTTCTTATTAGTTTTCTTTTAGCTTGTAATTATAGTTGTCTTAAGCTAGTATAATGATTTGAACTTGCTAGCTGAAGACTCGTGTTTTGAACTTGCTGTATTGCTTTCATTTTCGACTGCTTGGTTTACAATAGAGTTTACTTTGCTGAGTTTTGGATTTAGGTCGTACATCATTTGGATCTCTATGAATCTGCTGATAAATGATTTAATCTGGTTTTAACCTATTAGTACTATACAAGTTTGTTCTATGGATTTTTACTGATATATCGGTTAAGTAGGATTTGTGTGAATTTTAGTTTCTATGAATTAATGTTACTATATTGTTTCATAAGTAGTGTTATGGTTATTTCAGTTATTCAGTATCCCAAATAACTGTTGGGGAGCTGATGTTTTAATCTATTGCTTTCTTATTGGTATACTATAAACTGTCAAAAAGTCATTCCTGTGACTTTGTGCACTATTTACTGTCAAAAATTAATAATCACAAAAATGGCCTTTGTGGGTCTCGAACCCATGACCTCCTGGTCATGGGCCAACTGATTTATCCATCTCATCTAAGCCTTCTTTTGTGTTTTCATTTAGTTTTTTAAAGTAATATAGTTTAATACTAGGCTGCCAGTTTTGATTAAATACATAGTTGTAATTTCTAATTAAATTTTTATCATTTTAATTTCTTTTATAAAGTTTACATATAAAAAAAATATATATATAAAAAAATGTTTTATTAATTTTTGAAGTTTAATTAGTTATTAAAATTAGTTTTGAAATTAATCAGATTTTAATTAAATTAGTTTTTTTAAATAGATTTTGTTAGTTAAAAAGTAATAGTTAATTTTAATGGATTTATTAGTTTAGATTTTTAAATAAGTATTTAAATTTGTTTAAATAGTGATTTTATTTAAAAAGATTATTTTTTTTTAAGTTTAATTTTTATATAGATTTTTTTTTAACAATTGTTTTTAGATTAATTTGGGAACGATTCATGCACTTTAGGATTAAATTAGCTTAAAATTGGTAGAATTAATTTTAGTTTTAAAAACCGAAACCAATTCGAATGAATTGTCCAAATCGAAACAAAACGTCTCAAATTCACTCGATCTTCGTGTACAACGAACTTGGTTCACCAACGTGTTTAATTGAATCCGTCTTTGGTAATTTTAGACTATTACTTTTTCCTAAAGGTAATTTTCTAATTTACCCTATAACGTATCTTAATTATCACAAATACTATCCACCACATATACTATCCACGATCACATCATTATTATTGTTTGATGTTATTGTTCTTGAATCCTAAAACTTGTTTTCAAAGGAGTGTGCAAAAGTTTGCACATTTTCCACTTTTCTTGATATTTTGCTAAGTCTTGTTCAAACCTTGGAATTCTTGGGCTATAAAGCAGATCATAGCATCCTGATATTGTGTTATCAATGTTTGGTGAAGCTTATAACTTGGGGATAATCAAGTGTGGGGAACTAAGGTTGCATTAATCAAGGATTTTCACTTTTCTGTTTTGATAACTTGTGCTTCTAACTTTGTTCCATCTTAGCAGGCTTTATTGTGGAAGCTTGTGCTTGTTCTTGCTAGCACATAAGCTCAAAATTCGTAGGTGTGGATGTACATCCATGAGGTTTGCACCATTCTACCTCAAATCTGTTAAAATTTTGGATTTTTGGTGAATTTGTGTGTTGCTTGTGTTCTTGTGAAATTTGTGGCCTAATCTTGTTCAATACTGCATATTATCCTTGTTAATGTGTTTGATTGGGCTTGGGTGGTCTTGAAATACACTTTTGATTTGAAAATTTTGATTTGAAAATTTAAAGGGGTGCTTGGGTTAACCTGTTTTGAATCACTGAGTGTTATTATGTTGTTGAAAAGTGTTGTTTGTGCTTTGTATATGTTATCTACTTGATTGAGTGCTATTTGCTGCAAGTTATTGGACTTAAACCTTTGAATCAAACATTGTGCTGTATCTCATTGATTGTGACTGTTAAACACGTAATTATTCATGCATTTAGTGAGAATTCCCTTCATTTATGGCATAATAAATAGCAAAAATGTGTATTTTTAGTGAATGTATTGTTTTTATGTGTTATTTATTATTGTAGGTACGAGTATGAAAGGAAACACAAGACAAAAGATCAAGAAATGGCAAAATGGACATGAGATTAGAATAAATGCACAAGACCGATCAAATCAACCCGACAAAGATTGAAGACTTTTCAAGTCAAAGTCAACATCGAGACTTCACATATTTATTATCGGGCCGGCTCGTCACTCACTATCGAGTGAACCGACCCGACCTACTATCATTTGGACCAAAGTGATATTCATACTTTATGAATTGGAAAGCAAATGAATGTAACCAAAGTAAAATTCGGAAGAAAAGCCCACGTGAAGGCCCTATGTTCGTTTTTAGTGAAGAAAGGCCCAACAAAAGCCACGAAGGAACCAACCTGTACATAAATCAGATCTGATATATCTCCATATCTTATCTTTCATTATCTTTTTACTGTTTTTTTTAGATAGGTAGTGTAGATCTAATTTTATCTTTTATTCTTACTTTATATATTAATTTTTCCCTGCGTATTAGTTTTTATTCTTGTAATGATATCCAATTTTTTTAAATAAAAACGCTGCTCTTTATTTATCTTTAATTCCATGTTTTATTTGATTATATTAATTGGATTTGTGTTTCATTTGATTTATGTTTGGTTTTATAAATTAGTGATAGCTATTGATTTCGGTTATAGCAGGTTTGAAGATTTGATTTATGTTTGATGGTCTTACGATGTAGTGAATATTTGGCAGTTTTTTAGTAATTTATTTGAAGTTTGTGTTGGATGAAAGTGGGTTTTGTATGATTATTTATGTTTAGTTTTATACGATTATTTTTCTTCTTGTTAGGTGTCTTTTATATAATAGCGTATTCTGCTGCCTTTTCTTACTGGTATTTGAGTCATTGTTGTAGTTTTTTTTATCAAGTAATTATTGATAAAAAATAATAATTTGGTTTTTAAAAAATTATAACGTATTACGGGTTCGAACTCAAAACCATTCGTAAGATTTCCAATGTTTTTCCCATTAGACCATTGTTCCTTACTTGTTATGTTTTACATTTAGATATTAAAATAGGATTTAGTGCAAGTGTTATACAAATAGATTGGTCTAGCTAATTTAATTTCTTTTAATTTTAATATTAGTTTTTTTTTCAAAATAAAAGTCAGTTTACATAAATAGTTTAATAGTTTTTACAAATTAGTTTAAAATGTCGTTTAGCTTTATTGTCATTAACGTTTTATGTTTTATGCTAGCTCGGCGAATTCGTTCGTCATACGGGTTCGTTTCCTTTATCTTTATTTCATTAGCTCAAATATATCGTTTTAATTATGCTTGTTTAGTTTAGCATTTTTATTGTCTTTATTTTTATTTTTGATATCTCGCTTTATAATTATAGTTTAATTTTCATCATTATCGCTTTTTATATATTTTAATATTTAATCGGTTAAATTAGTAGATTTAAATATAAAACTCATAATATCTTTTATTCGAGCATCAAACTTTAGACATAAACACGGATTTCCATTCACACTTCGCCAGGAACTACGATAACCTTTTGGGTGTACGAAAACGACTCAATCAAATGGCGTCGCTGCCGGCTCTGTGTGTAGCGATATTGGCGTTGTGTTTTTAGTTGGTGACTTGAAGATCCTTTCGTTTTGAAAGTTTATTTTCGTATTTGTATATATATATAATATAAAAAAATTTAATAAAAACCAAAAATATTTTCTTATTTTATCTTCTTTTCTTTATTATTATATATATCACTTTAAAATTAAAAAAATTTAAAAAAAAGGTTTTAAAAATATTCTTCTTTATCTTCTATCTTGTTTAATTCTTTTTCTCAACCCCTCTTATTTTTAATTCTTCATGGATTCATATTGTATAGGGTGTGGGTCGTCTGATAGTCAATCATGTTACTGTGTTCATGCGAGTGGTGCGGTATGGCTATCCCTAATCACGAATTTGGACATTGTTCATTTTGCAATTGGACCAATTCATACTTCACCTCTAATGACACTATCTCACACTCTCCCATATATGACGATCCGTATCCGCAACATGCACCGGGTTTTTCTCAATACCCGTGTTGCAATCATTGTGGGGGCCCTCACGATACTTCTTATTGTGAGCCAATGAAATATTATGAGCCAAATCCGTGTCCTCATTTTTCTTCACCGATGGATTATTATGAACCAAATCCGTAGTCTAATTTTTCTCAACCGATGAATTACTATGAGCCACATCCGTGCTATAATTCGTGTTCTAATTTTTCTCAACCGATGAATTACTATGAGCCACATCCGTGCTATAATTCCGGTTTTTAAAATTTTGAGCCCCCACAATACACCCTCGATCATCAACCTTCTGTTGGAATGTGTGAAGAAGAACGAGCCAATTTTTTGAATACACTTCAATACGTTCAACAAGAATTAGCTAGCATACGCGAAGCAAGAGAGGAGGAAAAGCGACAACGACAAGAGCAAGTATCTAATCTTAGTGCTTATACCTCTACGCCTCGTGTAATTCCTTATTGTTATGATGATGACGAGGATAATATTTACTATCTCAATCCATCATGTGAGACTACCACTCCTATTCTCGATTCTTCTACGACGGAGACCGATGCCTCTCTCATCATGGGGGATGAGGGTCTTGTCACTATTCCTTATGATGAGATTCTTATTCCAATCCAAAGTGAGCCTACGGTTGCTTCCGATAGTGACGATGAGTGTGAATCTCTTTCTAGTGATGATTCATTACCTCCCACCGACATCTTGGGAGATGATTCTTTGGCTTTCTCTAATCCTCTTTTTGATCTCGATGATGATTTTACTTCTAGTGATGACGAGTCACTATCCGATGAAGACGTTCTGAAGGAAAATTTCAAGATTTATTCGAACCCTTTATTTGATTTTGATGACGCCTACATCTCTAGTGAGGTGAATCCTCTCTTTGAAGAGGGGATTGAGGACATTGATAGCCCCGACTCTGTTGCTATTGATGAGCATTCTTTTTTAGCCATGACACCTCCCATCGTAGAGGAGGTGGAGAGATATGACCCTACTTTCCGTTTGATTCGGTCTGGAGAGGTGACGCGGGTGGTAGATATGTCTTCTGATATTTCTCATATTATGTTGCCACCCCGTCCTACCGCGTGCACACCCAAGAGGGTGATGTATCGCTTTTACTCTCCTCGTTTCATACCGGGAAATGAGGATGAGTGTTTTGATCCTGGAGGAGACGTTGATGTTGCTATTTCTTGTGATGTTTTCCCGGTTATACCATCGACTCTTGCTTTAAGTTTCTATCAAGTGTCCTCGGGTGACACTTTGATATCTTTTTCTCCCACCCTCCCGCCCTTGGCGAAGACGAGTATTCTTAAGGATCGCCTTTATACCTATTTCTCGTATGTTATAAGAATCTTTCTGCTTTTCTTCACTTATACTGTGGATTCTTCTTCTTTATTCTCATCCGGTAATGAGGATAAGATTTTTGACCCTGGCATATCTATTTTGAGCCAGTGGTGATTCTCTTGCTCCCCCATGGACCATTTAATTCGGGGTCGAGTCAGGCTCGTGACTCGGTTAACAAAAACAAGCGCTTCTCGGGAGGCAACCCGATGATCTATCCTTTTTATTTATTATCTAACATATGTGTAGGGGTGTGTGCTTCTCTCCATGTGTGCTTGTTGGTTTTTGTTTTTGTGTGTAGGTTCCCTTGGATCGAGAAGACTTTCAGAGGGTTGATGTTGCTGTTTTCCATCATCTTTTTCATTCAGTCTCTGATCGATCTTCATGTCTATATCAGGGGAGTACTCAGTTCTCATCTTTATCCATGCATATCTGATTGTGTTCTCCTTCTTACACTTGGAATTCTAGCATTAGCCTTTTGTGTTCTTAAGTGTAGGGGTAACACCTTATCACTTTTGAACATTGAGGCCAATGTTTGGTTCTAAGTGTAGGGGGGTTTTATATCATATTGATCATATTCATGCCTACTTGTTTGCCCTCCTGCATCCTATTTTGATCAAATGTTTGTTTTTACTTTATTTTATTTTATTAATAATAATAAAACATTTTTTACCGTGCGTGATTGACTTGTCCCGTAGGCTAGAACAAAGGGGATCCTGACTCTGCCTGAGTGTTGATCTGGCTGCTCCCTTAACTTTTAGACTAAGCTTTTAGGGATTGTGCAAATAAAAATGCTAAACGTGGAGTAGTTGGTTCTCTTTAGAGCTTATATGAATAACATGTGGCTTTTCCTCCTAGATTGTAACTAGACTAAATAAGTGTGTTTTTTTTCAAGCCTTTGAACATTAAAAATTGTGTTGTTATGCAAAAAATAAATTCTTATGCAATTTTGATATAGATTCCTAGTTCAACTTTTTATTTAATTTTGAGTGAAAGCATACTTTCTTAAATTTAAAATAATGTTGCGTGAATAAATATGTTGAAAAAAAAGGAGAAAAAAAAAGAAAAAAAAATAGAAAAAATGCAAAAAAAAGAGAAAAAAAAAGAAAGAAAAAAAAGAATAATATATATATATTAAAGATAAAGCAACAAAAGGTATAACTTAAAAATCTTCATTTTTATATTTTTAACTATACCCCGAGCCTACCGAGATACCCCTTCTCGGTCGCACTAAAATAATTCAACATATATAGATATATATATATATATATATATATATATATATATATATATATATATATATATATATATATATATATATATGAATAAGAGTTTTATGTTTTTGTTGCTTTAATTATAATTGTGAGAAACTTGCTTTTTCTCAAATTTAAATCCGAAGTTGAACTAGAATTCGTCAATTTTTTTATAAAAGTTTAGACGATAATTGAGAATGTAGAAGTCAAAGGTCCCGTGAGCTCTGATACTATTCTCGAGGGTGTAAAAACCTAGCCTCCTAAGCTTTGCTAAAGGACAAGCTGAGAAGAAAGTCGCTGCATGGAGTGATCTCTCCTTTGAATCTTCATTCTCTAATTACCATCGTTGTTTTTCATCTAAGTGTCTTTTATTAGCTTAGCGGTGATTTCAAGATCTTTGATTTCAAAATCCCGCCAATCCCGGTACTATTCTCCGTGGGGTGTCAAAAGCCCGGGCACTTAACCGATTAGGTTGGGACGTTCCGAGAAGAAAGCCGCTACATGGGAAAGGCCATTTTTGAATCTCAAATCTCGTCATTTTTGGTGAGTCTAATATTCCACTTAGATGATTAGCAACCATGACAAATGTCGATTTGAACGATCAAAAATTTGAAAATGAACACACTTGCCTAGTCTTTTATAATTATAGGAGTAAAAAGTTATATTTACATAGGTTATTAGTATAAGTAGTGTTAGCATTTTGCCAAAACGTTTGCACAAGGATTTTTAGCTTAGTTGGGAGTATTAAAAAGAGGATGACGATATTTATTCCCTGGAGACACCCATTTTGCGTGTTTCCCGTTCTATGATCATTATTCCTTGAATAAAAAGTCGAGCATGGCGGGTCACTATGAATTTTTAATTTTGTTTTATTAGAAAGGCGACTTTGAATAAGGTAGTTTTAAATTGTTTTTGGATTTAACGTTTGTGATAATAGTTGCTTGGGGGAAAGCAACGTGTTTAAGTGTAGGGGTATGTTAAACACGTAATTATTCATGCATTTAGTGAGAATTCCCTTCATTTATGGCATAATAAATAACAAAAATGTGTATTCTTAGTGAATGTATTGTTTTTATGTGTTATTTATTATTGTAGGTACGAGTATGAAAGGAAACACAAGACAAAAGATCAAGAAATGGCAAAATGGACATGAGATTAGAATAAATGCACAAGACCGAAGTCGGAATTATATTTATCGGAATCAAATCAACCCGACAAAGGTTGAAGACTTTTCAAGTCAAAGTCAACATCGAGACTTCACATATTTATTATCGAGCCGGCTCGTCACTCACTATCGAGTGAACCGACCCGACCTACTATCATTTGGACCAAAGTGATATTCATACTTTATGAATTGGAAAGCAAATGAATGTAACCAAAGTAATATTCAGAAGAAAAGCCCACGTGAAGGCCCTATGTTCGTTTTTAGTGAATAAAGGCCCAACGAAAGCCACGAAAGAACCAACCTGTACATAAATCAGATATGATATATCTCCATATCTTATCTTTCATTATTTTTTTACTGTTTTTTTAAGATAGGTAGTGTAGATCTAATTTTATCTTTTATTCATACTTTATATATTAATTTTTCCCTGCGTATTAGTTTTTATTCTTGTAATGATATCCAATTTTTTTTTAGATAAAAACGTTGCTCTTTATTTATCTTTAATTCCATGTTTTATTTGATTATATTAATTGGATTTGTGTTTCATTTGATTTATGTTTGGTTTTATAAATTAGTGATAGCTATTGATTTCGGTTATAGCAGGTTTGAAGATTTGATTTATGTTTGATGGTCTTACGATGTAGTGAATATTTGGCAGTTTTTTTAGTAATTGATTTGAAGTTTGTGTTGGATGAAAGTGGGTTTTGTATGATTATTTATGTTTGGTTTTATATGATTATTTTTCTTCTTGGTAGGTGTCTTTTATATAGTAGCTTATTCTGCTGCCTTTTCTTACTGGTATTTGAGTCATTGTTGTAGTTTTTTTTATCAAGTAATTATTGATAAAAATAATAATTTGGTTTCTAAAAAATTATAGCGTATTACGGGTTTGAACTCTAAACCATTCGTAAGATTGCCAATGTTTTTCCCAGTAGACCATTGTTCCTTACTTGTTATGTTTTACATTTAGATATTAAAATAGGATTTAGTGCAAGTGTTATACAAATAGATTGGTCTAGCTAATTTAATTTATTTTAATTTTAATATTAGTTTTTTTTTCAAAATAAAAGTCAGTTTACATAAATAGTTTAATAGTTTTTACAAATTAGTTTAAAATGTCGTTTAGCTTTATTGTCATTAACGTTTTATGTTTTATGCTAGCTCGGCGTATCCGTTCGTCATACGGGTTCGTTTCCTTTATCTTTATTTCATTAGCTCAAATATATAGTTTTAATTATGCTTGTTTAGTTTAGCATTTTTATTGTCTTTATTTTTATTTTAGATATCTCGCTTTATAATTATAGTTTAATTTTCATCATTATCGCTTTTTATATATTTTAATATTTAATCGGTTAAATTAGTAGATTTAAATATAAGACTCATAATATCTTTTATTCGAGCATCAAACTTTAGACATAAACGCGGATTTCCATTCACACTTCGCCAGGAACTACGGTAACCTTTTGGGTGTACGAAAACGACTCAATCAGTGACTGTTTTTGACCTAATATTTTGGTAATATCTAGAATATATGCATGCTTAGGGTTAAAAGTTGTTAAATCATTGTTTATACAACATATGTGACAGATATGAGTGTTTGAATTTGGCTTGGTGGTCAAATACATCAGCAAGTGTTCATAACTGCTTGTGTTAGTGTTCATCAGTAACTTATTGTGCTTGAATCTGGATCTATACTTTGTACCATTGCATAAAACCTGTTTAAACTTGTTCATTTAAGTTTATTATAGCTTGTGTATGCATTTGGTTAAGTTTGGCTGGCTGAATTGTGCTATAAGTGCTTATTAAACCACAACTGCTTATTTGTTCATGTCTGGGCTATATCTGGTGCTTAATTGAATTAACTGTACTAATTGGCTGATTGTGATTGTGATTTCTTTGTTGTTATTGACTCCTTATGATCCACTGATCATTTGGGTGCCTTTGTGAAACTTGAATCTAAAAAAAGTCACTAAAGACAAATAATCAAACAAGTCAAGCAGTGGAAAAAGTTTCCACTACTCAGACAACAAAACTAGCCCCTGCTAGTGTTAATTTTCATTTAGCTTATTATTAAGCCATTTTGGCTTATTTAGACCTGCAACAACTTACTTTTTGTGATTAATCTTCATCATTTGACCTATTTGTTTGAACTGGAGCTTATCAGACTTTGACTTTGACTTTTTGCTAGAAAACTCATAAAGTTGACTTTTAAAGAAGTGCTTATTTGCTTATTTCAGCTTATTGAGTGAACTTATTTGAAAACTTTTTGTTGATTAAGCTTAGTTAAGTCATTTAAAAGCTTTTGAAACTTGAATCAGCTCTTGGGGTGGCCTAGAACTCGAAAACGACTATTTTGTCGTTTTGTGAAGATAGCTTATTGCTTTTTCAGGCTTATTCCTTGTTCTTATTTCAAATTTCTTTTTACAGAACTCTTAGGTAACTCAAAAGAAGCTTGTGTGTTTAATTTTAGCTTATGGCATCAGCTTATAGCTTAATGGGCCAAAAAGCCCATTAAGAATAAGTTGTGGTGAAATAAGCTAACTTAAGGGCATTTTCAGCTTTTGGGGCCTTGGAAAATTGTGTTCAGAATCAAATTTTGAGTCAGATAGAGCTTTTGGGCCATTTTTATAAGCATTTTTCTTATTGGGCTTATTTTGGCCCAATAAGGGTCTGTTTTGGACTTTGGCCCATTTGAAGGCCCATTAGGGGTATTTAGGTAATTTCAACTTCATTTCTGTGTTTATTAGGTTAAAGTAAACTAGTTTGCAACTTTTTAGAATTTTTTATAAATTTTGGATTTTTAATATTATTTTATTATTAAATTTTAAAATTTAGATTTTTCAAGTTTTATATTTTTCTTAGGTTAAATACATTAAGTTAGGAATTTTACAATTTTTAGAATATTTTCATTGTCCTTAGATTAATTTTTATAATTATTTTAAGTTTAAATAGTTTTAAATTGTTTTTAAATAGTTTTAATTAATTTTAAAATTTTCAAAAATAGTTTTAAATTAAGTTAGGCCATTTTAGAGGTTTACAATTAAAAAAATATCCTTTTGGGCTTTTTTTTTAAACTGATTTTTTGGGCTTTAATTAGCATTAAAAAATTATTATTTAATTAAATAAAAGGTTTGGGTGAGTTTTGATTTTTTGTAAACTCTAATTATATTATTTAGGATTTATTTCCATTTTCTAGGAATTTTTAGGATAAATTTTTAATTTTGGTACTTTTTACGGTTTTACGTGTACGACTTTTCGTCTTAGTTTAAATCGTCATTGTAACCGTCATTCTCTTCTAATCTCATTTCTATTTTCATTCCTCATAAATATAATCACAAAGTTAATCATCTCTTAACACACACACCAAGCCTCCTTGAGAACGATCCCCACTTTGGGTCATAACTTGTGGTTTTCCTAAATCACTTGTTAATACTTGCCCTATTTACCCTTTTGTTTTTTCCTAAAGCAAAGGTGTGTGAAAAATCCAATATCAGCAAGCATCTGCTCCATGGTCATGAGAGCGGTGTGAGTCTCAGTCTGTTGACTCTGCAGTAGGTAGATCTGCTCACGAAGGAACTCATTCTCCTCCAGCAACCACTGGAGAGAATGGTAAGTCGTGGACCATGCTCCATGAGCAGCATGTGCCTCAGCACTAACAGTCCAGCACAGAAGGTCCTGACGTGACTGTAGAGCAGTGCGTCCAAGCTGTCCATTGGCCAGCAGAGCATGAATCTCTACAACATCCTGTGCCTAACGTGTAGCCAGTGCAGTGATCTGGGCCTGGACAGGATCCACGCGCCTCGTACCCGAACCATCGCCGACCTCAAAATTAGAGTCGAAAGGTGCCTCATACCTCCTCTTACGAGGCGGCAGAGACTCGGGTGCGTAGTCCCGTAGTGAAGAAACCGGTGGTAAAAGTGGTATGGCAGTAGTCGACTGAACCTCTTCCCCAGCGGGAGAAATAGGTGAAACAGGTGGAGTAGTAATGAGTGTAGCAACGAGAGCAGTATCACCAGATGTGTGACTGTCGTCTGCGTCACTGGCAGATATCCATCCACACAAGACGGACGTCGGTGATACGGCAGCAGGAGTATCAGTAGGTGATGCCATAGTAATCTGAAAATAATATCGTTTTAATTGGCATAAGCATAAACTTACTCAAATTAAAAGTTTTTGGGAAATAATGATTAAATTATATATTAGTGTCATTTAACATGACGATGTTAAAGGTTACGTTAATACTTATGAGATTAATTAACCGGATGTTAATAATCAATGCACAGGTAGCCACATAAGAATGTATGCTCTACACTCTACATGCTTAACTATTCTAGTCCCTAAAATCCCAAAAGATTTTTAAAGCAGTTATAGTCCAATTTATATAAAAAAAATATTTATATATTTATTTATATTTTTTTCTAGTTCTCTATAACTATCGCTCTGATACCATTCTGTGACACCCCCAAATTGAGTCAAATGCAGCGGAAATAATATTTGGGTGTCACGTAGGTGGATCAACAGCAGATAGCGTACAGAGCAGCAGACTCATTACATTTATTACATGGATAAAAGTGCAAATAGTATTAAAATTGTCGTAAACAGTGTTCAACAGTTTGAATTATTTCCAAGTTTATAAAATCCCAGATGAGCTCTATAAATGCAGCCTATCATGATGCTTGACTCCATTCACACCAATACCTGCTTCAGTTTCCTGAGAAAACATGCTTAAGGAGTCAACATAAAGTTGGTGAATTCACAGGTTTAATAAAATAAGTTTGGACAATAAACATTCACTGAAGTAGTAATGCACAAAGAACCAATACTTAAAAGTAATTACATTCCCATATTGCCTGAAACTAAGACTTGACAGTTAAGTCCTTAACAAATAAGGACCCTTCGCCTTATAAAAAGGCACCCAAAAATAATAAGTGCTGACATGTGAAACATCTGTTGTCCTGGCCTAGGCACAGTGAGCATGACTCACCCAGATGGGGATGGTCAATCCCAAATAGATCTATTTGTAACATTCAGGTAATTCAATAATTCTAACAGTTTCAGATGCACGGGTCATGCGGGTTCATCTACAATAGGAAAATGTAATCAAAGGTTTCACAGTTCAATTTATGTCCACAAAATAAAATATGTTGCATGTTTTCTTCCCCGTTAAAAGGTTTAAAAGTTTGTCAGTATATAAAGTGGGGCCATGAACTCACCTCAATAGTAAAACAAATAGTCACAAGTAAATCTGATATGATGCTTACGATACAGTCAACGACCTAAATAATTATAAGGTCTCAGTAAATGCATAACATAATGCATAAAAGTTTCAGAACAAATCTGTGCATGCTTATACTGGTTTTAAGCATTTTATTACGATATATGTATTTTAGTTCATCGTTGTACAAGTTACAGTAGTATTTATTTTAAGTATAAAATAAATAATATTATTAAATTAATTAATCTATTTAATTAATATTCTTGTACTTGTATTGTTTATAAAATAATGTAAATATTTATACAAGGAAGTTTTATATATATTTAAAGTAATAGAAAATGAATATAGTTAATATATTTATTTTTACAAGTTAATCATTTTTATTTTATATTTTATATTTAAATAAGGTTTATAAAACGTATAACAGTTTTGTTTAATTTCCACGTTGTCGTAGTATATATAAATATTATATTATAAGTTGGAAAAATAATAAATGTTATGTTTATTTAAGTTTTACGTTTTAAGTATCGGGTATAAATATATAGTAAATCTAGGGTTTGTTATACTTTGTATAAATTACATTTTAGTCCATCTACTTATATAATTACCTGCGGTTTATTTACCTTTATACCCCCAGGGTTCCTAAACATTTCTAGTATTTACAACATTGGTCCTTCCCTAGTTACACGTGTAACTAGGGTTTGTTTAAGTTTCAGAAAGTGTCAATTTTGGTCCTCCTATATTCGGATCATTTTAGGTTTAAAAACAAGTTACACAAATGCCCCCTAGGGCTCCATTGACTTTCGGCTTATGCCAAAAACCACCCCTAGGGTCTATCTAGGGCTCATAACACTTTACTAGGTTGGCAAAATAGGTCCCTAGGGTTTCTATTAGTTTCGGCAATGGGAAAAGGGGTCTCCTAGGTCCTTACTAAGTTCCACAAATTACCCTAACATGTTAGTAATCTCATTTAAGTCCTTGTTGTTAACTTTGGGGTTTCGGATAGTGTCAAAACACCACCCTCAACTCTCGACATTTTACAAAAGTAGCCCTTAGGTTTATATTTTTAGAAAGTAAGTTTTTATACTTGTTCATTTAGATCCCTTAACTTAATAAAAATACAATATTAACTCGAAACTATTGTATTTGTTCTTTTTAATCCGAAACTTAGTAGATTTATCATTTTAGTCCAAAACTTCATAGATCTATCATCTTAGTCCAAAAATGTTTATAGATCTATGTTCTTAACCCGAAACTTTATTAAATCACAATTTTGACACCAAAAATTTTATAAAAACATTATTTAGTAATAATGAAGTTTATTTAGGCAAGCTTATTATAGTGGACTTAAAACTAAATCCTGTAAGACAAAAATAGTGAGCTTAACATTTTAAGGCAACTAGTGATATAGATCTAATGTTTCTAGGCATGTTTATACAATACAAGATTAACCAATATTGAACCATAGGGTTTAAAACCCACGTCCAATATACGCATGATTATGTTTTACATAGTTTTTCTAGTTTAACTAGTTCATAGTGTTATGTTCATCATGGTTATCAAGATCTTACATCATTTTAACTCACAAAACCTTTTAAGCCGTGACCCATTTTAGGTTTAGGGTTTCCATAGTTTTGTTTCAAGATTAAATTTTACTAGTAACAATCATGTGTATGTTTATGTGCATGAAAATAAATATATTGAAAGATAGGTTTTAAGTTTTACTTACTTGTCTAGGTAGAACTAGGAATGGACAAGAGAATGAGTAGTGACTAGAGCTAAGTTTCAACAATGGTGAACCCTTGTGAATCAACACTAGTCGTGACCTTCAATGAAGTTTTTAGGACTTCCTTGTTGACTTGATGATCAAGATGCTTGTAGGAGTTGACAATGATTATCATTCAAGATAGGAGATTCATAGTTAATGAACTTTGAAGGATTTTAGTTGAAGGGAAGTAAATAAGCCGTAGGTTGAGAGAGAGATGTGAGATTTGGTTTTCAAGTGAAGTGTGTTGGTGTGTGTGTGTGTCGGTTATAAGAAGAAAGAGAAGGATCCCATATGAGATCTAAGTTGTACCATGAATCTCAAGAGTATCTTGGTTAGATACTTACTAGATATGTATGATATCCCCACATGCTTAAACTAGAAACACTCTTTTCCTTCCTTTTTGAGTTTGTGGCCGTGTGTTTTGCAAGGTCAAGGGGGACAAAAATGTCTCAAATAGTGTCACATGTATGGCTACATAGTGTAAGGTTTTGACTTTGTGACATGGTTTGCTTACAAGTTTGTATGAATTAATGAGTGTGTAAGTATACATAGTATGTATGTGTAAGAAGTATAGCGTGGTTAAGTATGAAAAAGGGTAAGGTGTGTAAGGATAGTGTAAGACATAGTGTATTAGTGGATGTACATGTTTATACTTTCAAGTTAGTGAAATGATTATGGATATGTAGTATATACATATATACACGGCACATTTAGGTGATTTTAGGGAAACGTGTTAATTCTGTATCAAGTGTTGAGTGAAAATAATAGCCTTTTTATGATATTGTCTGCATTTTGTTAAGTTATAGGTACTTTAGTTAAACCTTTAGGTAATTTAGTGGAAGTATATAATGAATACATCATTATAATTATTTTACTTAAATAAAGTAAATAAATGTCAATGTAAAATAATGTACATTGTTTTAAGGTGTTAGTTGTTTATTCCTATTATAAAATATATGTAAATATATATACATATAAAAATGAGTCCAAGTACTTAAGAATTTAATTAAGTAAATTTATAGTTTATCTCAAAATGTGTACTGAGGTGATGAGTCCTTTATTCATTCAGGTGGCCAGTCAGTTGCCAGAGTAGTCAATAATGACTAAAGGTCCATATATATATATAGAAATAAATATGAAAGGTAGTATGACAAAAGGTATATGATTAATAATAAGTCATAAAAAGTGGAATTATATAGATTCGAAAAATAAAGAGTACAACAGTTGACAAAGTCAATAAGGTAAAATCAGAGGTTTTACAATTCTCATATGCTATTATACTGTATTCTAGTATTATAATGCCGTAATAAGTAACCAGCTAAAATAGGAAGTTTTCCCGAAATATAAAATTTCTAAAACTATAAGTTTCTTAAAATAGAAAGGTCTCCTTAATTAGTTCCTAAACGGAAATAAATCATTTAATAAATGTCATACCCTTTTTAAGTATTTATTTATAAAAGCTAGTTAAACATTATTTATTTAATATATAATTAAGATAAATAACCATTGTACGCGTAAAATTAAGGTATAAAAATTTAAATAAACTAAATGATTTAATGTTTATAAAATACTCTTCTAAAAATTCTTATCGTAACAAAACTCGACAACCCGAGTCAAAGGCTCCCCGAGACACATTGTCTCGGGTCAACCGTGAACCAAAAACCCACAACCAGTCGGCTGTGGTGCTGCTGCCAAACCCACAGCAGCCACCGACCTTGTGTCGGTTGCCACTAGTGTGCCCAAGGTACCCACTGCACTGGTCAAAGTTCCCACTGCTTATATAGTTCCCACCGTTTGGGTTATTATTTCCCACTGTTAATGCAGTGATTCATACTGCTAATGCAGTGGTTCCCACTACTTCAAACAAACACCCCCTGATGAGTTATTACTACTCACTGTATGTAATCCCAAACACCCCTTTATTGTTCGTTACCCCTGTTTGGGTTGTTCTTAGCTGTGGCTGATGAACAAACACCACGCCGCCCCTGTGTGGGTCACTGTTGGCCAGCAACATCACACACCGAAACCAGTTGGTCTCGGTTTTGCCTGAATCAACCAAAACACGGCACACCTTTTTTTTATTTCTTGTTCCTGATTAGTTTACGTAAATCGTGATCTAAAGAAAAGGAATAGACTGATTACCTTTTATTAGATTGATAAAGTATTATGAACATACACGAATCAATGGGGAAGAATGATGAGACTGCTTTTATACATAGTCTTATCGTCCAAAACGGGCTTAAAATGGTAAAATTATCCTAAAATGTGCCAAATATATGCTTGTGTTTGTTCAATGTGTATTTTAGGTACGGATATTGAGAAAATGGCAAAAGATCACAGGAAACAAGCAAAAACGAACACGGGAAACGAAGCCGCATAAAGAACCGGGCCCTAGAGTTGATTTTCCAAGAAAAGTCCTTGAAGAATTGAAGATTGCACAAGAAGGGTCCTTCATTATTGAATAATTGACACTTTAAACCCTTGTATATTCATAATTACAAGTTTGGTCCCTATAGTTTGTCAAATTTACAAAAAGGACCCTTAACTTTGAAGAATTGGCAAGAATGGTCCCTTAAATTTGAAGACTTGACACTTTTAGTACTCCATGAATGGCAAAGAAACAAGTGAAGACCTTGAAGAATGAAGAAATGCCAAAAACAGCCCTTTAAGAATCATGAAATTACAAGAAATACCCTTGAATATACTTTACAAAACTTTTTGGGGCCAAAGTCTAAAAAACAAAACTTCCATAACAAAGGAAATTCGGTTTTTTTGTAATAAACTGCAAATGAAACAAGGGAGAAAGACAAGGGGGTGAATCTGCCAAGACAACCTAAGACACCTAGACCTATCACACCTTGCCACATGCCCCACTCAACCAAACCAACCAATCACCACACACCATCCTACCACGTCACTAATCCACTTACACCGGTTTAACTAAATTTATTAATTAGTTAATTAAAAGGCGCCTAACACCTATTTAAAAACAAAACAAGATCAAACCTGGTGTTCATCAAGTTCATAATCTAAATTGGGTATTCATTAATTACCAAAAATTAAGGGTTAATCTTTTCCAGATTTATGATTAAGGCCTTATTTAACAAAACCCAACTCACACTTTACATGCCACATCACCCATGTAGTCACATGAATTATGCCCTGCTACACAATTTTCGGGAAAATGACAAAGTATGCAGGGAATCAACGAACCACAATGTAGCTTCATTCCTAAGCTCATTGGGAGCCCTTTGATCAATTCTCACCGCTGGCATCATCAACTAAACGCCAAGAGTACTTCAAATGTTAGCAAAAATTCAAAATTCAAAGGGAAATTCTGGAAGTTCATACACTAGGGTTTTAGTTGTTTCAGCTTTCTATAATCATTGTAAAGGCTCTATTAGCCTCTAGTATGCAACAATAGTTCTTGTTCTTGGTTTTCCTTAGTCACAGTTCTGTAAATATTTGTTCAAGTGAAATGAAAAAGTTTGAATCTTGTTGACGAATTCCAAGCACCATTTACTTTCTTGTTATTGTTTAATGATCTAAGTTTGTGATTTCTAAGTTTCAAAGTTTGGTTTTAATAATTGTGCAAGTGTTTCAAAAGTTTTCTAAAATCTGATATTTTTCAAAGTCTTTGGTGCAAACACTTGAAGTTTTTGGGCTTAAGATTGATCATCTCACCCTGATAAGAAGCTTATCAAGGTGGAGTGAGGTCTTAGCTTGGGGATATTCAAGGATTGGGGTACAAAGCTTGAACTTATCAGTTTCATTTTTCATTTTTTTTTGTTATAAATTGTTGCTTTGACTTTGTTGTTCTTAGCAGGTGTTCTTGGATGCTTGTGCCTTGTTTAGCTAGGCACATAAGCTATAAATTCGTGAGTGTGGATGTACATTCATGAGGTTTGACCCCTTTTTACCAAAAATCTATCAAAATACTTGTTCTAAGTTTATTTTGTGGATTGATGTTGTATGTTGGGTTCTTGTGGCTTGAATCTTGTTCTTACTACATGATATTGTTGGTATGATGCTTGATTAGGCTTGGGTAAACCTGTTAAACACTTTTGCTTGTTTAAATTTAGATTTGAAAAGTGAAATGGGTGTTTGGGATTACTGCTTGTTTGAAGCCTGTGTAAGTTTGAGTAGGTGTTAGGGTTTGTTTGTAGTATTTATCTGTTATTTAGGTATTTGTATGCTTTTATCTGCATATCTTGTGCTTTGAACATCAAATCTGAATCTGTGCCATATCTTGCTTGTTTTTGCCTATTTTGATCTAAAATTTTGGGAACACCTAGAGTGTATGCTTTTTTAGGGTTGAAAAGTGCATAAACATAGTTTGTGTAACCTGTCTTAGAGATTTGAGGGTTTGAAATTCGATATGTGGTCAAGTATATCAGAAAAGGTCATCTTGTGTTCATCATTTGTTCATCAGTAAGTAACATAGGCTTGAATCTAGGTCTAATCTTTGATTCAGTACATGAAACAAGTTTATTATTGCTTATTTAAGATAATTATAGCTTGTGTATGCATTTGGTTCAATTTGGTTGGCTTAATCTTGCTTAAACTGCTTATTTCTTCAAATCTGCTTATTTTCCATGTCTGTGCTAGATCTGGTGACTATTTGATTAAATTGTACTAAGTGGCTTGGTGATTTTGTGATTTTTTGCTTGTTATTGACTCCTTATAACTCACTCGTTATAAGTGTAAAACCTGCATTAGAAACCTATGAACACTACACGTGAACAGTAACTTACGAAAACATGGTCAAATTTAAACTTTCCATTTATAATATTAATACACGTGTCACGACAATGAATAAAAAACAATCATGAATATTATAAATGTGACACGATCACGAACACCAAAATCTCAAATATTAAATCACGAACACAATCGATAAATAATTAGACACGAGAAAAGCTATGGGTTACCCATTGTGGGCCCCATAGCCGCGGCAACAAGAGAGAAAGGACCCAGGTGGGCCTTTCGGCCCATAACCAAATTTAATAAAACATCAGGAGATCATATTTTAGGTTTTACAAAAACATACAATCTCTCTCTCTCTCTTGGTGGTGCCGTCGGCCTACACACAAAACAAGGCAAATCGGACGATTTTTGGTGTTGTTTATTTATTTGTGATCATCTCGTTATTCTACACGTATTGTTATATTCAAAAACCTTTCGTTTCATTTCTTTTCTTATGATTTCATGAACATTTAATTTAATCTTCAAGAACACAATGCATAAACATGTTAAGGATTAAATTAAATTATGTTTTAGGTTTGGTTTGGTGTTGTTTGGTTTGGCCGAGACACCGAGACCCCAAAGGGGGTGCTCGGCTTGCTTATTATCACCACCACCGAGACCTTTAGGTCTCAGCTTGGTTGGTCTTTGGTCGGCGCAGCAAGGGAACCCCGACCATGGGGTCGGGGTGTGTTTGTTTCGGTTTATGGTGGAGCCGAGACACCACCAAGACCCCAAGGGGTGCTCGGTTGGTTTTGTTGATCGGACCCGAGACCAAAGAACCCCGACACTACGCCGGGGTATGTTTAAATGTTTAGTTGATTAAGTAGTGTCAACCGAGATCCTTTACAAGGTCTCGGTGGGACTTGTTTATAGCTTATTTGATTCGGCTTATGTTAAAACACGAGCTCGAGAT
This sequence comes from Glebionis coronaria, assembly GCA_025667525.1. NCBI lineage: Eukaryota > Viridiplantae > Streptophyta > Magnoliopsida > Asterales > Asteraceae > Glebionis > Glebionis coronaria. The sequence goes on from JANFOE010002173.1 coordinate 274,078, forward strand.
TCGGGTTTTTATAAAAACTATTTTTATAAAACATGTCATATTAAACTTTAGGTTAATTAAGTTATTTATTTAATTCATGTATAACCTAAGGTATTTATACTTAGTTACTTTAATTAAACATGTATTTTAATTAAAATCATATAACGTACAGTTTAATTAAATTTACCAGTTATTTAATTAACTAGCTATAATCATGACTTGTATTGTACTAATTTAACTTCACATATTATTTATAATTCAGCTTAATTCTAAATATGGAAACTTACTAATTTTGAGAACTTTTTTTTTGTAAACTTACTATTTATGGAAACCTGCTATTTATAGAAAGTTACTTAGTATTACAATACAAGTATTATAATACCCAAATACATGAATAATACACAACAGAACATCATGATAACTATAGTTAACACAGTAAACAGTAAAATATGATAGAATACGTATTACAAGCTAATAACACACGGAACCAGTAAAACACATGTAATTCAGACAACTCATACACGTCCATATTTCTTATATAGTGTTATCCGTCAAGGCGGATTAGTCTTCATCGTTTCCATTAGCTTCTATTGGACATAGGTTACGGATTTCCCGTCCTTCAGTAAGGAAAATCTCTTCCTTCATTAGGATTTCCCGTATGTAGCCAGCTGTTTTCCCCAGTAGTTACAGATTAAATGCTTGTGTTTATTAGTTACCTTAGCCATATACATGCATGACCAGTTTCACCTAGTTATGGAGGTACCATAACCATAACACTAGAGGCACTAGTGTTATGACTTCACCACGGCGGATTGATAGCTCGTGGCGTCTCTTTTCAGTTATTTGGCCATTATATTATTATATTATCATGTGGCGCATATGGGTGCATCCTAGTTACATGTTTCAGTCAGGATTTCATGGTGAATGTGGTGTGTGCCTTGTATCCTTCACAAGGAGTTGATCCCTCCTACCCACTGACCAGTTAATTAGAGGCAACCCCTCTAATTGCATGATGAGATCCCCCCCCCCCCTCCAAGTATTAATGCACGTTGTTGACCTCATGACCTATATTGGCTATTATGGTACATTAACTAATACAGATTTTCATAAGTAACATAAGCTATGTTTTCATAACTAAAACCAGTTAACATGACACACAACTAGGTTTTCCAGGACTTATTCATTTCCGCTGCAATTCATGCTTTATACTCTTTATATGCTTCCATATACTATGTTTTCCATGCTTTATTGTATATCTGTGCACGGAGCGTTATGCTCAGCCGTCTACTTTTCCATGTTCCCAAACGGCAGGTACCAAGGATGCATGTAGGAACTCCAGAGTATGTGCATTCGGATTGGAAGATATTCGGCCTCTTTTACCTTATGCATTTATTCCTACTTTATCATACTTTACATCTTTTGGACATTGTTTAGTCCTTTCCATTTACAATACTTATATTGCTTGTTTGTGAGTTACTAGACTACAGATGTTTGATTCCGGTATTTCTATTTATGGTCATGAATGTTTAGACATTTACCTTGCATGCTTTGATGATACCCATAATTTACTGTAGCACTCTATCCTATTAAATGGGGTGTTACAATTATGGTATCGGAGCCAACGTTTTGACCTGTAGCTCTGTAAAAATGACTTGTGACTTACGGGTAGTCACCAATGTCTTCCTAGAACTGACAGTTGGTTTTCATGCATTCATTCATTTTCATTTTATTTCATGCATTCATATCATTGTAGCAGGTTTATGACTAAGTAATGGTTGGTATAGGACTGGACCTATTTAGTCGCATGTGCTTTTATTGAAACTTTTAACTTTGGAACCGACCCATTGGCGTCCCCACGCCATGTCTTTTGTTTATGTGAACTGACTATAGGCGTTCACTCTCGTTCATATAAAAGTTTTAAAACTGCATCATGCATTTTTATACATTGTTTCATGCATTATAAACTGCTTCTTCGATTCATACATTGTTCATGCATTCTAATGTTATTTTACTTCAGATATATGATTTATGTTGCATTTTGTTGTTTAAACTGTCAGATGGTGAACAATCGCAATACTCTAGATTTGACAGCAGATGTAAATGCAGCTCTGCAAGCCCTACTTCCCCAACTTCGCAATGAAATCAGGGATGAACTTCAGGTGGAATTCCAAGCTCATGGTAATCACAACAACCCTCCTCCTCCTCCACCACCGGTTACTCTTATGACTTGGTTGGAGAGATTCAACAAACAGCGACCCCGTTCGTTTGAGCAGACTGACAACCCCAATGAGGCTAAAGCTTAGATTTCTCACATCAAGAAGATTTTCGATGCAATGGGTTGTGATGGTGTCTACAAGGTAAGGCTGGCTTGCTATAAGTTTAAAGGTGATGTGCTGCAGTGGTGGAAATCGGTCAAGCAGTCCAACGGTGGTGACAATTGGGTTGCACAGCTGACATGGGACCGGTTTAAGGAGCTCTTCATTAATCAGTACTTTCCACATGCTGAGCAAGAGAAGCTCAAGAGGGACTACCACAACATTCGTCAGATTTTTGGTGAAAACAGCAATGAATTCATGCAAATGTTTCTCCGGTTAGCAGGTTTTCTGGGTCCAGCCGCAGGAACTGCTGCGGAGCAGGCTGAGAAGTTTCGCTGGGCACTTCGTATTTCGGTTGCTAACAACCTGGTATGTGCTACTTTCACTACAGTAGCACAGGTGGCCGATGCAGCCCATAATCTCGAGATGTTTCAGGAACAAGAGGAGTTCGGTGATGACAGAGCCGTGAAGAGGTAGAAGACTGACGACCGTAAGCCAGCGGCCGCTCAACAGCAAGCATCCAAGGGAAACGGTCAGACTAACGGCCGTTTTGGTTCTGAGAGGCGTGGCGATAACGATAGTTACAGTAACAATGTTAACAACTCGAACAACAGCAGGTCCCTACATCAACCTTCTCTCATGTTCAACTATTCTATGTTATGGTATTCTGACACTCCAACAATTGTTAATTCAGGAACAATGGCAACGGCAGGGATCAGGACCGTAGGGGTTCACAGCCTAACCGTTCTACCTCATCTGGTAAATTTTACACCTTCTATTGTAATCATGTTTATGTACCACGATCATGTCTCATGTATGTAATCCTTAAACAGGCTCTCAGATAACTAGGACGCTTGCTGGAGGATTCACGCATCCTGTCTGTCCTACTTGTTCGCGCACACATTCGGGTATTTGTCGCCGAGGTACTGGTGGTTGCTTCAAGTGTGGCCAACAAGGCCATCAGCAGAAGGACTGTTGCCAGGGTGAGATAGAAGGCACCTCTGGACACGCCGACACCAAGCCACCTCCTACTTCTGGTCGCGTGTTCACTATTTCTCGAGATCAGGCGAATAAGACCTCAGGTACCATCACCAAAAATCTCTTTATGAATGGTTTGGCAGCGTGTGTTCTATGTGATACTGGAGCGACGCATTCAGTCGTGTCCACTACTTTTGTTGTACGTGTTAGGATTTCCCTGATGCCATTAGATAATGCCTTATGCATTTCCACGCCACTTAGGGACTCTGTACGAATCACTCAAGTGTATAGAGATCTTCCCCTAAAATTTAATGACTAGATCTGTAGAGTTGACGCACTTCCTTTGGACATGTGCGATTTTGACTTGATTTTGGGCTTGAACTGGTTATCCAAATACCAGGCCACGATTGACTGCCACACTTATCAGGTTATCTTCGGTGATGTTAAATCCCCAGAGTACATACACCATGGTTTTCTGCCAGGGAGGTCAGTACAGATTATTTCATCCATGGAGGCGCGTGCATTGCTATCCCACGGTTGTCAGGGCTTCATAGCCAATATTCATGATATTACTGCCGACTCTCCATTGATCCAAGATCAACCTATTGTGTCAGAGTTTCCTGATATATTTATAGATGAACGTCCGGGTATACCACTTGTTCGTGGAGTCGAGTTTGGAATCGAGCTCATACCAGGTGTAGAGCCAATTTCCAAAGCTCCTTACCGTATGGCTCCTATAGAGCTTGAGGACCTGAATGATTAGCTGCAGGAACTTCTTGAACGAGGTTTCATCCGTCCCAGTGCATCTCCATGGGGTGCACCGGTACTGTTCATGAAGAAGAAAGACTGCAACATGCGTTTATGTATAGACTATCATGAGCTGAACAAGATCACGATCAGGAATCGTTATCCTTTGCCGCGAATTGATGACCTATTCGATCAACTTCAAGGAGCCATGCATTTCTACAAGATCGATATGAGGTCTGGCTACCATCAGTTACTGGTTAAAGAGCAGGATATCTCTAAGACTGATTTCCGTACACGTTATGGGCACTACGAGTTCGTAGTCATGACATTTGGACTCACTAATACTCCAGCTGTCTTCATGGATTTGATGAATCGTGTCTTCCATGAGTTCCTGGACAAGTTCGTTATTGTGTTCATTGATGACATCTTGATATTCTCCAAATCCAAGGAGGAACATGAGGAACACCTTCGTACAGTCTTACAGATTCTTCGTCAGAAGTAGTTGTACGCCAAGTTCTCTAAGTGTGAGTTCTGGTTAACCAAGGTGGCATTTCTGGGCCATATTGTATCTGCAGAGGGGATCATCATGGATCCTACCAAGTTTGAGGCTATCACTAAATGGCCGAGACCTACATCTACAACAGAAGTTAGAAGTTTTCTGGGTTTAACTGGCTACTACCGCATGTTTGTAGAGAACTTTTCACGGTTAGCCTTACCTTTGACTAAGCTGATGAGGAAAGGAGAGAAATTTGTCTGGACGGAAGAGCGAGAGAAGAGCTTTGAAGATCTTAAGCAGAAGTTAGTGATTGTACCTATTCTTACTCTCCTATCTGGCTCAGGTGGATTTCAGATATATAGTGACGAATCAAGAAAGGGATTAGGCTGTGTTCTCATGCAACACAGGAAGGTTATTGCATACGCATCACGACAGCTGAAACCTTATGAAGAAAAATATCCTACTAACGATTTAGAGCTTGCAGCAGTTGTTCTTGCGTTGAATATCTGGAGACATTATTTGTATGGTGAATAATGTGACATATTCACCGACCACAAGAGTCTCAAGTACATCTTCACCCAGAAGGAACTGAACATGAGACAGAGGAGATGCTTAGAGCTACTAAAGGACTACGACACCAACATTCAGTACCATCCTGGTAAGGCGAATGTGGTGGCAGATGCTCTAAGCAGAAGGTCGGGTATGATTGCTGGCATTTGGATTGCAAAGGAGATCATTCGTGACCTAGAGATGACTGACATTGAATTTTGTGTATGAGGACAGCACGGTTACTGGGTTAATCTTATAGTGGAACCAGACTTACATTCTAAGATCAAGGAAGCTCAGAAGGAAGATGGTGAGATTTGTTCTATCATTCAGAATCTTGATCAGCAGACGGAGTTTCGTATTGACGACGACGGTATCTTATGGCAGGGCACTAGATTAGTGGTTCCTGATGACTCTACTCTCAGGGAAGCTATGTTGACTGAAGCTCACAGTTCTCCATTTACCATACATCTTGGTTCTACCAAGATGTACCACGACATCAAGCAACACTTTTGGTGGAGTGGTATGAAGCAGGATGTTGCCACCTTCGTTTCTAAGTGTATGATCTGCCAACAGGTGAAGATCAAACATCAGCGTGCTAGTGGTTTACTACAACCATTAGATATTCCGGCATGGAAGTGGGACAAAATCTCCATGGATTTGGTTACTGGTCTTCTGGTTACTCAGAAGAAGAATGATGCAATCTGGGTCATTGTGGATAGGTTGACTAAATCTGCTCATTTTCTGCCGATTCGCAAGGAGTATCTGGTCAGCAAATTAGCAGACATATTCCAGAGGGAGATCATGAGATTACATGGTACTCCATCAGAAATCATCTCTGACAGAGATCCTTGTTTCACATCACGTTTCTGGCAGAGTCTGCAGAAAGCTTGGGGCACCAGACTTAAGCTCAACACTGCCTTTCATCCTTAGACCGACGGACAGTCGGAATGTACCATTCAAACATTGGAGGACATGTTGCGATCGTGTGCTCTAGAACGGTCAGAAAGCTGGGATGATTATATATTCCTAGTAGAATTTGCATACAACAACAGCTGGCACGCTAGAATCAAGTGTGCTCCCGTTGAGATGTTGTATGGTAGAAAGTGTTGCGCCCCTATCTGTTGAGATCAGGTGGGCGAACGACTGCTTGAAGGACCAGAAATGATTGAAGTGACCAATGAGAAGGTCGCTGTCGCCAAGGCAAAGCTTCAGGAAGCTCGTGCTCGTTAGAAGAGCTATACTAATAAACGTCATAGAGATGTGTCTTTCAACGTAGGAAATCATGTTTTCCTCAAGGTATCACCTGCACGAGGAGTTAGGCATTTTGGAATCAGAGGGAAGCTCAGTCCTCGCTTCATCGGACCGTTCGACATCATAGAACGCGTTGGTGAAGTGTCATACCGTTTAGCGTTACCGCCTCAGCTATCACACGTTCACAACGTGTTCCATGTGTCCTTACTTAGAGGATACAACTATCATCCAGTTCATGTTGTCCAGTATCCACTTGATCAGATTCGAGAGGATCTTTCATATGTCGAAGAACCCGAGAGAGTTCTTGAGCGACAAGATCGTGTCGTGCGGAGGAAGACGATCCCTTTCGTCAAAATCCTCTGGAGGGATCATCCTGAGCGGGAAGCCACTTGGGAGACGGAGGAGTCTATACGGACTTCTTACCCTTATTTCCAGTTCTAATCCGGGTATGTTTTCTTTCGGTTTACGTTTCTCCAATTCGAGGACAAATTGTTCTTTTAGAGGGGAAGAGTTGTAAAACCCGCATTAAAAACCTATGAACAGTAACTTACGAAAACACGATAAAATTTAAACTTTCCATTTATAATATTAATATACGTGTCACGACAATGAATAACGAACAATCATGAATATTATATATGTGACACGATCACAAACACCAAAATCTCAAATATTAAATCACGAACACACTCGATAAATAATTAGACTCGAGAAAAGCTACGGGTTACCCGTTGTGGGCCCCAAGAGAGAAAGGACCCAGGTGGGCCTTTTGGCCCATAACCAAATTTTATAAAACATCAGGAGATCATATTTTTCTCATATTTTAGGTTTTACAAAAAAAAATACAATCTCTCTCTCTTGGTGGTGCCGCCGGCCTACACACAAAACAAGGAAAACCGGACGATTTTTGGTGTTGTTTATTTATTTGTGATCATCTCGTTATTCTACACGTATTGGTAAATTCAAAAACCTTTCTTTTCATTTTCATTTCTTATGACTTCATGAACATTTAATTTAATCTTCAAGAAAACAATGCATAAACATGTTAAGGATTAAATTAAATTATGTTTTAGGTTTTGTTTGGTGTTGTTTGGTTCGGCTGAGACACCGAGACCCCAAAAAGCTTGCTCGGCTTACTTATTATCACCACCACCGGTATTGGCCTGGTTGGTCTTCGGCCGGCGCAGAAAGGGAACCCCGACCATGGGGTTGGGGTGTGTTTGTCTCGGTTTATGGTAGAGCCGAGACACCACCGAGACCCCAAGGGGTGCTCGGTTGGTTTTGTTGATCAGACCCGAGACCAAAGAAACCCCGACACTAGGTCGGGGTATGTTTACATGTTTAGTTGATTAAGTAGTGTCAACCGAGATCCTTTACAAGGTCTCGGTGGGACTTGTTTATAGTTTATTTGATTCGGCTTATGTTAAAACACGGGCTCTGGATTTGGGTTTTTATAAAAACTATTTTTATAAAACATGTCATATAAACTTTAGGTTAATTTATTTATTTAATTAATTCATGTATAACCTAAGGTATTTATACTTAGTTATTTTAATTAAACATGTATTGTAATTAAAATCATATAACATATAGTTTAATTAAATTAACCAGTTATTTAATTAACAAACTATAACCATGACTTGTATTGTACTAATTTAACTTCACATATTATTTATAATTCAGTTTAATTCTAACTATGGAAACTTACTATTTTTGGGAACTTTCTATTTTTGGAAAATTTCTATTTTTGGAAACTTACTATTTATGGAAACTTGCTATTTTTAGAAAGTTACTTAGTATTACAATACATGTATTATAATACCCAACTACATGAATAATACACAACAGAACATCATGATAACTACAGTTAACACAGTAAACAGTAAAACATGACAGAATACGTATTACAAGCTAATAACACACGAAACCAGTAAAACACATGTAATTCAGACAACTCATACACGTCCATATTTCTTATGTAGTGTTATCCGTCAAGGCGGATTAGTCTTCATCATTTCCGTTAGCTTCTACTGGACATAAGATACGGATTTTCCATCCTTTAGTAAGGACAATCTCTTCCTTCATTAGGATTTCCGTATGCAGCCAGCTATTTTCGCCAGTAGTTACAGATTAAATGCTTATTATTAGTTACCTTAGCCATATACATGCATGACCAGTTTCACCTAGTTATGGAGGTACCATAACCATTACACTAGAGGCACTAGTGTTATGACTTCACCACGGCAGAGTGATAGCTCGTGGCGTCCCTTTTCAGTTATTTGGCCATTATATTATTATATTATCATGTGGGGCATATGGGTGCATCTTAGTTACATGTTTCAATCAGGATTTCATGGTGAATGTGGTGTGTGCCTTGCAACCTTCACAAGGAGCTGATCCCTCCTACCCACTGACCAGTTATTTAGAGGCAACCCCTCTAGTTGCATGATGAGGTCTCCCTTCCAAGTATTCATGCACGTTGTTAACCTCATGACCTATATTGGCTATTATTATACATTAACTAATACATATTTCATAAGTAACATAAGCTATGTTTTCAGAACTAAAACCAGTTAACATGACAGACAACTAGGTTTTCTAGGACTTATTCATTTCTGCTGCCATTCATGCTTTATACACTTTATATGCTTCCATATACTATGTTTTCCATGCTTTATTATATATCTGTGCACTGAGCGTTATGCTCAGCCGTCTACTTTTCCATGTTCCCAAACGGCAAGTACCAAGGACGCAAGTAGGAACTTCAGAGTATGTTGATGAGACTGCTTTTATACATGGTCTAATCATCCAAATCGGGCTTAAAATGCATAAAATATCATTAAAACTGCAAAATATATTCTCGTGTTTGTTGCTTTTGTATTTTAGGTACGGATATTGAGGAAAAGACAAAAAGATCACAAGAATCATTCAAAAACGAACACGGGAAACGAAGCCGCATAATAAACCGGACCCGAATCTGGAATTTCCAAATTTGACCTTGAAGAATTGAAGATTGGCAACTTTAGTCCCTCATTTTTGAAGACTTGGCAAGATAAGCCCTTGAAGAAATCATCATTTGGCAACAAAGGTCCTCCATGTTTGAAGATTATACAAGTTTAGCCCTTGGGAAAAGAAGAAATTACATTTGAGATCCTTATTTATGGCTTGAAAAGTAGATGTGCCAAAATTGACAATCTTCCAAACTTATTTACAAAGGATAATGAAGTTCTTGCTGTTTATTACAAAGTGAAAAAGAAATGAACCTTGGGGGGCCATTCTGCCTAGACAGCCAAACATAACCAACCAACCCCCACCTTACACGTCACCAAACCCACCCATATTACCAAACCCTTTACCCGACCCAACCCGTCCAACCCACAACCCAGTTTATTAAATAAACTTGGTCAAACACCCAGTCAAACCCCACTTATCTTTCCCACCAAACAGATTTTTAAAAATCTAATTAACCCAAAATGGATTAAACTTTCCCTAAACACCACTTAAACCCTAACATTTCCCAGGTACAATTAAACTGAAAACAAAGGGGTTTTATTTCCCCCTTTCCAGATCAATGATTAAGGTCACTCTCACCAAAACCCACATCCCTAATCCACCCCAGACACACCCATGTGACCCCCCAAGATTCCCTGCAAACGTCTTTTTCCCCCAAGCCCCAAAAGCAGACAAGATGGAGGGCTATGATGATTTTACTTGTCCTCCACACATGATAAACGTCCAAGATTACATAACAACAGCTGGCTACATCAACATCTTCACATGGACGATTTTTGACCAAGAATTGAAGACTTTTCAAAGGGAATTTTAGGGCTTTTCTACATTAGGGTTTTAGCTATCTAGAATCTTCCTTTACTTGTATAAATAGAGGTGCCTGTACCTCTATTGTTTCTTGTTCCATATTTTTTTCAAAGTCTATGTAATTCCTTTTTAAATTAATCAAAAGTTGGTATTTTCTTGTTATGAAATTGTAATCCCTTTTTAATTTGTTTTAAAAGTTGGTAGTGACTTGTGATAAAAAATCTGAGTTCCATTTAAACATTTTGCAAAACATTTTATGTTTTGAATTTTCAGAAAAGGTTTCTGAAATTGGTGGATTTTTGGTAAAACCTTGTTTCAAGGTTTGGATTTCCTGGATTTTAAGTTGTTTGGGTTAAGGGTTTTGAAAGATAAACATTGGAGTTATTTGAAAAAGGATTTAAAAAGAAGAGAAAAAGATCAGATTTGTAACACCCCACTTGGATAAGTGGACCGTTACGTGTATTTATGGCGTGTCATCAAATCATAAGGTAAATGTACTAAAACATTAAATGACCATAACGGGAATACTAGAATCAAACATCGGTAATCCAACCTAAGCTCAAAACATGAAAAATAAAATACTGAAAGAAAGGACTAAACAATGTCCAAATAAGCAGAATAATGTAAGAACTGCACAAAGTAAGAAGTCTGGATAGCTTCCATCCAATGCACATACTCTTAGAATCCTAAAATCGTCCTGGTGTACCTGCCGTTAGAACATGAAAGGAACTACGGCTGAGCATAACGCTCAGTGAACGGATATAAAGCATGATAAGAATATACTGAATGAAACAGGCGATAGAATACTGAAGCTGTAAGACTGATATGTAACATGTGGTAGAACTCTACATAAAATCTGAGCAACCTGGTTCATATATACTGATACTGAAATATAACTATTAATTCTGAAAACATGCATTTACTGTATTTTATTTGCCAGAGCTTATATAGGTCACGTGCTGTAACAACCGTGCATGAATAACTGGAGGGGTGACCTCGTCATGCTGTAGAGGGGTGACCTCTAAATAACTGTGTTGGGTGGAGGGATCAGCTCTAATGTGAAGGATGTAGAGCACACACCACATTCACCCTGATAACTTGTAACACATATAAGCCTAGGATGCATCCATACGCCCCACTAAAAATACTGATAAAATGGCCAAGCTGAGCTGAGTGGGACGATGCAGGATATCACTCTCCTGCATGTGAGTCACGACACCGGTGCCTCTAGTGCCGTGGTTACGGTACCTCCGTAACAAGTACATAAACTGGTCGTGCTTGTATATAATGCTCAGGCAATTTATTTAGTTATTAACATGATTACTGATAAACTTAAACATATACTGGGGAAAACATTTGGCTGCAGACGGGGAATCCTAATCATGCATAAAAGAAAGTCCTTACTGAAAGGACGGAAAATCCGTACCTCGTGTCCAGTAATGAAATCAGAATGGAAGCTGAAGGATCGACTCTGACTTCCCGGTTACTACATGAATAAGGGACGTGAATTGAGTTGTCTGATTACCGACTCTGATTACTGTTTAATATTGTTCTTAATTCCTTTTTGCGTGTTCTCGTATTATTTTACTGGTTGCGTATAAACTGATTAATCTGAGTGTTCTTTAATGTTTAATGATTAGTATATATCATGTACTTCTGATTACTAGTATAATATACTGATTCTAATATTATAATACTATTATTAGTAACCTGCTAAAAAAATAGAAAGTTTCTTAAATTAGAAAGTTCCCAAAATAATTTAATTCATTTAATAAAATTATACCCTTTTTAAAATATGAAAGAACTATATAATTTAATTCATTAAAATATACAAATAAAACATTTATAAAATTAAGTAATAAAAGGTATAATTTAACAATCTTCATTTTTTTTATTTTAACTATAACTCGAGCCTACCGAGATACCCCTTTCTCGGTCACACTAAAACAATTCAATAAATATATAAAATCCGCCTACTAGAACTAGCGACAGAAAAATCTGTCGCTAAAACTGTGTGACTAAAACTGTCCATAAAACTGTCACTACATAACTGCGACGGAATTATGTGTCACTAAACCGTCGCTATTTTCAATCTAAAATTATTAGTTTCTGCCCAAAAACTTTTCCACTGTTCTCCTATTATTTCCCACTGATTTCATCATGTTCCCACTGTTTGGTTCCCACTGTCTAAAACAAACACACCCTGCTGATTGTTCATCCCCACAGCATGTAATCCCAAACACCCCTTTACTGCAGTTAGTCCCAAACACACCCTGTTTTCTTTTTGGTTCGGGCTGGTCACAACACAACCACCACCGAGACCTGTGTGGTCACGGCTGGCAGCAAGACGACACACCGAGGCCCTTTTGGGTCTCGGTTTCTGTGATAAGAGTAAAAACCCGACACCCCTTCATATTACTTATGTTACCCATTTGTTAGATCAATAAAACATGTTGCTATGATAATAATTAAAACGAAATTAAAAGGAAAGATGAATACCGTTTATAGATTTGCTAGAGAATGAAGATCATACACGAATTGATGGTGACCAATCAAACCCGCATTTTTTTTTCTTTTCTTTTTTTTTGTTTTACAACCCGGCGGCCACAAACCTAGAAACCCTAGGCGTCTCTTTTTTTTTTTTGTCTGGACAAGAAGTAGGGGGAAGTTTACCACGTGTTGTTTTTTTTTGTGTCTATGGGTCGGGCTTAAAAGCCCATTATACTCTTCCTTGTTTCTCCTAAAAATTCGGCCCCTTAATATATATATTGTTTTTCCTTTTTTTTTTCGACATTTGTAGATTATTACGTATGCGTGTTATATTTCCCGTGTTTTAATTTTTCTGAAACGTAATAATCTTTTCTGTGTGCTAAAATAACACATATATAATATTTTCTGAACTTAATAATTATTTTTCTGAATAATTATATATATAGTTTATAATAAATCGAGACTGCGTATTTAATATTCGAAATTTTAAATACGGGTTTTACAATTCTTCCCCTCTAAAAGAATAATTCGTCCCTGAATTAAAGATACGACTATACTGGGTTTTACAATTCTTCCCCTCTAAAAAGGAGAAAATTCGTCCTCGAATTTAAGGTAATAAGCTGATGAAGTTATAAGAATTGAAAGAACACGTAGACTGAAAAGACAATTAAGCTGAAAGATAAATTGTCTTCTAATTAAGACATAATGCTACTGATAGGTATAAACCTGATATGACTGAAAGAACATAACTGAATTTATTGAAGAAAATAATGAGAGGTCCAGATAGACTCCTCCGTTTCGAGTGGCCTCCCGCTCGAAACGATTCCTTCAAAGGTCTAACATAGTAATTAAAATCTTGGTCCTGATGACCCTGTCCTGATGATGCTGAAAAGCTTCTGGTTCCATATTATAAGATGGTTTTCTGAATCTGATAGACTGAATAACTATAGCGTGTATGATACATGAAATGGTACGTGTAAATATTCTGAAAAGATAACATTCATAACTCTGAGCAAGCTGCTGAAATATATAGGGATGAACTATGTGAACAATTGTGAACGTGCTACGTGAGCAATTGTGAACGTGGTTCATAATTGTATGAGAAGCGCTGGCATGGAATATATCATGCACGTATGATGACTGATGAATGAATGCCAAACGATACGGCCTGAGATGTGAAACGTCTGCCTGGTTATGGATTAGTTGTGCTAAATTTGAGTCTGGTCTCTCAAGCTTCCTGTAACCTTAGTCGGTAATAACCTAAGAAACGTGTATCGTGAAATGGCACCCGAACTTGAACGTAAACAATGTTATGAATACAAACGTGAGCTTAAATCACGACATAGCATAAAAGATAACTGAAACAACATCATACTGCGGATGAGACGTAAACGTGAAAGTGAAAATAAACATGAACTTAAAGTGGACGTAAACCTACACTTGATCGTGAACATGAATTCTGTCTGATATGATGGTCAAAGGAATGCCTTGAATTCGTATGATTTACTGCTCCATTTCAAAATTTTCTGCAGATCTGCTACTACGTGATCCTTTCGGATGAAAGAGACGCGTAGGCTGATTACCTGGTTGATGATAACTTAGATAGTATCATAATTTCTCTGAGTCTGTGGTAAACTGATAACAATCTCCATGGAGTCTTGTCTCCTTTCAGTCTAGAATTTCTACTGGTAGTAATAGCATGTTGGTGTTCTATCTTGAACCTGCAGTAGGTCAGACATCTAGATATGAACATAGCTGCATTAATGTGTGATTCGGGTTCTATTAAAGTTTTGTCTGGGATTATGTAACATTCTGGTGGAAATCTTGTTGAATAGTCATAGAAGGAGTTTTAGTGATAATTGTCAGCAATTTCTGCGTTAGCAGTCAGTTGAGTTCTAGAAAAATTTGTACTTCGTTCACAGGCGTCGGTCGGGACCATCAGGTGATGGCCTTCACCTTCGCAGGGTTGTCTGAAATTTCTTTCTGCTGAAATAGGGTGGTTCAGAAATGCCACTTTGTTCAAATGAGATTTATATCTGGAGAGTTGTGTATAAAAATAACTTCTATTGAAGATTCGGTACAATTGTGAGAAGATGAGTCTCGTGTTCTTCTCTAGTATTAGGCATATCAGAATGTGACCAATGAATAGACTGAGGATATTGCATGAGAGTCATGAAAAAAAAAATTTATTCATAATTTCATAATCTAACTGGAACGTTAGGGAGTTCAGAAGTATAAAATCAAAATTTTTAGAGAGACTGTAATATGTGCAACAGCAGTCTGGAAACGTCATGTTCTTTCTCTCACTACTGATGGTAGCGTGGTCAGAAATTTGTTCTGGAAAATGTTTAAGACATCATAGCAGGTCAGATAAACCTTCTACACATGGAATGAATATCGATTATGAATGGTGATCTTGTAAAATTTTCAGTGGTCGATACCTGATCTCATGTTACCGGCCTTCTTTCTAATAGATAGGAACGGTGCACTTCCTGATGGTGCGCTAGGGCGAATAGAGCCTCATTCTGGTAATTCTTGTAGCAAATACTACAATTCTTTTAAACTCAGTTGAAGACCTGCGATAAAGAGTTCTGAAAATAGGTTCTGTACTTGAGACAATATCTATGTAGAATTTTGTTTCGTGGTTAGAAAGGAATCTCTGAAAAACTTCCTGAGATTACGTCTGGGAGTACTGGAGTAATTTGTTGGTCATGAGTTTAAGGAATTTCAGAAGTGAATTTATAACTGATGGCTAGACAGTCTTCGTAGCTATGGACTGCTAAGTCATGCGCTTGTAAGGCAGAAACAATTTGTACTGATTTTTCTGGCAGAAGATCTAATGAATATATTCAGGATTTAGTAAGACGGATCTTGTCGTTAACTGAAAGTAAGACTTAAATAAATATAGTGATACTGTTGAGCCCTTTTCTGACTGAGAGGCAGGTAACTACCTGATTTGAGATAAAGCTGACATAGGAATAAGTGAAGTAACCATAGCAGATCTTGCTGAATGTATTTGTCTGTAACCCAACAGAATGAACACTGCATGTCTAACCTTAATAATACACTAGTGGTGGTGACTGAACTTTAAATGATCTTATTCATGCGTGGTATAATAGAACGGGTATACCCCTTTCTGAAAGGTACCCTGAATTTCTGAGGGTCTCGCTTGGAAACATACTAGAGTTAGGAGTTCTGACTCGTACTCTGAGAAGATATTCGTATAGCGTGTATAATGACTGGTTTCCTAGTGTCTTCTAACACGATACTTGAGAACTGTGTCTTGACTGTTGTCTAGACATGTATTTTAATGGATGAACCTGGACAAGGCGGAAAATATTTGGTAACTGCTAGGATTGGCGGACCGGTTAGACTACTGACCTCTTGTATTTCTGGTCACGTCCGTGCCGGAGTTCCGATGGTTACTGGCTGATTAATAATAAGTACGATGGTTTTCACTACTGCTTTGTCTGTCACTTTATGACGATCATTATCATGACTGTGATTCGTGTAACCATTCTGCTGAGTGGCGGCTGGGTTCCGGTTCCCACTCTTCTGAATGAACGGTTAGCTGAGTGAAGTGTGACATCTAGCTGAGAAGGTAAAAGTATGGAATGGAATGGTAGTGTCTGGTGGTTGAAATTTATTCTTGTCGGAAATTTCAAATTTACATTTTTTTGTCCTTGTTCTGTAGAGTCTTCATAGTATGAACGGCATCAGCATCTTGAGAGATTTCCAAAGTATCAGCAACATCAGCATTTGTGTGGTCTTCAGATTGTTAGCAGCATCAGCATCTGGTAAAATCTTCAACTCACGAGCAGCATCAGCACCTGGTAGAATATCGACAAGTGGAAATGCCCGCGATAATTAAGGAACAATCAGCAATATCCATGGAGTAGGGTACCTAGAGTACACCTGGACTACTGTACATGATGTACAAAATGAATATTGCACAAGTAGCATATCTGAGACACTGTACGTGGAGTACACATGAAGTACTGTATGTGGAGTATAACTGAGACACTGTACATGGGGTACATATGGAATACGGTACATGGAGCTGGTGGAAATTTTATGGGAGGATCGATACTGGTGTCGCTTGTTTGACATTATCACGAAAATAAATTGATTTAAACGGTAGTAAGCTGAATTGAAACGGTTAACATAATAGGCTGATAATTTCTGCGTAGACTTAATGCTGGTTGTATAGAGGCTAAAAGTATGATATAATCAAAGTCCCAACAGTGGTCCGCATGAAGCATGATCAATCATGATTTATCATGAAAACGGGTTTTTCAGAAGTTCTTGTGTATCTTAACATGAAAACATCATTACTTTGCTGAAAACGTAATCCTCGTAAGGAGACATGAAACTGAATCATCATGTAGATGACATCAACGTGACGGTTTGAAAATTTGACTGTTACAAGAAACATCAAAAGTCAAATCAACTGAGGTGTAATATCAACTGATGTGGACGGCTATGGTTCAATCCACAGAATTCAAGGAAGAAAACATGAGACTAAGTATGGGCTATTCTGGTTCGATCCATACTGGTCAAAATTTTCTGAGAACTGTCATGTATAGAAATTTATAATCTCGGACTAAATATGGATGGTTGTAGCTCAATTCATACTTGTCAAAATTTATGGACTGTCCTGATATGACAAAGGTGAACAACTGCGGATCGGTTCACAAAACATCATTTGACTGAAAAGCATGAAATTCGACTTGAGAAATGGTGAACGTTTATGGCTGGTTCACCAAGTGATATTTGACTGAAAACCTGAATCTGTCATGAGCAAGGATAAGCGCCCATGATCAGTTCATCTATACATAAATCCGAACGGGCAGGGTGAACGCCTATGGTCAGCTCACCAACACGAAAATTCGCTAAAAAGCACATGCGACTAAATGTGGCTAGTTATGTACCAACCTCTTTACTTAGTCAAAACTTAAAGAAAACTGACTGATAATGAAGAAAACTGACTGAATAATCCATGAGAGACATGAGAGATAACAACGCCAAAATCTGGGAAGTTCCTAGTGACTACCCGCTAGTCACAGGTCAAGTTTTAGAGCCTACAGGTCGAACCTTGCTCTCTGATACCGTAATTGTAACACCCCACTTGGATAAGTGGACCGTTACGTGTATTTATAGCGTGTCATCAAAGCATAAGGTAAATGTACTAAAACATTAAATGACCATAACGGGAATACCGGAATCAAACATCGGTAATCCAACCTAAGCTCAAAACATGAAAAATAAAATACTGAAAGAAAGGACTAAACAATGTCCAAATAAGCAGAATAATGTAAGAACTACACAAAGTAAGAAGTCTGGATAGCTTCCATCCAATGCACATACTCTTAGAATCCTAAAAGCGTCCTGGTGTACCTGCCGTTAGAACATGAAAGGAACTACGGCTGAGCATAACGCTCAGTGAACGGATTTAAAGCATGATAAGAATATACTGAATGAAACAGGCGATAGAATACTGAAGCTGTAAGACTGATATGTAACATGTGGTAGAACTCTGCATAAAATCTGAGCAACCTGGTTCATATATACTGATACTGAAATATAACTATTAATTCTGAAAACATGCATTTACTGTATTTTATTTGCCAGAGCTTATATAGGTCACGTATTGTAACAACCGTGCATGAATAACTGGAGGGGTGACCTCGTCATGCTGTAGAGGGGTGACCTCTAAATAACTGTGTTGGGTGGAGGGATCAGTTCCAATGTGAAGGATGTAGAGCACACACCACATTCACCCTGATAACTTGTAACACATATAAGCCTAGGATGCATCCATACGCCCCACTAAAAATACTGATAAAATGGCCAAGCTGAGCTGAGTGGGACGATGCAGGATATCACTCTCCTGCATGTGAGTCACGACACCGGTGCCTCTAGTGCCGTGGTTACGGTACCTCCGTAACTAGTACATAAACTGGTCGTGCTTGTATATAATGCTCAGGCAATTTATTTAGTTATTAACATGATTACTGATAAACTTAAACATATACTGGGGAAAACATTTTGCTGCAGACGGGGAATCCTAATCATGCATAAAAGAAAGTCCTTACTGAAAGGACGGAAAATCCGTACCTCGTGTCCAGTAATGAAATCAGAATGGAAGCTGAAGGATCGACTCTGACTTCCCGGTTACTACATGAATAAGGGACGTGAAATGAGTTGTCTGATTACCGACTCTGATTACTGTTTAATATTGTTCTTAATTCCTTTTTGCGTGTTCTCGTATTATTTTACTGGTTGCGTATAAACTGATTAATCTGAGTGTTCTTTAATGTTTAATGATTAGTATATATCCTGTACTTCTGATTACTAGTATAATATACTGATTCTAATATTATAATACTATTATTAGTAACCTGCTAAAAAATAGAAAGTTTCTTAAATTAGAAAGTTCCCAAAATAATTTAATTCATTTAATAAAATTATACCCTTTTTAAAATATGAAAGAACTATATAATTTAATTCATTAAAATATACAATTAAAACATTTATAAAATTAAGTAATAAAAGGTATAATTTAACAATCTTCATTTTTTTTTATTTTAACTATAACTCGAGCCTACCGAGATACCCCTTTCTCGGTCGCACTAAAACAATTCAATAAATATATAAAATCCGCCTACTAGAACTAGCGACAGAAAAATCTGTCGCTAAAACTGTGTGACTAAAACTGTCCATAAAACTGTCACTACATAACTGCGACGGAATTATGTGTCACTAAACCGTCGCTATTTTCAATATAAAATTATTAGTTTCTGCCCAAAAACTTTCCCACTGTTCTCCTATTATTTCCCACTGATTTCATCATGTTCCCACTGTTTGGTTCCCACTGTCTAAAACAAACACACCCTGTTGATTGTTCATCCCCACAGCATGTAATCCCAAACACCCCTTTACTGCAGTTAGTCCCAAACACACCCTGTTTTCTTTTTGGTTCGGGTTGGTCACAACACAACCACCACCGAGACCTGTGTGGTCACGGCTGGCAGCAAGACGACACACCGAGGCCCTTTTGGGTCTCGGTTTCTGTGATAAGAGTAAAAACCCGACACCCCTTCATATTACTTATGTTACCCATTTGTTAGATCAATAAAACATGTTGCTATGATAATAATTAAAACGAAATTAAAAGGAAAGATGAATACCGTTTATAGATTTGCTAGAGAATGAAGATCATACACGAATTGATGGTGACCAATCAAACCCGCATTTTTTTTTCTTTTCTGTTTTTTTTTTGTTCTACAACCCGGCGGCCACAAACCTAGAAACCCTAGGCGTCTCTTTTTTTTTTTTTTTGTCTGGACAAGAAGTAGGGGGAAGTTTACCCCGTGTTGTTTTTTTTTTGTCTATGGGTCGGGCTTAAAAGCCCATTATACTCTTCCTTGTTTCTCCTAAAAATTCGGCCCCCTTAATATATATATTGTTTTTCCTTTTTTTTTCGACATTTGTAGATTATTACGTATGCGTGTTATATTTACCGTGTTTTAATTTTTCTGAAACGTAATAATCTTTTCTGTGTGCTAAAATAACACATATATAATATTTTCTGAACTTAATAATTATTTTTCTGAACAATTATATATATAGTTTATAATAAATCGAGACTGCGTATTTAATATTCGAAATTTTAAATACGGGTTTTATAAGATTTTTGGTTCTTGTTTGTCTCTTGTTGATTTTAACAGGTTTTTGGAGCTTGTTTGTCCAAGAAATCTGCACAGGCCCGGGTCTGTTGGAGAAGGCAAAGCAGCCTTGGTTGGGCCTGGATGTAGGCCCAACAAGGTAGTCCCTTGTTTCATTTTTGGTTTTCAGTTTTAAGTTTTATATGAGATTTGATGATTTGGTATGAAATCTGCTTGTTTGTTTGTTTAAGTGGTGGATATTGCTTATTCTAGGGTTTATTGCATGTTAGAAGTTTAAATCAGTTTGGTTGGATTCTATAAACTTTTGATTTGATAAATTTTGATTTTAGTATTTTAAGGAGTGTTTGGATTATGATTTAAGTTGGTTTAAATGAAGTGCATCTTGGCTTGAAACTTGTTAGAATCATTCAATAGGTTGATAGTAGGTTGTATGATAGTTTAGTTCTCATTTTGGTGAGTTGGAAATCAGATTTGCATGCTTATTTTGTGGTAATAACAGTCAAAATCAGTAAAGCCTCTTTTCTGCCTATTTTCTTGGAATTTGTGCACCAAATCTGGCTAGTTGTTAGAAGATAGGTCTAAGAAGAGTTTGTGATCACTTGTGTGCTATTTGGTAAGCTTATTTTCAAGTTATGAAGGATCGAAATCCATTTTTATGCATGTAATTTGTGACTACTGTTCATCAGAAACCTTGTGGCTTAATCAGTAACTTGGTATGCTATTTGTGCTTGATTTTGTGATAAGACTTGGTGTTTTTTGTGTTTACTCAGACTCCCCACAACCCAATTGGTGTGGGGGTGCCTTGCTGTCCAAAGAAACCCTGTCCAAAGAGCTTTCCTAAGCTCATCAGTCACCAGACATTGAATTAACACTACCAGAGGGAACTCCTTTCCCACTGATAGCACACTTGTTTCCACTGCTAAAGCTAAAGGACAAAAGTCCCCACATGTCACTTTCAGTAACCTAGGATTTTTGTTTTTAGTGCACTAATTTGTGAATTAGACTTTCAAATTTGTTTCTTTATTTTTCTAATTTAATTTGTGATTTTTTTGTTTATTTAATTTTTATTTTACTATTCATTTTATATTTTTTTAGATTAAATAGTCTTTTTTAATACTTTTTAATGTTTCTGTTTTTGGCATTTAGTGCCAAAAATACTTCTTTTTCAGTTTAAACAATTTTCCCAGACTTAGAATAATATTTTAAGGTTTTTGGTATAAAAATATTCTACTGTTCATCTTTTTATTATTTTTTAGAATTAAATTAAGTTAATTAGGGTTTAATATTGGACTGTTTTTGTCTTTTAGTGAAAAATTTAATATTTTTCAAACTTTTTCAATTTTCTACTGTTCATTAGAGTAATTTAGGATTTTTAAAATTGGTAACTTATTTTTAGCATTATTTTATTATTTTTTATAATTATTTTAGTTTTAAAATAGTTTTTAGTGATTTAAAAATAGAAAAATAGTTTTTAAAAATTAGGAAAAATACATTTTAGTCTTTAGATAATATAAGTAAGTTATTTGTTCAATAAAATCATATTTTGGACATTTTGATTAATTATATTTAATTTTAGGGCTTTAATTAGCATTTCAAATTGAATATTTAATTAATAAAAGGTTTTAAAATATTTTTATTGGATTTTTATTCTTATTTATATTATTTTAGGCTACTTTTAGCTTTTAATTATTTTTAGGTTTTAAATTTTTTAATTTTGTAGCTTTTTACGGTCTTACGTGAACGCCTTTTCGTCTTAGCTCGATCCGTCTTCGTAACCGTCTTTTCTTTCTTATTTCTCTTTTCTTTTCTTGTCAATATAATCATCAATCTAAATCAATTCATTACACAACACACGTGCCTCCTCGAGAACGATCCCCCACAAAGGGTCATAAGTGTTTACGTTTTCCTAAACGTACGCTTAATACTTACCGCTTTTTTGCTCTCTTTTCCTAAAGGGGTAAAAATACAACTATCATTTTGGCGCCGCTGCCGGGGAGGCGTGTTATGTTTTGATTGAACCATTGTTGTTTTTATACTAACCATAATTAGTATTTGTATTAGTAGCACTCTACTAATACGTATTATCATTTTTCGGTTTTTGTGTGAATACTATTACTAAAATGTATACGTAGAACAATAAATTCACAAGTACTCCAAATACGTGAGAAATCACAACCTTAACTTGGGAGGTCATTACCCAATCATTGTATTCGAATCTCAAACCAAAGAAAAAAAGGCAAAAATAGATAAATACTTTCGAGAAGCTCGATTTTGAAAATTACAAACTATAAGGTGGGTATAAGGCGGTTGTATTTCACGACCTAAAGGAAAAAGGCTCTTAAGTGCTTCGCGCCGCCTCGTTTCCTCCGCTTGCTTGTGCGTATTTGATTTTGAGAGCCAATCGAGGGTTTTGCCGCCCAAAGTATTATTAAGTATCATATATATTTTCTTGGTTTCTATTGATTAAACCCTCTTGAACGATTTGGTGCTCCACCATCGTTCTAAAGTCATCGAAGGCGTTCACTTCACGTGATCGTTTTCATTCCTTGAGGCTTCTTTAATCGAGAGATTTGTTAAGGAGGAGATTTGTAGATTTTTGTCTACTTAATACATTTCACCAATTTCCAAAAAAAAAAAGTTAATACCATCAAAAACAACAAAAAATTTGAAAAATTAAAAACACCAAAGAGAATCTTCTTTGCTCGTCTCCACGTTGTACGTGACGTTTATGCTAACTCGTAATCAAGCAAAACGTGCACGTAGACGAAAGAACAAAACTCCCACTCCAACTCATTCTAGTGAGGAGTCTCCTATTGACGAACCCATTGTACGAGAAGCACCAACCATGGCGAATCGAACTATGATGGAGTTACTTCAAGCACCCACCGAGGGTTATGGAGAAGCTATTGTAATTCCCGCAATCCTTGCGGAGAATTTTGAGGTGAAAACGGGTTTGTTGTCGATGATCCAAAACAACAAATTCCGTGGTGATGAGAAAGACAATCCACACAACCATATCCGCCAATTAAATCGTCTTACCGCCACGTGCAAATTCAAGGATGTCTCGAATGACTCGATTAAGATGATGCTTTTTCCGTATTCCTTAGCGGGGCCCGCTAAAATTTGGTTAGAGAAAGAGCCACCCAATTCTATATTGACGTGGAAGGATCTCGTTTCGAAATTTGTGAACCAATTTTTTCCGCCCTCTAAGACTACGCATTTGAAAAATGAGATTTCTAAATTTTCACAAGAATCAAATGAAAGTTTTTCAACGGCTTGGAATAGGTTTAAGGAGATGTTACATGAATGTCCTCATCACGGTTTTTCCGACTTGCACCAAATAGACACGTTTTACAATGGACTTAACGATCATGAAAGAGATTATCTAAATGCCCCCGCGGGTGGTAATTTTTTATGTAAAACGGTTGAAGAAGCTTTGGTCATAATTGAGAATAGGTCTAAGGTTTATAGCCCTCGTAACACACTGAGTGTTGCCAAATTGGGCTCGTCATCGTCTCGTAGCATTAATGCTTTACATGATGAGGCAAATGAATAAAATCGGTTTTTTGATAGATTTGCTAGCCTTATGTCCCATTGGAAAGCTCAAGAAGCTTCAAATTCTGCTTCAGTTAAAGCGGTTTCTAAGAGTTGTTTGTCGTGTGGTGGAGCTCATGATTTTTCCGAGTGCATTACCGCGGATGGTAACACTTCGAATGCTTATGTAGCCACGGGAACTTATAACCAAAACGGTCAAGGTTCCCTCCAAAATCAAGCTCCACAAAATCAAAAATGCTAATAACTATCGAAACAATCAAAGTGGTGGTTACCAAGGAAATCAACGTAACTATAATAAGGGTAATTATCAAAGTGGAAATGGGCAAATTTCGAATCAAAACCAAAACCGTGATCTTCAAAACACTAACCAAGGTTTTCAAAATGCTCACACCAAAAATCTTAGTGGAGAGTTCTTAGATTATGCTAAAGCTAATGATGCTAAGTTTGATAACATGCAACGTGAGATGATTAGCTTAAGATCCGAGTTAAAAACCGAGCTTAAAAACGAACTTGCTAATGAATTGAGAAATCATTCTAATAAAATGGAAGGAAATGTCCAACATCTCCAACAAAACCAACAAAAAATGGAGCAAGGGCAACATGAAATTAAGCAAGAGTTGTTAAAAGCGGATGCTAGGCAATCTAAATTTGAAGACCGAATGGCTAAAATGTTTGAAGCTATCATGTGTAAGCCCTCTTCTTCGGGTGGTCTTCCTAGTGATACCATTGTGAACCCGAAAGGAGAATTGAAGGTTATTACTACTCGTAGTGGTAAAACTTTCAAAGAACCCATTTCTCGTCCAAGTACTTCTATGGAGAAGGAAAAAGAGAAAGAACCCGAGGTGGTGGTTGAAAAGGAGCACGTTCCAAGCCCACGAAGTACCGCTCAAACCACACCTACGGTTGAACCAATACCAATCATGGAACCCGAGATTCCAAGGCCGATGCCTATGCCTATGCCTATGCCCTAACCCACACCACCCTTACCTTACCCTTCAATACGAGACAAGGAAAAGGCACAAGAACGAAATAATTATCAATTTGAACTTTTTATGAAAATGTCTCGTGACTTGCATTTTAATATAAGTTTTGCCGACGCCTTAGTCATGATGCCTCGATTTGCCGCGAACTTCAAAAGTATGTTGAATAACAAAGAGAAATTGCAAAAATCGTCTAGTTGTTCATCGGTTTTTCTAAGCCGCATACCTCAAAAAGTCGGTGATCCTGGAAAGTTTTTAATCTCATGTGCTATACAAGACATGGAAGAATGCTACGCCTTGGCCGATCTTGGTGCTAGTATTAATTTGATGCCTCTTGAGATTTTTAAATCGCTCAATCTTCCCAATCTCACTCCTTCAAGAATGTCAATCGAGATGGCCGATCATTCTATGATTCTAGCTTGTGGAGTTGCCGAGGACGTCTTCGTGAAAGTTGGAAAGTTCTACTATCCCGTAGACTTTATTGTTGTTGACATTCCCATCGATCCTAAAGTTCCGTTAATTTTAGGTCGATCTTTTTTGGATACCTCGAGAGCACTTATTGATGTGCATGCAAGGAAAATCACTCTTCGTTTCAATGAGGAAGAACTCGTCATTAATGCAACTCAAAACTCCACACTTTCTCATGTGTATTCGATCACGTCTTTGTACAATGTCAATCCCATCAAAAACATTTGCAAAAGAATTTCAAATAGAGTTTTAGGAGTTGTTGAGAAAAATGAAGTTCCGTCCCCTCCGCCGGTGGAGGTTAAGAGTGTTAAGCCTACGATTCCAATCTCGAGTGATTCTTCGGATGATGAATGTGTTGATCCCGATGGGGGAGTTTTCTTTGTTGACAAACGTTTTGAAAACTTACCACCACCTTTGCCAAAACGCTTTTCAAATGTGAGAATTTTTAGTGTGACTAACATTGCTTTAGAAACACCAAATATTTTTGACATAATTAAATCGGGTTTTCACAAGGAGAGTTTAAAAGATGAAAAAGGAAAAGATTTTGAATTGAATTTAAAAGATTTTTCTACAACTCTAACTCCGTCATCACCACGCGTATTGAGTACTACAAGCTCGTCTTCTCCTTTTGACGATGCTTTGTGTGGACTTAGTGTGGGGGAATCCCCTTATGTTCCCTCCCCTTTCTCCATCGAGGACGAGATATTTGATCCTGGAATTGCTTATATAGGGAAATCTCGGTCTTCCACCGATGCAATAAATGGAAAATCTTTCTATTTGATTGGTGCGAGTCTACCTCGAGTAGATCAATGTTTTCATGACTTACCCATTGTCCCACCCTTCTATTTCTTCTCATCTATTTTCTTGAAACTCTTTGAGTTTTTGTTGGCACACGATGAAGTGGCGTTGATTTGTTTTTCCAATGAAAATGAGAACGCCATCTTCGATCCCGGTATTTTGCACCATCAAAGGACTTAGTCCTTACATACCGGTTGTTTTTTTGGCCTTGTTTATCATGTAAGCCCCACTAAAAATTGACCATACCAAGATAATCCCTAAATGATCACATTTATGGGGATTCGAGTCGAGCTTTCGACTCGGTTATCAAAAACAAGGTGCCTCGTGGGGGAGACCCATGCTTATCCATGTACATATCATTGCTTTCTAATTTAGTTTAATGTGAGGGGATTTGTGCCCTTCCAACCTTTGTTCTGTGGTTGTTTGTGCATTATGGTTTTTAGATCATGATCTTCACGAATGGAGCCTCTCGTGTTCGTTTTATGGGAGCACTCGATCGTTTGCTTTGAAGAATTTCTCAATATCCAAATGATATATCCTTTTGATGTTCTAACCTTAGGTTTTTAGCACACTTCATAAACGGATATTAATTTATTGGTTACACCCTTTCCATGCTAGATTAGGCATTCGACTACGTCTCTAGTATGGGGGTGTTTGCACCCCTAGACTCGAAACATTGAGGACAATGTTTAACTTTAGTATGGGGGGTGAATAGATACTTGCCTTGCCAAACCTTCACGCTTTCCAAAGTTTATCTTTTTGTTTATCGTTTGTTGCAAAATAAGGCTAAAAATGGCCAAATTTTAAAATTTTTTCTCATGTTTTATAAGTGTTTGAAGACACGAATGTAGATTTTCCGATGGCGAGAATAAGAGTAATTTTTGACTCGACCGTGCGTGTTGAGAACTTAGCTTTGATTCCTTAACTACACATTAGGCTAAATCTCTTAAATGAGGACGAGAAATGATAGAGTTGATTATAAGTTACTATGCTAAACGTAGAGTACTCGTATTCTTTCAAAAACTCATGTGTTCTCGTTGTTTGCTTATTCTCCCTTCGCTTGTAAATATTTTTTGCTTAATAAATATTGACTTAGCGGTTTAGTTAGGATTGTTGGGTTTCTAGTCTTTTCTAGTAGCTTCCGTGTAATTAAATTGGGAAGACATTAAGGTATCGCCAGCGTCACGGTTTTGAAGTATTGGCACCCGAATAATCGAAAGCTTCACCCAATAATAAGATTTCAAGTGCTCACCTAAATCTAGCAAACAATTTGAAGCCCCACAAGGCCGAAAAATCTATGCAAAATTGAAAGTGAATCAAGCCTTAATCTTCGAAGCTTTAAAGATCCAAAATTCGCTTTAGCGTGAGGATATACGTCTTTGGCTAATAAAACCACCGATGAGGCGGATAATAAAAGGCAAGGCAAGACCGAAGTCATAATAAAAGCTTCATGGCGAAGTTGAATAAAAGATGGAGGTAAACCAAAGATAATAAGGCCCTTCCGTTAGGGGGCGTATAAAAGTCTTGGTAATAAGTCTCATGTTCAAAACCGTTATAAAACCGTGTTTATCGATTCTTCTTGTCAACTTAATTTTTTAACATCGTTGCCTATTAGGAGGGGTTATTGATTTGATGGTCTTAGTTACACCGTTAGGACTCTACTTTTAGACCTAAATCTCTATTATCGCATAAGTCAACGATGTATCCTCGTGAAACATTCAAGACAAAATAAAATATAAGAGATACAACTTAGGAATAATGGGAGAATAAGTACGTGATTAGGGCATATGAGTAGTGTTAGCATTACTAACTTATAATGACAATGATCTCGTTGCACGCTTGGCATGGAATTAGGGTGAAAATCGATGACGATGAAATTATTTCTAACGAAGCATTCACGTGTTCTTATTCTATGAACCTAAACGTCCCATTTTGCGATGAAAATCATACATTATGTCTAAAATACAAGTAGTAGTAATGGTAGTAGTGTAGCTAGTTTATCATTTTAATAAAGAAAATAAAATGAATTTTGGAGATGCTTCGATACTTTATTCTAGCATTGCGTGAGGGCACAGCAATGGTTTAGTATGGGGGAGTGATGAGACTGCTTTTATACATCTCATCGTCCAAATCGGGCTTAAAATGCATAAAATATCATTAAAATTGCCAAATATATGCTCGTGTTTGTTGCTTTTGTATTTTAGGTACGGATATTGAGGAAAAGACAAAAAGATCACAAGAATCATTCAAAAACGAACACGGGAAACGAAGCCGCACAATAAACCGGACCCGAATCTGGAATTTCCAAATTGGACCTTAAAGAATTGAAGATTGGCAACTTTAGTCCCTCATTTTTGAAGAATTGGCAAGATAAGCCCTTGAAGAAATCATCATTTGGCAACAAAGGTCCTCTATGTTTGAAGATTATACAATTTTAGCCCTTGGGAAAAGAAGAAATTACATTTGAGATCCTTATTTATGGTTTGAAAAGTAGATGTGCCAAAATTGACAATCTTCCAAACTTATTTACAAAGGATAATGAAGTTCTTGCTGTTTATTACAAAGTGAAAAAGAAATGAACCTTGGGGGGCCATTCTGCCCAGACAGCCAAACATAACCAACCAACCCCCACCTTACACGTCACCAAACCCACCCATATTACCAAACCCTTTGCCCGACCCAGCCCGTCCAACCCACAACCCAGTTTATTAAATAAACTTGGTCAAACACCCAGTCAAACCCCACTTATCTTTCCTACCAAACAGATTTTTAAAAATCTAATTAACCCAAAATGGATTAAACTTTCCCTAAACACCACTTAAACCCTAACATTTCCTAGGTACAATTAAACTGAAAACAAAGAGGTTTTATTTCCCCCTTTCTAGATTAATGATTAAGGTCATTCTCACCAAAACCCACATCCCTAATCCACCCCAAACACACCCATGTGACCCCCCAAGATTCCCTGCAAACGTCTTTTTCCCACAAGCCCCAAAAGCAGACAAGATGGAGGGCTATGATGATTTTACTTGTCCTCCACACATGATAAACGTCCAAGATTACATAACAACAGCTGGCTACATCAACATCTTCACATGGACGATTTTTGACCAAGAATTGAAGACTTTTCAAAGGGCATTTTAGGGCTTCTCTACATTAGGGTTTTAGCTATCTAGAATCTTCCTTTACTTGTATAAATAGAGGTGCATGTTCCTCTATTGTTTCTTGTTCCAGATTTTTTTCAAAGTCTATGTAATTCCTTTTTAAATTAATCAAAAGTTGGTATTTTCTTGTTATGAAATTGTAATCCCTTTTTAATTTGTTTTAAAAGTTGGTAGTGACTTGTGATAAAAAATCTGAGTTCCATTTAAACATTTTGCAAAACATTTTATGTTTTGAATTTTCAGAAAAGGTTTCTGAAATTGGTGGATTTTTGGTAAAACCTTGTTTCAAGGTTTGGATTTCCTGGATTTTAAGTTGTTTGGGTTAAGGGTTTT
Source organism: Glebionis coronaria (assembly GCA_025667525.1). Classification (NCBI taxonomy): domain Eukaryota; kingdom Viridiplantae; phylum Streptophyta; class Magnoliopsida; order Asterales; family Asteraceae; genus Glebionis; species Glebionis coronaria. The sequence goes on from JANFOE010002173.1 coordinate 303,685, forward strand.
GAAAGATAATCATTGGAGTTATTTGAAAAAGGATTTAAAAAGAAGTGAAAAAGATCAGATTTTTGGTTCTTGTTTGTCTCTTGTTGATTTTAACAGGTTTTTGGAGCTTGTTTGTCCAAGAAATCTGCACAGGCCTGGGTCTGTTGGAGAAGGCAAAGCAGCCTTGGTTGGGCCTAGATGTAGGCCCAACAAGGTAGTCCCTTGTTTCATTTTTGGTTTTCAGTTTTAAGTTTTATATGAGATTTGATGATTTGGTATGAAATCTGCTTGTTTGTTTGTTTAAGTGGTGGATATTGCTTATTCTAGGGTTTATTGCATGTTAGAAGTTGTTTAAATCAGTTTGGTTGGATTCTATAAACTTTTGATTTGATAAATTTTGATTTTAGTATTTTAAGGAGTGTTTGGATTATGATTTAAGTTGGTTTAAATGAAGTGCATCTTGGCTTGAAACTTGTTAGAATCATTCAATAGGTTGATAGTAGGTTGTATGATAGTTTAGTTCTCATTTTGGTGAGTTGGAAATCAGATTTGCATGCTTATTTTGTGGTATAACAGTCAAAATCAGTAAAGCCTCTTTTCTTGCCTATTTTCTTGGAATTTGTGCACCAAATCTGGCTAGTTGTTAGAAGATAGGTCTAAGAAGAGTTTGTGATAACTTGTGTGCTATTTGGTAAGCTTATTTTCAAGTTATGAAGGATTGAAATCCGTTTTTATGCATGTAATTTGTGACTACTGTTCATCAGAAACCTTGTGGCTTAATCAGTAACTTGGTATGCTATTTGTGCTTGATTTTGTGATAAGATTTGGTGTTTTTTGTGTTTACTCAGACTCCCCACAACCCAATTGGTGTGGGGGTGCCTTGCTGTCCAAAGAAACCCTGTCCAAAAAGCTTTCCTAAGCTCATCAGTCACCAGACATTGAATTAACACTACTAGTGGGAACTCCTTTCCCACTGATAGCACACTTGTTTCTACTGCTAAAGCTAAAGGACAAAAGTCCCCACATGTCACTTTCAGTAACCTAGGATTTTTGGTTTTAGTGCACTAATTTGTGAATTAGACTTTCAAATTTGTTTTTTTATTTTTCTAATTTAATTTGTGATTTTTCTGTTTATTTAATTTTTATTTTACTGTTCATTTTATATTTTTTTAGATTAAATAGTCTTTTTTAATACTTTTTAATGTTTCTGTTTTTGGCATTTAGTGCCAAAAATACTTCTTTTTCAGTTTAAACAATTTTCCCAGACTTAGAATAATATTTTAAGGTTTTTGGTATAAAAATATTCTACTGTTCTTCTTTTTATTATTTTTTAGAATTAAATTAAGTTAATTAGGGTTTAATATTGGACTGTTTTTGTCTTTTAGTGAAAAATTTAATATTTTTCAAACTTTTTCAATTTTCTACTGTTCATTAGAGTAATGTAGGATTTTTAAAATTGGTAACTTATTTTTAGCATTATTTTATTATTTTTTATAATTATTTTAGTTTTAAAATAATTTTTAGTGATTTAAAAATAGAAAAATAGTTTTTAAAAATTAGGAAAAATACTTTTTAGTCTTTAGATAATATAAGTAAGTTATTTGTTCAATAAAATCATATTTTGGACATTTTGATTAATTATATTTAATTTTAGGGCTTTAATTAGCATTTAAAATTGAATATTTAATTAATAAAAGGTTTTAAAATATTTTTATTGGATTTTTATTCTTATTTATATTATTTTAGGCTACTTTTAGCTTTTAATTAATTTTTAGGTTTTAAAATTTTTAATTTTGTAGCTTTTTACGGTCTTACGTGAACGCCTTTTCGTCTTAGCTCGATCCGTCTTCGTAACCGTCTTTTCTTTCTTATTTCTCTTTTCTTTTCTTGTCAATATAATCATCAATCTAAATCAATTCATTACACAACACACGTGTCTCCTCGAGAACGATCCCCCACAAAGGGTCATAAGTGTTTACGTTTTCCTAAACGTACGCTTAATACTTACCGCTTTTTTTTCTCTCTTTTCCTAAAGGGGTAAAAATACAACTATCATATGTGCATTCGGATTGGAAGCTATCCGGCCTCTTTTACCTTATGCATTTATTCCTACTTTATCATATTTTACATCTTTTGGACATTGTTGATGCAAAAGTTGGGGTAGACCGAGCTTAACCCATGTTAGGCTTAATTTGGGATCTTGTGGACTCCAGCTCTCGCACCAAGTGAAACTTGTTTTGGGACCTTGTGCACTAAACAGACACCTTTAGGCTTACCGTGGGTTTGTTACCCACGATTAAACTCCTGCATGAGAGTAAGTAATCGGTTTGAGTATATTAGTGTTTAGTGTATTGAGTATATCGTACCTTTGTGGAACCGGAGGGGTTTCTTTTATACTCGAGAGAGTCCAGGCTGGGCTCCCTGTTCTTGCGGCCTAAGGAAGAGATAATGACTATAAATAGCCTGATCTTCATTATCCAGCCAAGGCAAGTGTATATCCCTTACCCTTAGGCGAATATAACTATAATATAAGTTATATTCGATCTGATCCTGTCGCACTGCGACGAGGATCTGGCTAAGTAATTAACCTCTTGTACGATAACGGCTTACCAGTCTTTATGGACCATGTGTGCACATCGCACAAGTATCCAATCCATTTTTGGTGGATGTCGATAGTACCCGTGAGTAGGACTATCCAGCCCGACTAGGGACTATACGTCATCATGTCCCCCCAGTCTAGTGGTCGCAGGTTCCAACCGCGGCTACTAGACTATAAATCAACAAGGCCCGCTCTCATAGATGCCCAACAAAAAAGTAAAACCACACAGTCACTACAGCAAATAAGCCTCCATGTCATATTCCACAACCATAGTCCTTTATTAGAAACCGTGAAAAGTATTTAATCATGTCAGAAGAAGTAATCAGCGAACACCGTAGTATTAACCAAACGTTACAGACATGTGCCATAAGAACCATTATATCCACAGGTATATAAATGCAGTCTGATAGTCATTTACTTCACTTTTCCCAAAAAATCCTTTCCCTCCATTGTTAAAAACTGTAAAAACCACTATCCGCAACAAAACAGACCACCTTTGCCCTCGCTCAAAACACCCACAGGAGCAAAAAAATGGTAGCACAACTATTTGACGTGACATCCCGTATATCCGAACAAGAGCTCTCCTGTTTTACCACCAAATACCACGTTCCTTCAGATCTCCATCCGACTGTGCCAAATCCACAAGCACATATTGGGAGTTTTCTTGACGGAAAAATTGGTATATACACAAGGTCCATTGAGTTTTCCAACAATCGCATACCTCTAAGCCGATTTTTGATAGACATACTAAATTATTATAGTATACACCTCTCCCAGCTACATTGTATAAGAGCCGCCAAAATCTCAAATTTTTAGATAAACTACTTACTCAAAAATGTTGAGCCAACCATAAACCTGTTCCGCGCCTTCTATAGACCTACATAGATGAACGGATGGATACCTTCGCGAAACGCCCCGGTCAACTCCAATGTTATTAAAAAAATAGATTCCCTGACGAAGTAGACCGACAAGTTCTTCTGGGTAGACAAGGTTGTGTTCCCATTTGACCATGATTTCATCACCCCCGACACAATGATAAAGGATGACCGCCCCATTGTTGGTTCGTATAACGAGGCAGACGCACAATCGATCAATGCTTACCGGATGCCAATGCAAGAATATCCAGAGACACTGCTATACGCCCTAGCTTTGAGCCACACGCCAGTTCTTCCTACCAACCACCTTCCGCAGTATTTTGATGACTTTGACCATGGTAAGAAACCTTCATTTCGTTCACTCCCCCCCCCCCCCCCCCCTCTTCTTATGTTTGTGTCTTTTTATTTGGCTCCCGAAAAAACCATCCATGCATGTACACTTACTCGTCCTTCATATGAACGCAGAGTTAACTTACACACAGCTCGTGAAGCGCGGAAATCCATGCGTCGTGACCATGCGCGCCCGACCCTTCACATTAATCGAGATATCAAACTTTCGGCGCATTGGTCAACGAATGGTAGCTCTTGAGTTTCCTTCTCCCACATCTAGTGGGAATGCCGAGATGACCACCGCCCTAAATGCTACCCCCATCCGAAGCGTATCATGCATCGTAGAGTCCCCGTCAAAGGAAATGAGTCAAGGAGACGAAGAAGAACATGGTGTCGCACAGGATTCGCACACTGGCCCATCCGCAGAGGATATACCTGTGCCAAGTTACATAAAAATGCCGTGCTCCCCTACGCAGCAAATTCTAAGAAGGGGAAGAACCCTGCAAACAAGGCCACGCGCCAACGCAAAATCGTGGGGTGCCTCATTAAGACCACGAGAAAACATACAACTATCAAGGTATCTCTGCGCGCCCTTCTTTAGTATTTCGTAAGAATACGCAATTCGTATACCTTCAATAATCGTAAGACATCAAATTTGCAGCTCTCTTGCTGCTACGACCGAGGCGGACGCAGGTACCTCGAAGTCCACCAGATTTACTCCACCCTGGCAATGCACTCGCTCCTGCGCTCTTGATGGCGCAGACGTTTGTAGGGACTTTCTGCAACACATAACCCCCCTTGGCCGAGCTCAAAATTTACACCAGATGTCCGACAAGCTACTAATGAAGGAGCTAGACATAATTTCCGCCCAAGAAGTAACTTTAGCTACCCACTTGAAGAAGAAGATATCCCAGCTGTCCCAGCGGTTACCAAAAGTAAACGAGGAGGTCCGCCAGGCTACAAAACAGAAAGACCTCAAGCTTGTAAATGCGAAGATTGAATTTTCCCGCTTGCGCGTCGTGTCCAATATAAATGCCGGATCTATCCAATATTTAGAGGACGAAAAATCCTCGCTCTTTGAGTTCATAGACCGCGAGCGCCGCCTGCGAGCAAAGCAAGAGGACGAAAACCGTTGGGCCATGGCAAAACTAGAAGAAGGCATGAATGCCCTTGCCTTGAATTGCAATAATTTTGTAACTAACTACCAGAAGGACATGGCCAAGAAGTCAGAAGTTCTGAAGTATATGAGTACGGATTTTGATGAAGAGCTATATTCGCACCTCACCGTGTGCGCGCTGAGAATCGATGGCTGATAAAACATGGTCTTACACTTGCTACCAAAGGTGTTACGAACTTACCCCCTTTTGACAAAGTGATCAGGGATGTATACGATGTCGCGCTATTGCTTGGATCCAGTCTCGCCATGGAACGTGCTTCCAAAGAAAATTTACTAAGGGGTCCTTTGAAGGGAAATGAGATCTATTCCAAATACGCGCAAGAGATGTTTGACGCTTCTTTCCACATATTAGAGAGCCTCCCAATGCCAACCATAGATCTAATCAAGAAAGGTCCGGACCTTCCCATTAGCGTGACCATGACAGGCCTTATGCTTCCCAGTGATAGTGCAGACCCAACAGAATGAGATCCCGAAACCACTGGCGAGCCTAAACTATCCCAACTACAAGTCCCTTTGTACATTTCTGGCACTCCAATACTGGTTCCCCTGGAAGATAAATTAAAGCAACACGTGCGTTGTGTCGACAAGAAGAATCACACCTCCACCAAAGGCGCTGCCATTGGCCTAGGCTTAGCACACCCTAGCCGGTCTGACGATGTACCTGTGAGTCTTCCATCAATTGACGTATACTACACTCGTGTGCTTCAATATATGAAAGAGGCATAGGCACATCATCACACATCGCAGAACCCACAACATCGCAGCTTAAAGAGGTCGCTGTCCACGAACGACCTTCTATAGAGGCTGTTCTGCCCCACCATAGTTATTGTTGTATCTGATGCTAACTGATCTTGTAAATTAATAATTTTCTCAATGATAATAACGTCCTGTGTCATACCCATGTGTAGTCACATATATATGTGTCCAGGTTCCCACACCTACACCTGAGATGGTGAAGGAGAAAATATGTTAATGAGTATGCCTGTTAGGGTGTGACTCTCCACTTATGGGTGAGTCTAAAAGTCATTATATGTGGTCCTGCCACTATTACCATAAGTAATGTCCTTGAAAATGACATGTTTGTTAGGCGTGCATACTGTACGCATCCGTCATAAAGTATGAGGACTGATATACTTACCACAACGTCTTGTGAAAAGCTGCCTAACAAAGGATACCTGATCCGGCGCCGCTGGGGGTGCATCTCTCTTACACGACAAGTCTAATTAGTAGGATAAACTTATTCCTCTTATTCCGCCTGGAAACGTTATTTTACATATACATCTAAAGGCCTAATATATATTAAAGAAATAATAATTGCATGCATGCATTTAAAGATGAGTAAGAAAAAACATCATTTGGAGTGCGGAACTAGCTAGGAACCGTAGTGTTTTATTCATACCCCTTTTTGCAAATGTTTTGAAACAGATAACAAAAACCTAAAAAACGATCAAAAATAAAAAAATACATGGATCCTTATTGGGGCTACTAGCAGCCAAGGTATTGGTCCATGCCAACTATCCGATATCTCAAGGTTAATATCGCCCAAAACTCTAATCGTGTCTTAAATCATTCCTTGTGGATACTGATTTTGCATAGCCATGCGCACTTATCCTTGTTTATGAGGGACCTTTGTTCGCCTGACCGCGCTACTTCGTGCTTCGTGTTGCTGGTAGTACGCCCATACGAATCCGCTGTCGCTTAGTGAGTGAAGGTATCCTTGTTGCGGGGACAACTGCTCCCCTGCGCTGCTGTCGATGATTACCTTTAGTCGGGATCAGCGTTACCGCGTGTCGCGCCATATTTCCAGTTGACGTTGCTAAAGAACCTAGGGAACGTCCCAGCTTTGAGAATAGTCCCCCTTCTACTACACCTTTGGTTGAGATTGCGCCAGTAACCATGTTAGAATTCGTCCGACGTCCTGATTCTGCTTGGCATTTCTGACAACGCGCCACTCTCTTACGCGCATTTTTATGCGCAAACGGCCAAAAGTACCCTGAGCGAGTGACCTCCTCCACCATATCGACCGGGCCACGGGGACACACTCTTCTATGCGCGGCTTCTACTACTGCCCGCGCCTGACCTGGTTTTAAGCATTGCAACATCCGACCCTTGCCTGTTTGCTTATACAGTGTCCCTTTGACAATTTCAAAATGCCTAGCTTGCACCTGTATCTGCTTAGCCTTCCTTTTGCTGCTTGGCAATTGTTATGTGACAAAAACTTTCGAATGGGCGTCATCCATGTTGGTGATTCCCTGTTCGTACTCACATTTTTATGCAAGATAAAATCGACGAGAACATGACCAGGAGGCTTGTTCATGTTTACAATGGAAAGTCGGTTCATGTCCACTGATATTTCACCTTCCTCCTCTTCAACCCTTCGTATAGCAAACTCCGCGAACCGTGTCGTCATGTCTCGTATCTTGTCTGTATACTCGATTAACACCCGCCCTCGTGGCTCGCATGACCCATTGACTCTGCTTGCCACCAGATGGTTGTAGGTGTAAGCTACCAGGCGCTTTATGTCCATTCTTAGCGCTAACTTAAGACCTGCTATGAGGGCTTTGAAGTCTGCTTCCATGCTGGTAGTGGGGAAGTCCAACAGCAATGCGTACGTTATCTTTATGTCGTCCTAGTTCGTGAGGATGAATCATGCATCCGGACCCCCTTCTCCTGTGAAGCCCGTCGAGAAAAGGACCCACGAGAGTCCTGGCAGCGATTCAGCACGCACAGATATGCTTGGCGCCTGGGATTCCTCTGAGACACACCTCCTTCTACTCATCTGTGGACTGGGGTCTATATTATGTTGACACTTGTCCGCCCGCTTCCTTTTAGTGCTGGTGCTAGAAGTAGTGTTACCTCCTTCGATTGTGTCTATATTGAGGATTGTAACTACTCAATTTTGCACCGGGAATTTGAACATACCGTGTGTCGTGGAAGGTACTGTGCGTAATGTCTTTAGTGCTGGCTGTCTGATTATCCCGTTGAACGAGGATTGAGAGCGCACAACCATGAAGTCCATCCATACCGTCGCCGAGTGTTCCGGATTCCCAATGGCCACTTGTGTGCAGAGATGCCCAAGTGGTCGAGTCTTATCCCCACTAAACCCTGTGAGAATCTATGATGTCTCTTCTAGTTCCTTCCTTATTTCCCAGGGCAACCGTGCGAAGCAATGTTCGTATAATACGTTCGCTGCAGACCCCCCCATCGACGCACATGTATTCTATAATGTGGTCGCTGAAGGTTATGTCAACCGTCAACGAGCCCACTCTGTAGTCCGTATCCGAAAGGATGGGGAACGCTATTTCCTTATCGTGCGAAAAATCTGCGACCACTCTTCTTTGCATGAAATATTTTTCCCTCTCTACCATGTATATGGTTATAGGCTTATCTTTCCTGTTTTTTCACTTCGACCTTCTTCGCATCCGCGCTCTTTCTCTAGTTCCTTATCAGGTGATTCAGCTTTCCTGCCTTTACCAGGCTCTCAATGTGTCTTTTCAACTGAATACAATCATCCGTAGCATGCCCTTTATCATCATGGTACTCGCAGTGCTTTGTGTTATCCCGCTTATCCACTGGTCCTAACATTGGCCTAGGCTTCGGAAAGTTTGCTCCTTCTGATAAAAATATCTCTCTAGAGGTTTTTTGCAGCGGGGTGAATTTGCTATTATTGTTATTGTTGTTGCGCCCCTGCTTTGCCGCTCCTTGGAAGTCCAACGTGCGACCGATATTTTGCCCATATGTTTGTTTCTTGGGCCTATGTTGGTACATGTATCCTGATGCCACTTGTCGGCTATCTGCTGCTGCAGTTTCCCCTTGAAGAAACGCTCAGACCTTTTTCATTACCCCGTCAAACGTTGTTGGGGTTCTGTCGTTTAACTTTTTTATTAGGTCCGGATTTGTGATGCCTGCGAGGAATCCAGAAATCTTTAGAATTTCCGGGCAATCCTTAATTTGGTTGCACTCAGATTTGAAGCGTTCCATGAAGTCTTCTAGGCTCTCGTTGTGCCTCTGCTTCACTCTTGCAAGTGAAACCGTATTTTTGTCATACTTCTTCTGCTGCACATAGTTCTTGCGGAATGCTCTTTGAAGTTCTTCAAACCCATGGATGATCCTTCGCGAGAGACGGTCAAATCATGTCCAAGCATTCCCAATGAGCATCGAGTTGAACATATGGCACCATCGGCTTCCGGCCATTGCTCTATCCCTGCCTGTGATTCGAATACTTTCAGGTGATCATCCGGATCCGTCGTGTCGTCGTAGGTCTTAACATTAGACGGCATGCGTCTTTTCCTGTTATCCCAGAAAGTAGTTATGCGTTCTGAAAACGCGCTTCCTTTTTCTCGACGCCATGGCATGGTCCATTGATCTTCACCTTGTACCCTTGGCCTTTTTGGCGTCCTACGGTGTTTTCTTTCGCAGTAAGAGGAGTCAGAGTCCTCGGTGGATGAAGGAGAGGCCCTTTTACGGCGGGGGTGACGGTCGCTATGACTAGAGTCCGAGGAACCTTCGCTTGACGAGTTCGTCTTGTGCCTCCATTCAATGCTCTTACTCATTTCCTGAACTCGCAGATCCTGAGATTCATCTCCTTCTAAGGGGCATAGCCTCTTTAGGGTGCTTTGTCTACTGGTAGGGTTAGGCCCTAGTCTGTCCTTCACACTTGTGCGTCGGTGGTCATTGACTGGTGTCATGAAACCATCCTCTTCTCCTGAGTCCCCGTAGCTATCTGAGGACGATGCGCATCTGAAGTGGACGCTGGGATCTCAGTCACTCTCTACTTCCTTCTCTTTTCTTTCCTAGCTTCCTTACTGGATCTTGAGCCTCCCCTAGACTTGAATTCTTTATCGAAGTCTAAACTGATCCGAAGGTCTCTTGCTGGATTCGTCCTCATTTGCGCCCTCATGAGTGGGATTAGCGCCTCATAGTTCTCTACGACATAGTCGCTCATACTTTGTTTCGCCGCGGGGGAAGTTTCTGCTTCCACCTGTGGATATGTCACAGCCCTTGCGTCTAGAGTCTCCTTGCGACCTTGATTAGGGTTTTCCTGAGAGGACGATGTGGTCCCGACCATCTGTAGGGTCAGAGTGACCAGTGGGGAGAAAGATACTTGCAGTCCTTTCCCACCACGACTTGGGTTATTGGGCTCAAGGCTTGAGTAAGCACCTGTTGTCTTATTGGCCCCACCCTTGGGTGGGGGCGGGTATGCGCCATTTTTTGTCATTGGCTAGAGTTTAGTTTGGGTCCCACGGATGGCGCCAACTTGTTGATGCAAAAGTTGGGGTAGACCAAGCTTAACCCAAATTAGGCTTAATTTGGGATCTTGTGGATTCTAGCTCTCGCACCAAGTGAAACTTGTTTTGGGACCCTGTGCACTAACAGACACCGTTAGGCTTACCGTGAGTTTGTTACCCACGATTAGACTCTGGCGTGAGAGTAAGTAATCGGTTTGAGTATATTAGTGTTTAGGGTAATGTATATATCATACCTTTGTGGAACCGGAGGGGTTCCTTTTATACTCGAGAGAGTCCAGGTTGGGCTCCCTGTTCTTGCGGCCTAAGGAAGAGATAATGACTTGAAATAGCCTGATCTTCATTATCCAGCCAAGGCAAGTGTATATCCCTTACCCTTAGGCGAATATAACTATAATATAAGTTATATTCGATCTGATCCTGTAGCACTGCGACGAGGATCTGGCTAAGTAATTAACCTCTTGTACGACAGCGTCTTACCAGTCCTTATGGGCCATGTGCGCACATCGCACAAGTATCCAATCCATTCCTGATGGATGCGGGTAGTAACTGTGAGTCGGACTATCCAGCCCGACTAGGGACTATACGTCACCAGACATTGTTTAGTCCTTTCCATTTACAGTACTTATATTGCTTGTTTGTGAGTTACTAGACTACTGATGTTTGATTCTGGTATTTCTATTTATGGTCATGAATGTTTAGACATTTACCTTGCATGCTTTGATGATACGCCATAATTTACTGTAGCATCTATCCTATTAAATGGGGTGTTACAATAAGGGTGCCTTGATTGTCCATTAATTCCAACAAAAGTCCACTAAAAACAAATAGTCAAGAAAGTCAAGCAGTGGGAACCCTTTCCCACTGTTTCTAGCCACTGCTAGTGTTAACTTGCATTCAGCTTATTTATAAGCCATAATAGCTAATTTTATTGTGCAACAACTTAGTTTTTGTAATCAATCTTCCTTATTTGACCCATTTGACTATTCTGGAGCATTTGAGCCTTTGACTTTTAAGTTTGACTAGAAAATGAATTGACTTTTCTTTTTCAAAACAGTTTATTGCTTATTCCAACTTATTCAGTGTGCTTATTTGAAATCTTTTTGATTATTAAGCTTAGATAAGTGATTTAAAAAGAATTAGCCTTTGAAGTGGTCTTGAACTCGAAAACGACAATTTTGTCGTTTTGTGTAGAGAGCTTTTTCTTATTTCAAGCTTATTTCTTGGGCTTATTCAAAAACTCTTTTTACAAACAGCTTTATAAGGTCAAGAGAAGGATGTGTGTCAAATTTCAGCTTATGGCATTAGCTTATGGCTTAATGGGCCAAAAAGCCCATTAAGAATAAGTTGTTTTCATTTAAGCTGTGATAAGCACTGATTCAGCTTTTGGGCCTTTAGAGTTTTTGTGTTTAAAATCAAATTTTAAGCTAGACTAGAATTTTATTTGGACAACATTTTTCTTATTGGGCCTTAATAAGCCCAATTAGTGGACTGTTTGGACTTTTAGCCCATTTGGAGGCCATTAGGGGTATTTTGTAATTTTAAGTTCATTTTCTGTTTAATTAAGTTAAAATAAACTAATTTGCAAGTTTTTTGAATTTTTTATAATTTTTGTATTTTTGATAATATTTTATTATTATTTTATTATTTAAAACTCCTTTTAGGTTTTTGCAACTTTTTCATTTTTCTTAGGTCAAATACATTAAATTAGGATTTTTAAAACCTTTAGATTAGTTTTCTTGTCATTTAATTAATTTTTAGGATTATTTTAATATTTTAATAGTTTTTAATCATTTTTAAATAGTTTTAGTTAATTTAAAATTTTTCAAAAATAGTTCTTAGTTTAATTAAGTTATCTTAGAGGTTTACAAATTGAAAAATCTCATTTTGTGCTTTTTGTTAATTAATTTGATTTTTTGGGCTTTATTTAGCATTAACAAATTATTATTTATATAATAAAAGGTTTTAGTGATTTTTAATTTTTTGTAAACTCTAATTACATTTTTTAGGATTTATTGCAAGTTTCTAGTAATTTTTAGGGTAATTTTTAAATTTCGTCACGTTTTATGGTTTTACGTTTACGACTTTCGTCTTAGTGTAATTTTAATCGTAACCGTCATCCTTTTCTCTTTTCTTTCTTCATAATCATAATCACAAATATTTAATCAAGTCTTTAACACAATACACAAGCCTCCTTGAGAACGAACTCGCCTTTGGGTCATTTGTGCACGGTTTTCCTAAACCGTCGTACTTACCCTAATTACCTCGTTTTCCTAAACGAGTGTAAAACTACGATTATCATTTTGTCACCGCAGCCGAGGAGGCGTGTTGTGTTTTGATTTGAACAAATTTTGTTTTTATATTATCCATATTAACTATTTGTGTGTTTTAGAACTCTAAGCACACATATTATCGGTTTTCGTTTTTGTGTGAATATTATTACTATATTGTATACGTATCACAATAAATTCAGAAGTACTCCAAAAGTGTGAAAATACAACCTTGATTTGGGATTTCATCACTCAATCATTGCATTCGAATCTCAAAAAAAGAAAAAAGGCAAAATAGATAATTACTTTCTAGAAGCTTGATTTAATTAACACAAACTATAAGGTGGGTATAAGGCGGTTGTATTTCACGACCTAAGGGAAAAAGGCTCTTAAGTGCTTAGCGCCGCCTCGTTTCCCCCGCTTGCTTGTGCGTGTTAAGAGAGAAAGGGATAATAGAGGGTTTGCCAACCAAAGTATTATCTACGTATCTATATATTTTCTTGGTTTCAAAGATTAAACCCTCTTGAACGTTTTGGTGTTCCACAAACGTTCTAAAGTCATCGAAGGCGTTCTCTTCACGTGATCGTTTTCATTCCTTGAGGCTCCTTTAATCGAGAGATTTGTTTTAAGGAGAGATTTGTAGATTTTTGTTTACGTAATACATCACAACAATCCAAATAAAAAGTAAAAAACAATCAAAAGCACAAAAATTGGAAAAGTTAAAAACACCCAAAAGAATCTTCTTTGCTCATCCCTACGTTGTACATGACGTTTATGCAAACTCGTAACCAAGCAAGACGTGCACGTAAACGTAGAAATCGAAAGGAAGGAACGCCTTCTAGTGAAGAATCTCCTATTGACGAACCCATCGTAGAACAAGAAGCAACCATGGCTAATCGTACTATGATGGAGTTACTTCAAGCACCCACCGAGGGTTATGGAGAGGCTATTGTGATTCCCGCCATCCTTGCGGAGAATTTTGAAGTTAAGACGGGTTTGTTGTCCATGATTCAAAACAACAAATTCCGTGGTGACAAGAAGGACAACCCTCACAACCATATCCGCCAATTCAATCGTCTTACCGCCACTTGCAAGTTTAAGGACATCTCGAATGACTCGATTAAGATGATGCTTTTTGCGTATTCCTTAGCGGGGCCCGCTAAAATTTGGTTAGAGAAAGAGCCACCAAATTCTATATTGACGTAGAAGGATCTCGTTTCGAAATTCATGAACCAATTTTTCCCTCCCTCTAAGACTACGCACTTGAAGAACGAGATTTCAAAATTTTCACAAGAGTTTAATGAGAGTTTTTAAACGGCTTGGGATCGGTTTAAGGAAATGTTGCACGAATATCCTCATCATGGTTCTTCCGACTTGCATCAAATTGACACGTTTTACAATGGATTGAACGATCATGAGCGTGATTATCTTAATGTCGTCGCGGGTGGTAATATTTTGTGTAAAACGGTCGAGGAAGCGTTGTTGATTATTGAGAATAGGTCTAAGGTCTATAGCGCTCGTAGCACATCGAGTGTTAGCAAGGCTTCGTCTTCACCTTCATTATCACGTCCCATAGATGCTTGCCAAATCGAGGCAAATTTGGAGAACAAAATCTTTGATAAGCTTAAGGGACTTTTGATTGAGTTTAAAGTTGGTGAACAACCCACTCCCGCTACGGCTAAAGCGGTTGAGGTTTCTTGTATGTATTGTGGTGGAGGTCATGATTTCTCCGAGTGCATTACCAACAGTGGTAACACTTCGAGTGCCTACGTGGCCACGGGAACTTATAACCAAAACGGTCAAGTTACCCGCACTAATCAATTGACTCCACCGGGTTTTGCATCAAATCAAAATTCTAACAATTATTGAAACAATCAAGTTGGTTACCAAGGAAATCAAAGGAACAATTACAAGGGTAATAACAACTATGGGAATCAAGGGGCTAATAATCAAGTTCAAAACAAAAAAACAAAATCGTGATTTTCAAAACAACAACAAAGGTTTGCAAAACTTGAAAGATCTTCCAAATGAATTTGTTGAATATGCAAACGGAAATGATGCTAGGTTTGATAATATAAAAAGGGATATCATTAGCCTAGATCCGAGTTTAAGAATGATTTGAAAAATGAGTTGAAAAACGAGCTGGCAGATGAACTTAAGTCTCATGCAAACAAAATGGAGAGTAATGTGCAAAGGTTACAAGAAATGGAACAAGGCCAACATGAGATAAAACAAGAGATGCTTAAGGCGGATAAGAGGCAATCTATGTTTGAGGATAAAATTTCAAGTATGTTTGAGGCTATAATGTGTAAATCATCTTCTTCGAGTGGTCTTCCTAGTAACACCGTATCTAATCCTAATGGAGAGATGAAATTGATTACCACACGTAGTGGTAAGACCTTTAAGGAACCAACTCCTCAACAAATTACTCCTACGGTGGAGGAAATTGAGGAAGAACCCGAGGTGGTGGTCGAAGAGGATCATATCCCAATCGCACGAAGTACCGCGCAAACCACACCTACGGTTGACCCATTACCATCACTGGAACCCGAGCTTCCAAAGGCTATGCCTATGCCCCAACCAACAACACCCTTGCCTTACCCATCGAGACTTCGTAAGGAGAAATTGCAATAGCGTGATAACTACAATTTGATCTTTTTCATTAAGATGTTTCGTGATTTGCATTTCAACATAAGTTTCGCCGACGCTTTGATTATTATGCCTCGTTTTGTCGCCAACTTTAAGAGTATGTTGACCAACAAGGAGAAATTGCAAAAATTGTTTAGTTGTTCATCGGTTTATCTTAATCGCATACCCCAAAAGGTCAGTGACCCCGGTAAGTTCTTAATACCAATTGGTATTCAAGATATGGAAGAATGTTATGCCTTGGCCGATCTTGGTGCTATTATTAACTTGATGCCTCTTGCAATCTACAAGTCGCTCAATCTTCCTAATCTTACTCCTTCAAGAATGTCTATCGAGATGGCCGATCATTCCACTATTCCCGCATGTGGATTGGCTGAAGACGTTTTTGTGAAAGTGGGAAAGTTCTATTATCCGGTAGACTCTATCGTAGCCGATATTCCCACGGATCCTCAAGTTCCTCTCATTTTAGGTCGTTCGTTTTTGGATACGTCGAGAGCATTGATTGATGTGCATGCAAGGAAAATCATGTTACGTTTCAACGACGAGGAACTTGTTATAAACGCAACTCAAAACTCCAAGCTTTCTCATGTTTATTCTATCGCGGCCATAAACTACATTGATATGATCGATGTCGTTTGCGAAGAATTTTCACAAGAATTTTTAGGTTTTGGTGATGAAGAAAATAGTGGCAATCCCACTATGCTCGAACCTATTCTTGATTATTCGACACCATCCTTCACTCCATTTGAAGGTGGTGTTTTATGTTGGAAGAATTTGATGTTCCTCGTACTTGTAACAAAGACCTCGACAGCGATGAGGACTTCTCGATTATCAAGGATTTTCTTAATGATTTCCCATTTCCTCCGCCCGAGGAGGTTATGACTATCGAACCCAAATCTTCATTCGAGGAACCACCAATCCTCGAGTTGAAAGATCTTCCTCCTCATCTTGAATACGTATTCTTAGAAGGAGACGATAAGTTACCGGTGATTATTACGAAAGATCTTTCGGATGATGAAAAAGGCGCACTTATCGATGTTCTAAAGACTCACAAAGGTGCAATTGCGTGGAAATTATCCGACATTAAGGGGATTGCTCCTAAATTTTGTACCCACAAAATTTTAATGAAGGAAGACTACAAGCCCGCAATTCAATGCCAAAGGAGGGTGAACCCCAAAATTCACGACGTCATCAAAAAGGAGGTCCTTAAACTCCTTGACGCGAGAATGATTTACCCTATTTCCGATAGCCCTTGGGTGAGTCCCATTCATTGTGTCCCTAAAATGGGAGGAATGACCGTTGTGCCAAACGATGACAACGAGTTAATTCCAACTAGACTCGTGACCGGTTGGAAGGTGTGTATCGACTATCGTAAGTTGAATGACGCCACTCGTAAAGACCATTTTCCCTTGCCCTTCATGGACCAAATGTTGGTGCGTCATGCGGGAAACGATTTCTATTGCTTTTTAGATGGTTTTTTCCGGTTACTTTCAAATCCCAATCGATCCTCGTGATCAAAAAAAATAAGTTTACGTGTCCATATGGAACGTTTGCCTATCGTAGAATGCCATTCGGACTTTGCAATGTACCGGGAACCTTTCAAAGGTGCCTGATGGCTATTTTTCATGACATGATCGAGAAGACGATGGAAGTCTTTATGGATGATTTTTCCTTGTTTGGTAGTTCGTTCACTTCGTGTCTAGGAAATTTGAAACATGTGTTAAAATGTTGTGAGGAAACCAACCTTGTGCTCAATTGGGAAAAGTGTCATTTTATCGTTAAAGAAGGAATTGTCTTAGGGCACAAGGTTTCGAAAGAGGGGATTGAGGTAGACAAATCTAAGGTAGACATCATCGCCAAATTACCTCATCCCAAAACCGTTAAGGGAGTTAGGAGTTTCCTAGGCCACACAGGGTTTTATCATCGATTCATCAAGGATTTTTCAAGATTTCTCGACCCATTACACACCTCCTCCAAAAAGATGCTCATTTTGTCTTTAACGAAGATTGTGTACAAGCTTTTGAAATCCTTAAGAGGAAACTTACTGAAGCTCCCATTCTTGTTGCTCCCAATTGGAACCTCCCCTTTGAACTCATATGTGATGCAAGTGATTACGCTATTAGGGCCGTTTTAGGGCAACGTCATGAAAGGCACTTCTTTCCTATCCACTATGCTAGCAAGATGATGACCAAGGCTCAACTTAAGTATACCACAACGGAAAAGGAATTCCTTGCCGTGGTGTATGCATTTGAGAAATTCCGACCTTACCTCGTCTTGACCCAATGCATAGTGTATACGGATCATTCGGCAATCAAGTACCTCATGGCTAAGCAAGATGCAAAGCCGAGATTGCTTCGTTGGATTATCCTCCTACAATAAATTGATGTCACAATCCTTGACAAAAAATTAGCCGAGAATCTAGCGGCCGATCATCTTTCTCGCTTGGAAGATCCTCACCAAAGTGTGTACGAGAAAAAGGAAATCACCGAAACATTTCCTCTCGAGACACTTGGTGTAGTGAATTCTAAGAAAGACGCATCCACCCCATGGTTTGTGGACATCGTAAATTACCATGCGGGCAACTTCATCATTAAGGGTATGACGACTCAACAAAAACGAAAATTCATTCGTGACGTCAAGTTCTACTTTTGGAACGACCCTTACCTCTTTCGGACTTGTGCGATCAAATTATTCGACGTTGTGTTTTTGGCACCGAAGCTTCTAGTATCCTTAGAACTTGTCACGAAGGACCAACGGGTGGTCACCATGGTGCTAATCCCACGGCGAATAAGGTTTTTGATGCTGGTTTCTTTTGGCCTACTATTTACCGAGATGCACATGCACTTGTCAAGTCATGTGACTCATGCCAACGACAAGGAAAATCCTCACAAAACGATGAAATGCCACAAAATATCATCAAAGTGTGTGAGATCTTTGAAGTTTCGGGAATTGATTTTATGGGGTCGTTTCCATCATCTCGTGGTAATAAGTACATCCTTGTCGCCGTTGACTACCTATCTAAGTGGGTGGAAGCTAAGGCTTTACCCACGAACGATGCTCGTGTGGTAGTCAAGTTTTTGAAGCAATTTTTTTCTCGGTTTGGAACCCCTCGTGCTATCATAAGCGATCGTGGAACCTATTTTTTTAATGACCAATTCGAAAGGGTTTTAAAGAAATATGAGGTTACACATCGGCTTTCTATGGCTTATCACCCGCAAACGAGTGGGCAAGTCAAGGTTTCAAACCAAGCGTTAAAGAGGATCTTGGAGAGATCGGTAGGGGAAAACCGACAACCGTGGTCGGATAAGTTAGACGATGCCTTATGGGCCTTTCGTACTGCTCATAAGACGCCCATTGGGTGCACTCCTTACAAGCTCGTGTATGGGAAGAATCACTTGCCAATTGAACTCGAACACAAAGCTTATTGGGCCCTAAAGCATTGTAATGATGACATTGAGACCATGGGGAAACACCGGAAAATGCAACTTAATGAATTGGATGAATTGAGGGATATTGCTTATGAAAATTCATTGATTTACAAAGAGAAAACTAAAAAGTTTCATGATTCTAAAATTAAAAAGCGGGTTTTTAACATTGGGATCAAGTTTTGCTTTTTAACTCAAGATTGAAAATCTTTTCTGGCAAGTTGAAATCCCGTTGGTCCGGACCATTCACCATTACCCAATTTTTTCCATATGGGACCATAGAGCTAGCTCAAAATGATGGTCCTAACTTCAAGGTGAATGGTCATAGGCTGAAGCACTACTTTGGTAGGGAAGTTCCTTCGTTGAACTACCTCGACCAAGTCACCTTCCCCAATGATAATTAGTATTTAGGGGATCGAGTCGAGCTCATGACTTGGTAATCAAAAACGAGGTGCCTCGTGGGGGAGTCCCATGCTTATCCATGTACATATTATCGCTTTCTAATGTAGTTAACGTGAGGGGATTTGTGCCCTTCCAACCTTTGTTCCGTGGTTGTTTGTGCATTATGGTTTTTAGATGATCATGATCTTCACGATTGGAGCCTCGCTTGTTCGTTTTACGTGAGCACTCGATCGTTTGCTTTGAAGAATTTCTCGATATCCACATGATATATCCTTATATGTTCTAACCTTGGGTTTTTAGCACACTTCATAAACGACTATTAATTTAATGGTTCCACCCTTTCCATGCTAGATTAGGCATTCGACTTCGTCTCTAGTATGGGGGTATCTTACCCTTATACTCGAAACACTGAGGACAATGATTAAATTTAGTATGGGGGTGAATAGATACTTGCCTTGCCAACCCTTCACGCTTTCCAAAATTTATCTTTTTGTTTATCGTTTTGTTGCAAAATAAGGCTAAAAATGGCTAAATTTTAAATTTTTTCTCATGTTTTATAAGTGTCTGAAGACACGAATGTAGATTTTCCGATGGCGAGAATAAGAGTAATTTTTGACTCGACCGTGCGTGTTGAGCACTTAGCTTTGATTCCTTAACTTTATATTAGGCTAAGTCTCTTAAATGAGGACGAGAAATGATAGAGTTAATTATAAGTTACTATGCTAAACGTAGAGTACTCGTATTCTTTCAAAAACTCATGTGTTCTCGTTGTTTGCTTATTCTCCCTTCACTTGTATATATTTTGCTAATAAGTATGGACTTAGCGGGTTAGTCTTGATTGTTGGTTTCTAATCTTTTCTTGTAGCTTCCATGTAATTAAATTGGGAAGACATTAAGGTCTCGCCAACGTCACGGTTTTGAAGTATTGACAACCTGAATAATCGAAAGCTTCACCCAATAATAAGATTTCAAGTGCTCACCTAAATTAAGCAAAAAATTTGAAGCTCACAAGGCCGAAAAATTTATGCCCAAATTGAAAGTGAATCAAGCCTTAATCTTGGAAGCTTTAAAGATCAAAAATTCGCTTTAGCGTGAGGATATACGTCTTTGGCCATAATAAACACCTCATGGCGAGGTTAAATAAAAGGCAAGGCAAGACCGAAGTCATAATAAAAGCTTCATGGCGAAGTTGAATAAAAGATGGAGGTAAACCTATGATAATAAGGCCCATCCGTTAGGGGGCGTATAAAAGTCTTGGTAATAAGTCTCATGGTCAAAACCGTTATAAAACTGTGTTTATCGATCCTTCTTGTTGACTTAATTTTTTGACATCGTTGTCTATTAAGGGGGGTTATTAATTCGATGTTCTTTTACACCGTTATGACTCTATTATGGACCTAAATCTCTATCATCGCATAAGTAAAAAATGTATCCTCGTGAACATTCAAGAAAAAAATAAAATATATGAGATACCACTTAGGAAAATGGGAGTCTAAGTACGTGATTAGGGCATATGAGTAGTGTTAGCATTACTAACTTCTAATGACAATGATCTCGTTACACGCTTGGCATGGAATTGGGTGAAAATCAAGGATGACGAAATTATTTCTAACAAAGCATTCACGTGTTCTTGTTCTATGAACCTAAACGTCCCATTTTGCGATGAAAATCATACATTATGTCTAAAACACAAGAAGTAATAGTTTATTAAGTATACATTTCAATAAAAGTCAATAAAATGATTTTTGGAGGTGCTATGATACTTTATTCTAGCATTGCGTGAGAGCACAGCAATGGTTTAGTATGGGGGAGTGATGAGACTGCTTTTATACATAGTCTCATCGTCCAAAACAGGCTTAAAATGGTAAAAATATCATAAAATGTGCCAAATATATGCTTGTGTTTGTTCAATGTGTATTTTAGATACGAATATTGAGAAAATAGCAAAAGATCACAAGAAACAAGCAAAAACGAACACGGGAAACGAATCCGCACAAAGAACCGGGCCCTAGAGTTGATTTTCCAAGAAAAGTCCTTGAAGAATTGAAGATTGTACAAGAAGGGTCCTTCATTATTGAAGAATTGACACTTTTTAACCCTTGTATATTCATAATTATAAGTTTGGTCCCTAAAGTTTGTCAAATTTACAAAAAGGACCCTTAACTTTAAAGAATTGGCAAGAATGGTCCCTCAAATTTGAAGACTTGTCACTTTTAGTCCTCCATGAAGGGCAAAGAAACAAGTGAAGACCTTGAAGAATGAAGAAATACCAAAAGCAGCCCTTCAAGAATCATCTAATTACAAGAAATACCCTTGAATATACTTTATAAAACTTTTTGGGGCCAAAGTCTATAAAACAAAACTTCCATAACAAAGGAAATTCGGTTTTGTTGTAATAAACTACAAATGAAACAAGGGAGAAAGACAAGGGGGTGAATCTGCCAAGACAACCTAAGACACCTAGACCTATCACACATTGCCACGTGCCCCACTCAACCAAACCAACCAATCGTCACTCACCATCCCACCATGTCACTAATCCACTTACACCGGTTTACCTAATTTTATTAATTAGTTAATTAAAAGGCGCCTAACACCTATTTAAAAACAAAACAAGATCAAACCTGGTGTTCATCAAGTTCATAATCCAAACTGGGTATTCATTAATCACCAAAAATTAAGGGTTAATCTTTTCCAGATTTATGATTAAGGCCTTATTTAACAAAACCAACTCAAACTTTACATGACACATCACCCATGCAGTCACGTGAACTATGCCCTGCTACACACTTTTGGTGAAAATGACAAAGTATGAAGGGAATCAACAAACCACAATGTAGCTTCATTCCTAAGCTCATTGGAATCCCTTTGATCATTTCTTACCACTGGCATCATCAACTAAACGCCAAGAGTACTTCACATGTTAGCAAAAATTCAAAATTTAAATGGCAATTCTGGAAGTTCATACACTAGGGTTTTAGTTATTTCAGCTTCTATAATCATTGTAAAGGCTCTATATAAAGCCTCTAGAATGCAACATTAGTTCTTGTTCTTGGTTTTCCTTAGTCACAATTCTGTAAATCTTTGTTCAAGTGAAATGAAAAAGTTTGAATCTTGTTGACGAATTCCAAGCACCATTTACTTTCTTGTTATTGTTTAATGATCTAAGTTTGTGATTTCTAAGTTTTAAGTTTGGTTTTAAGAATTGTGCAAGTGTTTCAAAAGTTTTCCAAAATCTGATATTTTTTCTAAGTCTTTGGTGCAAACACTTGAAGTTTTTGGGCTTAAGATTGATCATCTCACCCTGATAAGAAGCTTATCAAGGTGGAGTGAGGTCTTAGCTTAGGGTTATTCAAGGAGTGGGGTACAAAGCTTGAACTTATCAATTTCATTTTTCATTTTTTTTGTTATAAATTATTGCTTTGACCTTGTTGTTCTTAGCAGGTATTTTTGGATGCTTGTGCCTTGTTTAGCTAGGCAAATAAGCTATAAATTCGTGAGTGTGGATATACATTCATGAGGTTTGACCCCTTTTTACCAAAAGTCTGTCAAAATACTTGTTCTAAGTGATTTTGTGGATTGCTGTTGTATGTTGTATTCTTGTAGCTTGAATCTTGTTCTTACTGCATGATATTGTTGGTATGATGCTTGATTAGCTTGGGTAAACTGTTAAACACTTTTTCTTGTTTAAATTTGGATTTGAAAAGTGAAAGGGGTGTTAGGATTACTGCTTGTTTGAAGCGTATGTAAGTTTGAGTAGGTGTTAGGGTTTGTTTGTGGTATTTTTCTGTTATTGAGGTATTTGTATGCTTTTATCTGCATATCTTGTGCTTTAAACATCAAATCTAAATCTGTGCCATATCTTGCTTGCTTTTTCCTATTTTGATCTAAAAATTTTGGGAACACCTAGAGTGTATGCATATTTAGGGTTGAAAAGTGCTTAAACATAGTTTGTGTAACCTGTCTTAGATATTTGAGGGTTTGAAATCGGATCTGTGGTCAAGTATATCAGCAAAAGTCATCTTGTGTTCATCATTTGTTCATCAGTAAGTAACATAGGCTTGAATCTAGGTCTAATCTTTGATTCAGTGCATGAAACAAGTTTATTATTGCTTATTTAAGATTTTTATAGCTTCTGTATGCTTTTGGTTCAATTTGGTTGGCTTAATCTTACTTATTTTCCATGCTTGTGCTAGATCTGGTGATTGTTTAACTGTACTAATTGGCTTGGTAATTTTGTGACTTTTTGCTTGTTATTGACTCCTTATAACTCACTGGTTATAAGGGTCGCCTTGATTGTCCATTAATTTAAACAAAAGTCCACTAAAACAAATAGTCAAGTAAGTCAAGCAGTGGTAACCATTTCCCACTTTTTCTAGCCACTGCTAGTGTTAATTTGCAATTATCTTATTTATAAGCCATAATAAATTATTTTATTGTGCAACAACTTAGTTTTTGTAATCAATCTTCCTTATTTGACCAATTTGACTATTCTGGAGCATTTGAGCCTTTGACTTGACTAGAAAGCGAATTGACTTTTCTTTTTCAAAATAGCTTATTGCTTATTCCAGCATATTCAGTGTGCTTATTTGAAATATTTTTTATTATTAAGCTTAGTTGAGTGATTTAAAACATTTTTCAAAAAGAATCAGCCTTTGAAGTGGTCTAGAACTCGAAAACGACTATTTTGTCGTTTTATGTAGAGAGCTTTTGCTTATTTCAGGCTTATTTCTTGGGCTTATTCAAAAATTATTTTTACAAACATCTTTATAAGGTAAAGATAAGGATGTGTGTCAAATTTCAGCTTATGGCTTAATGGGCCAAAAAGCACATTAAGAATAAGCTGGTTTCATTTAAGCTGTGATAAGCACTTATTCAGCTTTTGGGCCTTCAGAGTTTTGTCTATAAAATCAAATTTTAAGCTAGACTGGAAATTTTAGGCTTATTTGGGACAACATTTTTCTTATTGGGCCTTAATAAGCCCAATTAGTGGACTGTTTGGACTTTTAGCCCATTTGGAGGCCCATTAGGAGTATTTTGTAATTTCAAGTTCATTTTATGTTTAAGTAAGTTAAAATAAACTAGTTTTCAAGATTTTAGAATTTTTTATAATTTTCCGGATTTTTGTTAATATTTTATTATTATTTTTATTATTAAAAAATTTAGGTTTTTTGCAACGTTTTCATTTTTCTTAGGTCATACATTAAGTTAGGATTTTTAAAACTTTTAGATTCATTTTCTTGTCATTTAATTAATTTTTAGGATTATTTTAATAGTTTTTAATCATTTTTAAATAGTTTTAATTAATTTTAGGTTTTTCAAAAATAGTTTTTAGTTGTTACCTTAGAGGTTTACAAATTGAAAAATCTCATTTTGGGCTTTTTGTTAATTAATTTGATTTTTGGGCTTTATTTAGCATTAAAAAAATTTTATTTAATTAAATAAAAGGTTTGAATGATTTTTAATTTTTTGTAAACTCTAATTACAATTTTTAGGATTTATTGCAAAATTTCTCGGACTTTTTAGGGTAATTTTTAAATTTCGTCACGTTTTATGGTTTTACGTTTACGACTTTCGTCTTAGTGTAATTTTAATCGTAACCCGTCATCATTTTCTCTTTTCTTTCTTCAGAATCATAATCACAAACATTTAATCAAGTCTTTAACACAATACACAAGCCTCCTTGAGAACGAACTCACCTTTGGGTCATTTGTGCACGGTTTTCCTAAACCGTCGTACTTACCCTAATTACCTCGTCTTCCTAAACGAGTGTAAAACTACGATTATCAAAGAACAACACCTGATCCCTCTTCTTATTTGTCTTTTATGTCGGCAGTCAACAAGGACCCTACGTCCGTTTTTTTTTATTTTCTATTACTGTTTGTGAAAGAAAGGGTTACCCCGTATGTTTTCTTTACAAAAATAGGTTTGGCTAGGAGGCCCATTTCTCTTTTTTTTGCTATTTGCTCTAAAACCGTGACCCAATAAAGCAAACTATAAGATTTCGTTTTCGATTCGCTTCGCTTCGTTTAAATTCATATACCTTTGCGTGTTCGTGTTTTAAATCCCGTTATGTATCTATTTATTTTCCTGAATACATAATACTTATGTAGTACTTATATAGTTAAAATTAATTATTATATTGAATAATTAATTACGTAACATTCTTAAATAAAACTGGGACTGCGTGAAATTTCTCGTATATTAATCCTTGTGATATATTTTGTCTTGGACTATTTATTTCCTGAATAATTAATGATTGCGTAATACTTGAATTAATACTGTTATTTATTATCTTAATAATTAGTTACGCAACGTTTAAATTAAAGCTGTGATTATACGTAATTAATGTTCGTGGACTTTTAAAGCGGGTTTTTACAACTGTTTCCCTCTAAAAAATAATTTGTCCTCGAATTAGAGACACGATAATGCTGTGGTTTTACAAATATATATATATATATATATATATATATATATATATATACTATATATATATATATATATATATATATATATATATATATATATATATAGAGTAGGGATCCAATAAGAAGAAAAATTAAAATGAAAATAATAAGAAGAAATCCTGACCATAAATTCCACAAAGAAAGGAGAATTTCAAGGGGAGATGCATCTGACTTTGTAGGTGCATCTGAAATGTGTGGCTATGGTTTCTTCTCATTCTTCTCATTTTACATAATCTTCTTATTTGATCCTAACTATATTATATATATATATATATATATATATATATATATATATATATATATATATATATATATATATATATATATATATAAATATATATATCTATACTACTATATAAAGCATTTGGGACCTTCTTAAAATAGCAAGGCTGAAAATGCAGCCTTTTTTCCTACTAAATAAAGCCAGTTGTTGATATTTTCATCAACATTATATACTATATACTTTTTCTAACAACCTTTTGTAACAAACTTTTGTAACAACCTACTTAAATAACATTTTTTCTTTTAAATTGAAAAATCTTTTTATTAATTTGTTATTTTTATAATCTAATTTCACCCATATTCTCTAAAAATTTTATGCTCTTTAATTCAATATCCATTTTGCTATATTTTTATTAACTGATAATTTTTTAAAAATTTAGAGGTTTTTTTTCGATTTTTTTACAATTTTAACAATACAAACTTAATGGATAAGAGATTAATATTTGTTAGCCTCAAAAATGATTATGAGTACTCGCCGCCGCATTGCGCGGGTCCATGCTAGTATTATATATATATATATATATATATATATATATATATATATATATATATATATATATATATATATATATATATATATATATAATATATATATATATATATATATATATATATATATATATGTATATATATATAACTATATATATGTATATATATATAACTATATATATATATATATATATATATATATATATATATAGATATATATATATATATATATATATATATATATATATATATATATATATATATATATATATATATATATATATATATATATATATATATATATATATATATATATATATATATAGAGTAACGCTATTGTGGTTACCACTCTTAAAATAAAAATAAAGGAACCGATCTGGACCATTAGATGTACAATTAATGATGTGATTAAAACAAAATAAATAGAATGGCATTTTTGTAAATAAAATGGATTTTATGAGACATTTGAAAACCATTTTTCTAGACAATCACGGCTTGTGACCACATTGTTTTTTTTATCTTTATTTCTTTCATATTTGTATTTCCTGATAGTACTTTTGTATCGTAACACCGTTTAATCGTTGTACTTTTTTCCGTTTCCCATTGGACGCTTCTCATATAATTAGACGTGACTCACTTTTTTTGGTTATATTAGAATGATACATGTACATGAATGTTGAATAATTTTTAGTGACACGTTTGTAAATATTCATTTTTTAGTAACATATATATAGTGAGACATTAG